>OZ038444.1:19940871-19978371 GCA_964036265.1 Daptonema setosum
CTGCCTTACCATCCGCTAGATGGCTTACTTTCCGAGTCCGACTAAACCTAAAAGCTAGACAGATACCTTGGTATTCATTGAATACCATTTTAGTGGGCTGATACACCAAGTGATGTCGTCATTTCCCATTGATCGTCTTCAATCAGAGTTTTTCTTAGAAAACAAGGCCAGTCGGTTCAGATTCCTATTTTTCCATTCCTGTTCTATAATTGGAAATTTGGGGCTTTTAAGACAAGACTTAATTAGAGTACAAAGAAACCTGCAGGTTGTACGTGTAGTAACTTGTTACATGAACTTTGTCTTTACTGGAGCCAAGAAAGGCACACTAATACCATATCAGAATGGTGTTGTCGTAGTAGCCTGATAAGTTCAATAAATTAACAGAAACACAAAGTATATAATGATATGATAGAACACGAGAATCTTGATAAATACCGCCAGAACATGGTATTTATGGAAATGCATCCAGCCAAGCTGGTGTGCCACACGGAAGCCAGTGCGTTTAGTGGGTACATGTATGTATACCGGGCACCCGTTTTGGGCTGCTGCTTCCCCATTACAGGCCAATCAGCGTAATACAGTCTTGTATACATTGATACAGTTTATTGTGTATGATCATACAGTATGTTATGTATGATACATACTGTATGTATTGTATGTAGGTTCAATAAATCGGGTAGGTATCAAGTGGTATATTACAGTCCATTAGCACAATGTACACACATCCACAGGTTGAAGAACAAAATTTTTTTGAGAAGGGGCTTCGTATGGCAAGGTTTTTTTTCGACCAACGCTATCATGACATCAACCTTGATCTTACTCCTTGTATATGCAAGACTTTATAACTCATCAACGCGACATGAAATTGAAATTGAGAGAAGTGACCTGAGTAATTCATGAGGTATGAAAAATATGATACAAATTCCAATGAAATCATTAAATCTGCTCGATCCATTATTGATGTTGATGCTAAAAGAACAGAGAAAAAAACTGATTCAACACACCATTTGAGGTATTTCGTGTGTCACTGTTATAGTGGACGGATAAGTGAAGATATTTACACAACAAGCTATAACTAAACGATTGCTTTATTCAAAACTTAAAAAACATTTAAATCTGTTTTTTTTTCAGATGTATTTAAAACACCATCAAAACTGCCTATAGCCTATTTGAAAGAGAGTCACTAGACTTACTCGTCCGCAATGGGTGATTAGGCGTATCAGTAAACCTGGAAGCACTAGCCAACGAGAAGGCATTGCAAAATGAAATGCTCCCTCTTTGGCGGTTTCAAAAAGTGGATTTTGTTCGTTGAGGTGTAAATAAAATAGCTTAAATTCTGCTAATCCCCCTCCCCACTCTTTGGTAATATTCCCCTCACTTTGGAGGTTTGACTCGTCCGCCAGTGCCTGGAAGACATCGAGTACCAACAACCTGGATTCGACCATTTACCGCGTGCTCACTTCCTGTGCACCCTAATGTTTACTATAAATTATCAGGAGTCTCTATAGTGCTTTGTGTATGTACGTAGTGAGTCACATTGGCTTACGGGCCTCGCAATTGGTTAGAAGAAAAAAACTAAATTCAGTTCACGACCATTAAATCGCGTTGAACAAGACTTTTCAGAATCATGAAGTTGAGAATCCGGTTCTGACTATGCAAGAATATGGCTAATTATGGTTCTGAATACGGCAGAACTTGATTTTCGCATTTTTTTTCATCTCTAGTTATTATTTACGGTATGGATTACCCCAAATAAACAGCAATACACCTAAACACCTATACAGTACATCTAAATATTACAGGGTGGTCCAAAAAAAATGACAACACTTTGAAGCTGAATAACTCTCGGCACAGAGATCAGATTTGGTTGAAATTTTCAGGTATTGTCATCAACATACTAACTTATAGAAATATATAAAACCAAGGGGATCCGACAATCACAGCGGCCACCACGCATTAATGTTTGCGAAAATGCGCATGGGTCAAAAACCGCCTAATTGTGCATGCATATTCAAGGGATGATATGCACGTAATAAATGAAACATTTGTTTTTTTCTAGCCGTTAGTACGATTCCATGTTTATTTAATGTTTGTATTTGTTTTTTCAGCATTTTCTTAAATTGGTTTTAATTTTTTCGTTTTAATTTAGCTAACTAAGTGCTTTTTCAATGTCAGAAGAAGATAAACGCAGTTTTTACCTCTGAAATAAGATTTTATCCAATGAAAAATTAAATACGAATTTTTTTTTACCAAAAATGCTTTAGAATGAGTAAAAAAGACTCTTGATTGATTACAGGCTAAAATAACTGAGTTTATTGTTTCACAAATCACGGGTAAACCATGTCCTGAATGCACTGGCGGACGAGCCAGACCTCCAAAGGGAGGGGAATTTCTCCAAAGAGGGGGGAACTGGCAGAAAAAAGGCTATTTTACCTACACCTTAGGGAACAAATTGTACTATTTGAAATTGCCAAAGAGGGGGGAATTCCACTTTTCCCACCCCTTCTCGTCCGCTAATGCCTGAATGTTCATATATGAATCGCTCGGTTTTTGACCCATGCGCATTTTCGCAAACATTGATGCGTGGTGGCCGCTGTGATTGTCCGATTCTCTTGGTTTTATATATTTTTATAAGTTAGTATGTTGATGATAATACCTGAAAATTTCAAACAAATCAGATGTCTGTGCCGTGAGTTATTCAGCTTCAAAGTGTTGTCATTTTTTTTGGACCACCCTGTATTTTTGCTGTAATCCCGCTACTTTTCGTTATTACAATGTAGGTGCTAAGAATAGTTAAAAACAACATTATAGGATGAAAAGGTTGCTGGGATAAATGTCAAAATAGGAATATAATAAAAGAAGAATGTGGACATCATAAAAGAGTAGATAAATATCCTAGAGAGTGCTGAAAACGAATTCAAGCCCCGTTCATTCAGCTTTATTATTTGTGATCGAAATTCATCATAAACTCATTCCATAGTATGTGGTCGTATTATACACACGTTCAACGACTTTTTCTCACTTTATTATAAGGCGAATTGATTGTAAAAGATTCAGCGTTTAGATTACTAGTTGGATCATCACTAATTTAAAATTATATGAAAATTCGCTCAACTAAAGGAAATGAGATTTACCTACATACGTACATGCCAGTTGTACGATTTTGTTTTATACTCAGACGTACCCCTGTAATAATCAAAACTTTTTAAAAACAACCTACAACCATTCCAAATGTTTTACACTCCTGATAATCATTATCGTGAACAAGCAAAAATACCAAATTTCAACGACATATTCTGTGTTGGTCATTTGAATGGTTCCGAGCAAAGATGTGAGATGTTCTTACCAACTTACTTCTGCAAATGCAAAGCTCTAATAACCCTTGATAACCTACCCTCTAATAACCTCTAATAAGCTCTATAACACCATTTATATTTAGCCAAATAAGCTTTAGTGTAATCAAGTTTGATTTATGTAACTGTGGTACAACGAGACGTTAACAATGCAGATTCGCCTACGTTTTGATAAATGAATGGCTTTGATTTGTTATTCATGCGAGAAACGGAGGCGTGCTGACTTTTTAGTTCGATTCACGTTGGGATATTCTCAGTTTGATTCACGGTAGAAGTTGACGAATGTCATTGTCTTCAAAATGTTTTATAGTACATGTTGAAGTATCTTAAATTTAATTCTGATTCATGAATCAGTGGGATATACAATCACTTTGCATCTTCGAAATTAATCAAAACTGTGCGTAATATTTAGCAACATGGAACTATTTCAGAATAAATCTCATTGCCGAATCTCTCCATCTTATACATATAACAGACCGTTTGCTGAGGCAGACAAACTCATTTCTAAGTTAGAGTGATAACATGTTCAGAGCAGGGATTTGTACCAAATGACTTTTTAATCCACTTATATTAAAGCATGGCTGAGTTTTTGGTTTACTTTTGCAGACGTCGACAGACATATGACGTTTTTTTCGTTTTTACGTTGTACTTAGCGACTATAATGAGGCCTAACTCAAGTGGAACAAAAGAGTTGAATACAGATGTTTCATTTCAACGAGATCCGTAGTCATGATCTGGAAAATACATGGTTTGATCATAGACCAAATAACCCAGCGCAAATTAGGAATATGATATTGTGTGTTGATAAAAAAAACTATGGGCCCCGCCAATTCGACCGATTTGCCGTTGGCTGGCAGCCGAGCATTTTAACGAATGCTAGTATTTTTTTAGAACAACATGGTTTTTCCGGCACAAAAAACCATTGCCAGATAACGAAATGTCAAAGATAAACAATGATGATCTATTCGTTGAACATTAACATTTGTTCCAAAGATCTCCCGGTGGGAGGAAATCTAATAAATTTCCCGGCGGGAAAATGTCGCGAGTGCGAATGGGAAAGCGGTGGTTTAGGGAATGTTGTTGTTGAACGTAGTAAAGTCATTAAGTATGGGTGTGCCAAGTGCCAAACCTCTCAAACACTGTACAACCTTAAATACTATTCAGGGTTTCTTGCTAATAAAATTTATTTTTATGGGATCTTAACGCATTTATTTGAAGAATTGTGTTGGCCAAACATCATGTTGGGAAAAAAATTTCTTTAAAACTTGAAACTGAAACTTGAAAATGCAAGCCAAAAACCAAATTACAAAACGCTTTTAGGACCTAATCAAGAAGTTCTAATCAAGCTACACTTGATTGTTTTCAGTTATCCAGTCACATAATCAAAGTAAGTCAATGTATCCCATTCCAACACTATACTTATGATTGAGTGAACTTTGTAGGTTATTTGATGATTTTAATTTCACGGTTTCTCATCCATTCCAAAGCAGAAAAGTTCGACAACAGAATGAAACGAAATAACCAAATTGAATTTCACGTACGGTTGTTTTTATTGAGTTGCACGAGGGACATCGCTGTAGGCCGAAACTAAATTTTGCCAATTTTTTTTCGTTTTTCCTTCAATCTTGATTTTATTGGTAAAGAGCATCAGAAAAGAACAACCTTAACAACAACACAACACATTAGTCGTCATTTGGTATTGCCTGATTCCACAAAGTGCATCATTCCATTACGTCTAATCCATAGAACAAACTGTTTACTAGACATTCAATTCAACTTCAAAGACGGCCGCCGTATTCAAATGACATTTGTCTTCAGGTGTTTGCGCAATGACTGTTCAACTGGCGGACGAGTCAAACCTCCAAAGGGAGGGGAATCTTTCGCAAGAGGGGGATTAGCAGAAATTAGACCATTTCACCTTCACCTTAAGAAACAAATTTTACATTTTTTGAAAAGTCTAAGAGAGGGGAATTCCATTTCCCCCACCCTTCTCGTTCGCTAGTGAACTGTGCACAGTCAAGGCACAACTTATTGATGCAGCCACCATCAAGTTGGTGAAAAACTGTCATTAAAAGAATACAGCAAATACAGTGTATTTCAGTTCCTTCAAGAGATCGAAAATCAGGATTTTGTAAGTCGTTAGGAGATACTCACTCACTCACTCACTCACTCACTCACTCACTCACTCACTCACTCAGCAGCTACATAACTCACTCACCCAGTCACTCACTCAGTAGCTGAAAGACAATCGACAGCTCCTACTGAAACAAAAATGATGCCGCTTTTGCGGAAATTACGGGTTATCAAGAATGGCAAACTGCGTTCACACAAACCACCGGTTGCAAGTGTCAAACTCAACAACTTATGGTTCCTTACCAAAACTGACGAAGACATAAACTTTATCTCAACATCTCATTAAGAAAACAACATCCTTCTCGTAACGAGATTTCTTCCTCGATATTTGAAATTTAGTTTTTCGTATATACCAACTGAGAATGCTATTTAGAATACTGAATTGGAGTTCCATAGTGGAACGTTGGTGAATGTCCGTAAGGTTGCGTTTCGGCACCCTCGTTGTTGGGCATGATATCGTCAGGACACCATGGGCATATGTACTATTATGGTTTTGGTTGATGAAACCGACATTTATGACGTGAGTTCGTTTGGCACAGACACAACATAGAAAGATGGTATACAAGTTTGGGACATATAAGCTAAATTACCCTAAATACGTACCATGAGTAATGGTATGCATACTTTATGTATAAAATACTTGGTATTCCAGAGAACGAAACGTCAAATGACTTCATTCTTATCTTCTATTTCTACCGAGACTCCACATCTTGGTTAGGAAACGTGGACATACAGTAAATGCATACGTGTAGGTGTAACAGAGATGTTTTGAGCATGGCGCCATTGACTTTTAATGAAACAATGGAACGTCTCATCTCAACGTAGTCTCACATAACAAAAAAATTATTGGTCTGGCTGAGCGTTTAAGGGCCGTCAATACGATGGCACATTCATAGGTTATAGCAGGTCTTTTTGGGGCACACACGTGCCTCGAAATGCCGAATGTGTTCCACCAATTACCATGTGGACTTTACATATAATTTCTCCGAAGGATGCGTAATGACATTTCAGAGCTTTTGGTTCAGAAAGTATCTAGGATTCCTAAAGAATACTACGTGTGTAGGCGGTAGTCCGTTTCCTTAAGTATGTTTCGACTGAGAGAGCTTTTTTGCGAGTTTCAAGTGGTTTTCAAATAAATCTTGTTTTCTGATTAAGTGTGTACAAAATCTTCACAATACAAAACTTGCATTATTACAAGGACTGAAATAGTTGAAATTGGTTGTAACTGAATGAAGTCAAAAGCACATGATTTGAGGGTCTAAAATTGGGTGCTTAGACCGTTATCCCGAGTCAGCGGGTGGTCTGGTAACCCGTAAACTTTGTAAAAAGCTAACTTTCTCCCGGAAACACAACAATTTCACATAGCCCATCTAAACAAAGAACCCCTAGGAAAAAAACTATAATTGCCACTTACAACAGTTGCATATTTTACGATGTACAAGTTCTGCCTCACTTAGTTATGTAGCTACGTATGTTGCTGGTCTTTATTCCAAACAGTTTGGTTACCAAAACAGCCAATGTTCGTTATAACAACGTAACTTTCATAATCCTTGTAAAAATAGCTGTAAGGCGAAAATGTCTGATGGTATTGCCATGTAAAGAACTATTCAAGATTATGTCTACTGTAGTTATTGGACTAGAAAACGACATAAAAAAATCAACTTCTTGAAAAAGTTTTTTTTCAAACAAAATAAATAGAAATTAATAAAAAGTACATAACTAACCATCTTTGAACTGCCTGACTTGGGCGAGCAGTCGGCCGCCGGGTTTCAGGTTGATCCAAATGTGGGTGACGTCATCTCCATGGCACTTGGAACCGACATCGCCCACTCGCATCGTGGCATCCGCCAGTGGCTTATCACCATCGAGCACCACGATCTGTGGATGAGTGAGTGAGTGAGTGAGTGAGTGAGTGAGTGAGTGAGTGAGTGAGTGAGTGAGTGAGTGAGTGAGTGAATGAGTGAGTGAGTGAGTGAGTGAGTGAGTGAGTGAGTGAGTGAGTGAGTGAGTGAGTGAGTGAGTGAGTGAGTGAGTGAGTGAGTGAGTGAGTGAGTGAGGTTGTGAGTGAGTGAGTGAACCTGCATAATTCGGCCAGTGTGCACATGTGTGTCAAAGCATTTGTTCCAGCCGGGATATGCCGTCTTCTTCTTCTGTACCAATTTAGCTCCTTCTCCTGAACGAAAAATACAACATGAGTGTTCATTTTGATGTTTCTTTAGTTAGAATATAATCCAGAGCTACGCGTTATCGAGATTTGAGTGATAAACCAAGTACATAACACAGGTGCATATGTAGCCCTACAATCTCCTCAATTGCTACCCAATATTAGTCTTATCACACTGTCGGTTAAAATGTAAAAATGTTGAATAAAATCCGGAGCTCTGCAGTTTCATTCTGTGAACCTGGGACTCAACCAAGTGAAAGAGCTACATAACCGTTTTACACGAATACCAGGGTTGTCAAAAATTAAAATCATGTGTTTTATACAAAACATTATCTTAAGAATAACGTTCAAACATGATAATATTTTTTTATCGATGACTATTTATTGTAAAAACTACCCACCTTGTACCTCGACCCGTTCCTTGATGTTGACGGCACATTCGGCTTCAAGCGGATGATCGGTCGGCTTGAGATCATCAGGAATCTCTAACCTGAAATGTTAAGTACTATCTGGAAGAAGACACTCGCAAATCGAAAACGATAATCTGGCATTTGAAACTCTCTTATGGGAAAATTTATCAGCAACCGAATAGAATGTAATTGAGTGGTAATCTGAAGACATAATTTTTAATGCCCGTAATCCTAATGGATGTCATGCAAATAGTCTTAATAAATATAATCTAAACAAACAATAAAACACTTAAAAATGAGGAACGATATTTATTATAATAAAATAATAAATGAAACGTTTTACTATTAATTGAAACTGAAATTAACCAAATGGTTTTCCATCCAACCTGATCAACTTCATCCTGACAAAGCCGGAGTACCCGGTCGAAGTGTTTGGTGTCGTCGTGGCGGATGGTGGTGACATGCTGGTCGAGTCCGTGTCCTGGTTGGTGAGTGAGTGAGTGAGTGAGTGAGTGAGTGAGTGAGTGAGTGAGTGAGTGAGTGAGTGAGTGAGTGAGTGAGTGAGTGAGTGAGTGAGTGAGTGAGTGAGTGAGTAAGTGAGTGAGTGAGTGAGTGAGTGAGTGAGTGAGTGAGTGAGTGAGTGAGTGAGTGAGTGAGTGAGTGAGTGAGTGAGTGAGTGAGTGAGTGAGTGAGTGAGTGAGTGAGTGAGTGAGTGAGTGAGTGAGTGAGTGAGTGAGTGAGTGAGTGAGTGAGTGAGTGAGTGAGTGAGTGAGTGAGTGAGTGAGTGAGTGAGTGAGTGAGTGAGTGAGTGAGTGAGTGAGTGAGTGAGTGAGTGAGTGAGTGAGTGAGTGAGTGAGTGAGTGAGTGAGTGAGTGAGTGAGTGAGTGAGTGAGTGAGTGAGTGAGTGAGTGAGTGAGTGAGTGAGTGAGTGAGTGAGTGAGTGAGTGAGTGAGTGAGTGAGTGAGTGAGTGAGTGAGTGAGTGAGTGAGTGAGTGAGTGAGTGAGTGAGTGAGTGAGTGAGTGAGTGAGTGAGTGAGTGAGTGAGTGAGTGAGTGAGTAATTGAGTGAGTGAGTGAGGGTGTCCTTATTATAATTTTTTAACATGCTCTCAATTTTATAATTATTTTTAACATACGTGTTCACTATGGCACCAACTTTGTCTTTATTTTCGGGGTCTTTGAACTCGGCGTCGGCTGCCTCTATCTTCTCATCGCACGACTGCAGATTGTCGTCGACGACCACTTCGTTCTCCTGCAATATTAAGGTATGAGGTTTTGTGAGTGAGTGAGTGAGTGAGTGAGTGAGTGAGTGAGTGAGTGAGTGAGTGAGTGAGTGAGTGAGTGAGTGAGTGAGTGAGTGAGTGAGTGAGTGAGTGAGTGAGTGAGTGAGTGAGTGAGTGAGTGAGTGAGTGAGTGAGTGAGTGAGTGAGTGAGTGAGTGAGTGAGTGAGTGAGTGAGTGAGTGAGTGAGTGAGTGAGTGAGTGAGTGAGTGAGTGAGTGAGTGAGTGAGTGAGTGAGTGAGTGAGTGAGTGAGTGAGTGAGTGAGTGAGTGAGTGAAAATCACCACGACAACAACAACAAAAATAGAAAGGAATAAAGGGTGTTATTATCAACGGAAGTACTGCATATACCACACGAGTGTCTTTCAATCGTGGGAATGGCACCAAATGGGAGCCATGTGATCGGAATAACAGTTGGGCAGACATGTGGCGATTATGCCGAAAGAATATCAGTTACTACCACCTTAGTTTTCATGATCGTGAAACCTCAACTTTCATATGATGATGATTGGTGAAAACTTTAACAGTCGACTTAACTCGACTATTGCATGATGTACACAGCATTTCTGGTATTCACTAAAATCTCGAAATCGACGTAAAAACTCGTATTTTAACCTCATAAAACGAAATTCGCTGGATGTACCTTTGTAAAAAGAGTTTCATACAATCGAATAAAAAGCAGTTGATAAAAAGAACTACAGCAATAAAAAAGACTCGAGTGAACGCTGTGAAAATAATTACACTTTTTATGGTGTTACTTTCCGGTGGTTTATAGTGGCCAACATGGGACACCGCCCACCGCTACACAATAACTTGTCTTTTATTAACTTGATAAGTTTATTCGGACTGTAACATTGTACAACGTAAAAAACATTTATAACCCTTCATTTGAATATCGAAAACTGGGTCCGAAAAACTCTTCTCTATAGGAGAAGTTTTCTTCGCAGTAAATTTAGTATCATGCAACAAAAATATAAAAAAGAACAAGGCATTTTTTGAGTTGAAAGTTTTCGACATTTATTATTTATAGAGCCCTGAACTGAATATTACGGAAACAAGTTGCCGAACTATGGTTTGGCTGCGTCTGTCTTTTCTTGACGTTTCACCCAACAACCGTATTTTCATTTGATCAGTCAGTCGTCGGTTCGTTCACGTTTCACCAGCGTGCTATGTGGTGACACCCAAGGGAATATCACAAACACTCCGATCTCGTATCAAACCCATATTTTGTATTGTACATGAAAGCATGAACCCTGATGTCCTGCAACTATTTTTTTGTTGGAAAAGATCAATTCAATGGGATTTGTTATGTAACTTTTACTTATTGTCGCATCTTTTATATTTAAGACCAGAGCTATGAACTTTTGCTAAGTGAGCTGTACACGCCTACAGATCACACCTGTCTTTTAAGTATGGCTTACTATTACAGATGGCCTACATCCATACATAGATGGTTCTATCATCAACCTTCATGTATGATTTGTGTTTTTAGTTGTCCATTTTTACACAAATAAACAATTATGCGAACAAAACAGAACAGATTCATGAAAGATGTGAACAAATTCTAGTTCAAACTGGAAGTTTCGTAAATGGAAATTTCTATGGAATTATCGGTGCCTATTTCAAGTGGCACTTTACCACTGAATACCGTTCGGATGGGTTCCCGGCTCATCATATGCCTTATCACATGAAATTTAATCACGTATCGTGGAACCCCGTTCATAATTGCGCTTAGTTAAAAAATTTAATTATAAAGGTTACATGTCATGGAAATCGTTCTACTGAAGTCATGATTAAACCTATTTCGGGAGTTCTATCTCCAAACATTGGCTTTTCTTGCACTAATTTCATGTATACGGCGTTTCAACATAATGTCGATGAAACGTACAGTATTTAGCGTTACGTCAGGTTTTTATCTGACTCTCCCGTAATAAGTAAAACAGTTGGGGGTGATCGGCACCCACGGAAAGTGGTTCATAAATAGGACCAGCCATTACCGGGCATATTTGACGGCACATCAGACGGCTCATTTCAGCATGTGCCACCACCGTTTTGGCATCTGATGTCGGGGGAACATCATAACCATTAAATGGTTCACCCCCATATCATGGCTGTATGATGTTGTATTTACAGGAAAACGAGATTCGAAGCAAAATTCAAGTTTGTGAAAATAAGAACAATGAAGTCTGAGAATATTGCAAAAACTTCTCGGAACACGCCCTTCCTGATTACTGGGCAAATTTGACGGCACATCAGACGGCTC
Source organism: Daptonema setosum (assembly GCA_964036265.1). Classification (NCBI taxonomy): domain Eukaryota; kingdom Metazoa; phylum Nematoda; class Chromadorea; order Monhysterida; family Xyalidae; genus Daptonema; species Daptonema setosum. Next base: position 19,952,474 of record OZ038444.1, read on the forward strand.
ATTCCAACATGTGCCACCAACGTTTTGGCATCTGATGTGGATAAACCATCATAATCATTGAGTGGTACACCCACATATCATCGATGTCTGGTTAGAAGAACGAAGATTAGAAATTGAGAATCGTTCATATAAAAACAACAATATCGAATACAAAAAAAAATATAATTGGGTGAGAAACTTTATATTACCATTTAACCATTAAAAATGATAAAAACCTAAAGTTTCTGCACTGCTGTGAAACATCGAGAAAACATTTAAGACATTACTATTACACGAAAACGAAATGTAATCGTCCAAAATAGAAAAACAAGAGAAAATAAGACTACATATAAAGTCTGAGAATGGAACAGAAACTTTTGGAAACAGGCCCTTGCTCATACTTTATAAGTTTTACCAACTCGCCAACGGAGTTGGATGATGCCACCAAAATATGTGAGTCCGGTATGATGTATAGATGGTCAGATTAAAACTGTCAGAAGCTCTACCACAATCCAATATAATATCCAATATAACATCCAATATAAACACATCAAAATATAACATCACGTTTTGTCGGGTCCGACTTCTGTGTATCAATAACAACAAATTATTTTATCATGATTATTATAATCGCTTCGTTTATCATTGTATTTCACTTTCAAATTAACTTTACCGTAAATCACACTAAATAACTGGTTCCCAAAAGTTCGTATACAATAAATCGTATAAGAAACTAATAGCTTAAGCAATCACGTCCGAACAATCCTTGTTCGATAAACAACCAAAGTTAAGCACTGGATTAAGTCGAGTCGACTCCTTTTATGTACAGTTCTGGAACGGTCTGAATTTCTTTTTATCCGATCTTGAGAGCCTGGTTTCCCTACACCAACCAATGGAACAGTACCCACACTTACTTTTAAAATATGTACTGGCATGAACAGATTCGGCTTTTCCCATTATGCAAACGCAATAAGAATGGAAAAAATATGCATACATATTCTCAACCTAAATTTTCTGAAGGAATTGATCACTACACAACTATGATAACCGTGACTCACAATTACTCTGAAATTACCGGTCAAGTACTTCAATGGCTTCTTCCCAGGTTCTAGACCATATTGAGCTATCGGGTATGACACACCCACACTTATCAGGTACAATAATCCAATGATTCAGTCATTATTAATCAGTCAGAAACTTTGAGTGCAGTTTCCTTGTTACGGTTTCAGGACTGCGTGGCACATAAAATAGACATGTTTATTAGACGTGATTATCCGACTTAAATAGGTAAATGTTAGTACAGTATTATAAAGTGTTTGAAATCCAAACAGAGGTATTGCACAAAAATACACGTGCTCCCTTTTTTTACGTATATATCTGGACGAATTCATTGAGCTGGTTCATTCATTTACCTGTCAACCCGAGATTCGTAGAATCTAGGAACTAATAACATTTACATTTGATAAACAATTAATTGCTTTTTTGAAAATCTGCGGAGCTGACTCAGAACTTCGACGTTTCGTGGTATCATTTCCATGATAATATGGTACTGAGGAGTGTGAATGCAGCACACAAATGTACTCATGATCGAGTGCCGACAGCATGCCGTTCTTCAAATTGAATTAATAATAAGATTAATAGATGCTGCAGTACTTGGCAATTCTCATGTACGTACAGGTTGTAGATTTTCTTGCATAAAAAATCGTTAACTCTTAAAGTTTTGAAGGTAACATAGATTTTCTCGCAGTAAAAATTCCTTATCTCTTAAAATTTTGACGGTAACACAAATAGCAGCAACATTTCATACGAGTTATAGTACTGTATATTTTCAGGAAGAAGCGGTACCAAAAACAACGAACTACTTGAAAAAATCTTGTGAGTTCTGAATCGGAATTAATTGAGATCATTGTAGTGAAACAGACAATAGAAAAAGATTGTTAGATATCTTTTTCATTTAATCAATTTGAGTGTACATATCTTGTTTCTTAACGGCTTATCCTTTTGTATCATGAAACCCTAGATATTTTTGTGTCGTGAATGCATGCTTGCACAGTTTGTGTGAGTCATTGTTTTCGACCGGAAGGTATTTATGAAGTAGAAGCTTACAAGTACGTGATTTGCAAAAAAAAGTATCTAGGCTTCATACCGTAACTATAAACGATATTGCAGCTCTTGAAACTACGTGTACATAATCATGACTACTTTCGTAATGAGGAACTATATTATAATGAGGAACTACTTTCGTAAAAAAATCACGGAAATAATTAATTCTGTCGCCACCATGAAATATTCGGCGAATTCAGTTTCAGAGTGGTAGAATACATTGCAAAGCCTAACAGGTATTTTCTAGCTGGTGTTGTTGTTGTACGGTGCACGTTGCGTATGTACTTTCAACCAAACAATCCACAAAATACACAAGATAAATAAACGGTTGTGCGGATATGCTTGCTGGATTGGAACTACCTGTTACTGGCTTCCACCATTTCTAATGGATGACAAAAATCCATTGAAAATTCTTTGACATTGAACGACAAGTTAGTGTCCACGAATCAGTCGTGACAAACATTCTTAGTTTTTGTTCAAACATTTTCACTGGCTGACAACATTTGGAAAATATTGCCCGAAAATCGGAAAGAAATTTAGCTCTTATCAATCCTCACTCTGACCATGAAATTAATAAATAAGATTCCGACCACGAGACATACGCAAACCGAGTTTACATAACTTCGGCACATGCAACCAAGTTATAACCAGTATGAACCTATAACACCTCGTACACAGTTGGTGTTTTACAACAAATACTTATCCCGTGAAATTTGGCTCAAGATCAAAAATTCTAGAGTAACAGGTTTCAATTTATATGTACATCAGGAAACCTGGTAAATACAAATCTGGCGCTTTATGGTACTTATTCAGGTTTCAAGCTACATTACATAACGGTAAATACTGTATATATGGTTGCTTGCAGCTAAGCGTCCAACGGAAAATGGATGATTGTAATAATGAAAGAGAAAGATTGATTTTGAGATGTATGAAAAAAAGCGTTTTTCATGAAAGGGGATAGGGCAAAAAACAATGATATGTATAACATTAGCATCGGCATATTACTGTCAGGAAAGACGAATTACAGAACGGTTGATAGAATAACTGCCTATGTTCTCAGATGCATAAGTTGAGCATACGTTTCATCCAGACTGTGCAATATCTGCCTGCACCTGAGACGACTGCTCTTTACTATGCGTTCCACCGCTTTGCGTTTCACTGTTTACTTAACTCTATACAAACTTCTTACACATATAATATGTTATATAATATGCATGTACATATGTAATTCGTGGTTGAATTGAACTCAGTTATATTAAAGTGAAAAATAATCAAAAAACTACATACCTCATGCAAAGGTATTGTTTGCGAGATCGGTAACTTCGTCTGATGACGTCTGTTGCAGAGAACATTAACATTGCCTCGGGAAAAATTCGCAGCCTATTCTTACGCACATTGTTCAAAACAGTTTCTGCAATTGACAAGGCACAATATGTTGTTTCAGTGGCACATGAACGTAAGTAATATGTAGTACAGTACATTCAGTAAGTACGTTGTAGGTCCTCTGAGGCATATGGCATTGGAACGAATTAAGTGGCAAGAGGATTACATCGACTGTCTATGTATGTTCTGTTTTACATACCGCGATGCGAAAAGGGCAAAGGGTTTGCAGAGACGGAAGTATTGAATGTAACTAAGTCGATTACACTGATTAACTACAGTTATTCTGTAATTACAAATATGTATCTATGGACAAAATACAAGACATAAAAAATTACTCGATCTAAAATGTGAGTGTGATACATACATGAAACAAAATATTAAACCATTGAAATCTAATAAACTATTTTGTAATAATCTATAACATAATTTAAGTGGATTAACCTGCGCCAATGTGATGACATCATCTTGAATCACCAGCTCCTCCATTGCACCATCTATCGGTGTTTGATCCATCAGCTCGGTATAATCAATCGATTATCGATTATGGTGGCAATCAGTTACAGCATTCAATATCCAATCAACTATCGATAACGTTCTTGCTCAATTACTTCACATTTTTATTTTGTTAAATCGAAAATTGTCCAAATACCATTCAAAGTGGCGATTCAATGATTCACGTTCGTGGCAACTGCGGGCGCAGAATTGAACACCATCGACGGTATCTGGCGTAAAATCAGCTGGTGTTTCATCAAGTATGGTACTTATGGTATCACTGTATTATATACTATTACATACATGTATAATATTGTGATACATATTTACATACTATGGTACATGTGGAAAAGTCGAAGTACATAGAACCACTCCAAAGCAAATGAGACACACGTTTTTTCGAGGACTGAAGTAAACCAACATATGAATTTGTGGGTTTTTGAAGAATATTTCCCCAAAACGGCCTAGGTTAAACATGATTTAGGAACTACTACTATACAACCAAAAACATATAATTAATTACGGCGCACAAGAAAAAACTTTACGTTTTGCAAGTGGTAAATGACTTGATAAATTGGTAAATACTCAGCAAGTGCTCAATCAATGACTTAACATGGGGTACATGATGTGTTACAAACTAAGTCAGATTGTGCCACTGATATGTTTATACATACCATCAAAACGATCTCTCTACATCAATTGTTGAACAACAAGAACCAACCAGAACCATACAACCAAAGATGATTAATTTTGGCTAACAAGTGGTTTTATTACTCAACCATGGGGTATGTGGTACATACAACATTATTCAGATAGTGCCACTGATATGTTTGTGCCATCAGCGACGACGGAGTTTGATTGACCGACCAGTCAGTCTGGTTGGCCGGCTGTACCACGACTTCGTCTTTATTAAGTTATTCGGCACTGCAGCCAACGAGGACGGACGACTCAGTCCACTGGCGGATGAGCCAATCCTCCGAAGGGAGGGGAATTTCATCAAAGAGGGGGGAATTGGAAGTATTTGGACCATCTTACATACCTAGACCAAAAGATACAATTTGTATTATGAAAACGCCAAAGAGATGTTAATTTCACTTTTCCCACTCCTTCTCATCCGCTGATAAGTCAGCCAAACTCAGGCATGGCTCACGAAAACAAGAAGACCTTCCAGCCGAGCATTTGGCGGATGAGAAAGGATTACCCCTCTCTTTGGTATTTTCGAAAACTAAAATTTGATCCCTAAGGTCTAGGTAAAATCAGCCTGAAAACTGCTAATTCCCCATATTCGACGAAAATCGGATTCCTTCCTTTGGAGGATTAGCTCATTCGCCCGTGTGACCGAGTGCGACATCAACATCGACATGACGAACCGTGAATTAATTTTGAGCAAATATGAGGTCCATTCGAAGTAAAAAAAGTCAAACCGCACATTTTCCCGCAAAATTTGGATGATTAACTTTGGGTCTTAGCTTTTCTGGAGTCTGACTGTAAATCCCTGGCTTTTTCTTGTGTGTCAACCCAAATTAGATTGTGGATAGCAGCAGACTCCCGCAGTCGGACGACATACATACATACTCATGTGGCCGCCAGGTTCCAACCATTACCACATAGAATATCAAGTAGGAAAAGTGCTGATATTATTTTTTTCAAACTCAGTGATCTCCCGATCTTGAATTTGCTGAATATTGTTTGAAAAAAATCGTCTTTTAAAGACATTAATCTTCAAAACAATCATGACTTAGAGTCTCCCTTCGAGTACGTACTTTCACGAAGCCATGTAGAACAACAGCCCTACACGTGTATCGTAAGTGCAATGGGGCTCCGGGCGGATAAGTCAAAACCTCCGGGAGGAAAATTTTGTCGAAAAGAAGAGAACCGTCCGTTTTGAGGCCGTTTCACCTGCACTTTATAAAACAAATAGCACTTTTACAACTCTCCAAAGAGTGGGGAATTCCACTTTACCTCCCCATCTCATCCGCTAGCGGTGGAGCCGAATATGACATGATACCATATTAGGTTCACAACTTCATGGTACCATAAAATACAGGAACATTGAGCGTACGGTCGTAGCCCAACGCATTATGCCTTGTGTGCCGTCATATATGCCACCAAATATGTGAATATGTGGGCACACATACATCAGATGTGGTGACGAGACCAGCGGACGATTAGGGGGGGGGGGGGAGTGAAATTCCCCTTTCTTTGGCGTTTTCAATGAGTAGATTTTGTTCTCTGAAGTGTAAGTAAAATGGCCTGAAAACTACCGATTCCCTTCTCTTCGATGAAATTCCCCTCGTTTTGGAGGATTCGGTCAGATGTGGTGACAACCAGCGGACGAGTCCTTTAACCAATAGTTTATGTCGGAAACAAAAGGAAACAAAAGTTTCAAAACTGTTTAACTTCTTTTCAAACAACCACATTTACATTGGGAAATACCTGAAAGAGAGGGAAAACTGCTTCCGCCTTGCTCACTCGTCCGCCAGTGGTTGGCACAAAGCATCCGTGATTCAGTAGAGCAAGGGCCTTAACACATAATAGATAGATCATCGTACATTCATGCAAAACTCTCGAGTGAATCTCAAGTAGTCAGCAAAATCATATGGGAAGAGCTAGAACAGATATTTTGTACAGCATTTGCTTGTCATGAGCACAACGAAATTAAGTGCAAAAGTTTTGCTTTTATGAATCCAAGGATTGCACGAAATATGAAACATCTGACCTTCTTAATTTTTTTAGGTCTTACATGGAATATTCGTGAATCAGGTTTGAATTATCGAAATTGTCTCGTTACAAATAAAACTGTTATTAGAGTTGATAGGAATGAATGTAACGATATTTGTAGTACAAAAAGTGAGGCAATACATACAGTAGGAATCGGCCGGAGGGTTGTAATACAGACCTTGATGCAGTCGAGCAAACTTGTCGCCTAAACTGTGGTATCAAAAATATCTTTGCAAAACTAAACACCGAACTCTTTACGTATGTAAAAATAAAAGAATAGAAGCCATAGACACCATGATATCAAGACCCGTAGGTCATTGGCGGATCAACAGTTCATCTAAAAGAAATCGAACTTCAGGAAAGAGGTTGAATACTCAATTTCAGGACATTCGCCAGCAATGAAAAAAGGTAAATCTCTGGGTACACCCTGGGGCAAGTACACCTTTGTAGAACAGGTCAGGTCCTGAATACTCTTACAGATCAGGTCACGTACGGTCCCACATCAGACAACAGTAATGGTACACGAAACGTCGTCTGGTGAGTGTAAGGTACACCTTTGTGCAATCAGGTCCTGTACACTATTGCAGGTCAGGTCACATGTATACACACATATAAACATACGATCGTTCCTAAATCAGACAAATGTACTGGCACACGAAACATCGGAAATGCCATGCGACATACCGTCAGTCTGGCACAACCACCACTCAGGCACGGACTCAAACCCAATAAATTACCATGTTCACACGGAGCAAATTGATTATACATTGTTGTCCTATCCTATGTATGTATTTGTAAACGTTCAGTTTTTACATGTGAGTGAACGATACGTATACCTACATAAAAAATACTTACATTTAACCTTTTTATACGTGCAGTATGTACATACATACATACTTATTTGACATGTCCAAAAAGAGAGAAACGTCTGTAGTTTTGAAAATCGGCCATTGTCAAATACAGACATGCAGAGCAAGAAACCATGAGTGACAAAAAATGTAGACCTAACCGAAGTCAAACGAGTCTTTAGATGTTTTCAGCTGAACCGAACCTACGTGGACATGCTGTACCGTAAGCTGACAACATCCATGAATACATGACTACACGCCTGGCAGACATACGTTCATGAATAAAGTAGTACATATCTTATCAAGTTGCTGTCGTACTGAAGTACAGCCACAATGATACTCGCAATATTGAATGATGCCAATCTTGTTCCATTAATCAGATCTCGAGTCGCGTTGTAACGAGCTTAGTTACTTTTCTCACCGAGTTCACAAAAACCAGAGTAACTAATGCCGAATCATGTCACATAAATATTCAGTATGCATATACTTTATCCTAAAATATAGATGTGATGTTGTAAATGAGATAAAATGTCAAAATGGTTGATCACTGGCGGACGATCTTCCGAAGGGAAGGGAATTCTTTCAAAGAGGGGGGGATGGCTTCAGCAGTTTTGTAGCCATTTTACCTCCACCTTATGGAACAAAATTCTACATTCTTGAATTGCCAAAGAGGGGGGATTCCCCGTTTTTTCTTCCTCGTCCGCTGGTATGGCTGATTGAGTGTTGGTAATGGTCAGAGGTCGACTCGGACGTGATAACACCATCCAAATGAGCGGGCACCAATCAAAAGTCGCTCGCGGGAACTTTTTTTCTTTTCGGCCGGGTGGCTCGATACGAATTTTCTATAGCCGCCACAGTCAAATAGAAGAATCTACGAACGAATGAAAGCCAAACCTCCAAAAGAGGGGAATCTCTCTAAAGTGGGAAGTATTGACGCAGAAGTTACCCCATCTAAAAGAACAAACTAAATATTTTTTTTTCAAAAAGAGAGGAAGAATTCCACTTCTCCATCCTCTTCTCCTCCACTAGTGCTGCCAACGAATAAAAGCCAAAGCACTCGGACGAAAGACGTTGGATGTCGTCGCAAAAGCCGCGTGGGAACTCACCAACATCAATTACTAAATAATTAAATGCCATACTAAATAACATAACGAGGAATTTAGAGGTTATATAGTGCAGAAACATATGGTTCATAACTTTTAGAAGATTGTTAAATATCATCTCTCACGTTGCCAGTTAAAGTGAGCCCTTAGAAAGTTTGGCAATCCTATAAAAACCAGATCGTTTTTTTATCTTTGTGACTGTGGATATAATAAACGCAGTTTAATGCAACTAGGTGGCAGTGTATCTCTTATCGGAGGGCAACATCAGAACAACATTCTCATTAAAACTTATTGTAGTCAATGAACACTTTTCTGTGCACCGATTCTTTCAATTCATTTTGGCACCTGCATTATGGAAATCCAAGTACAAATTACGTCAATTCATGGCTCAAACATTTATCTACTTTTCATGGAAGAAATCATGCAAACATAAAATGCACTGAAATGATCGTACGGGAACTTTACTCTGCAGAAACTCCTCTCGACTGTGGTTTTGATACAAACATTCGGTTCGAATATATGGCAACTAGCAAGTTGTCGAAAATGTGGGATTAATCAAGGTATGTAAATAAACGATATTCAAAATTAATATAAGATGTTAGTTTTTAATGTAATGATGTACGTAAATGTTATAAATACAGTGGTAAGATTGGTCACCAGAAACCAGACTCTTTTAACCCAACTTATCTTACTTATTGCAAATACTTAAGTTGGGTGTAAATAAATTTGCACATTGCCATAAACTTTTCACCCCAATATGTTGCTTTTATAGGGTCTTCCAACATTCCAAATATTTACACCAGTACCACTGACGCAATACGCCCCCTGGTTCCTAACGGCTCGCTTCATATAAATAGGTGTTCATCAGAAAAGTTGTTTTGGCACACAAATCAAATATTAGTGATGTTCGTCAATCACGCCTAGGTCGTTACATAATTATTATCAGTAGTTGTAAAGCACTTGTTTTTTTGTTTCTACATGTGTTGTTTGAGTGTACAACTTAGATTGATACAACAAGTAGATAAGATAGGAGAGCACAACTAAGAAAAGAAGTGATTGTAGAGGGAAACAACTGAAAACGTCTAAAAAGGTCATTAAATCGAAAAGTTCTGAAGTTCACAGACGCAGCAGCGTGTACTGTTTTTATTTGCACTGACATAAAGTATTCCCTGTTGTTTTTTTTTAGCTCATCGGCTATCCGTAAAACTAATCTTATTAATTGTAAACATATGTAGAATACAATGTAAAATAACATGCCTTATTGTGAGAATAACCCAAATTTTTTTGAACCAACCGTTAGGGTGAGTTTTTCCATGTTGCTACCCAACAGTGCGGATGGTGGTGGTGAATATCCTTTGTTGTTGTTGTTGTTGTTGTTGTTGTTGTTGTTGTTGTTGTTGTTGTTGTTGTTGTTGTTGTTGTTGTTGTTGTTGTTGTTGTTATTATTACAGCTGGGTTATGTGTCAGCTATCGTTGGCATTACATTACACACGCGCTGTCCTTCCAAAATTTGTTTATATGATAATTTTCTAACCGGTAAATAAACTTTATTGCATTATTCGCGTTCTTTTTGTTCAATGAATTCGACTCGGCCACCATCCGACTGCTAACCGACTAAATAATAGAAAAACCACTGATAACAGAAAATGCATTGTTAATACAGAAATGGACATATCCTACAAGACCAGACATTCAGTTCATACTAAAAAGGTTTTTGTTATAAAAATGGGTTGATTGGATTATAAATCTATTAGGTCTATCAATGTATTTTGTCAAATTAGGTTGTGAGGAAACCTTCTGGATCAACAACGAAGATTCAGCAAATGTACGTCAAATTGGTTGGCTAATAACACGTGTTAAAATATGTACTATTGTGAGCGTAAACACTAAAATAATAGCACATATGCTGGGGAAATGCCGGGAATGCTTATTTTTCTGATGTACAGGGTGGGCCAAGAGAAGGGAAACACTTTTAACGGCCATTAAATATCTGCCCAAGAGCTCTGGAATTCTTGATGTTAAACAGCAGTACAAAGAATAATTTCACAACTAATATTTAACAAGTTATAAAAAAATATTACTGAATCAGTATCTAGTTAATCAGAAACTTGAAAAAGCTTGTAATCAAGGAACACCAATACGTTTGGTGTGTTCATGGGGGAGAAAGAGAACGTTGAGCAGGTTCAGGTTCTGTGTCAAGTTTCGAACCGAGGACCACCAGTTTTCATGACTGGTGCCATGACCATAAGACTACAGTACCTATGTACGCAAGTGATTTATGGATTCAAAAAAGATTTTCTCCATAAAATCATATCATAAATAAATCATTGACAAAAACCGCTCATTCTGGTCCACCCTGTACATACACTTTGCAGAAGCCAGATGTAGCCAGACATGGCTTTTTTAGTTTCACAGTGTATTTGTCCAAATGAGATTCGCCCTACAAGGTTTCGCCTAAGCATACATTTGCCCAAGTGGGTATTCACTAAAAAGGTATTCGCCCAAAAGGGATTCGCCCAAATGGGAATGAATACTGTAGGTTGGACATGGAGCTGATAATGAATGTCGTACCCAAAGACATTCGGCCAAGAAAAATAATGCGACGTCAGGCAGACTGAAGAAGCGAAGACTTGACTTGGTTATGGTAGTTATTGAGTTATGAATGAACGATGCTGCGAATCAATCATGAATGGGGACTGCAATAACATGGTGAATGGTATGTGTAATGAATCAAGAGTTTCTCGAGCTGACAGTTTGACGTAGCATCGGAGCCATCAAACAATAAAGTAGTTGTATGTAAGTGTACACACTAATACATAATCGGAATCAGTCTTACAGTGCCTTTTTTTGGAACTTCTAAATTACTGAAGTCCACAAGGCACCTTATACCATGTCAGAATGGGGTTTTCGTAGTGGCCAGGCGGACGGGCAATGGCAGGAACTACAAAGCTACGCAGCAGGGTCTGTGTCACCTAAAGGGCTTTGATCCTAGGTCACCGGATGGCGAGTACGGTGTTCTAACCGCTTCACTACATTATGTTTAGTAAATGTAGCTGTAATCATGTTATAGACTTATGGAATGTGAAAACCCTTCTCTCGATGTTAATCTTCGTGATGCACTAACAATACGAGAAAATTTGCGTGGCACTGACTTTTATGAGACGAGGATTCACACGAGTGTTCAAGTATACAGTGCACAGGTGAAGCTTTCACTGCCACAACACATTTTGCAGGCGTGGGTGAAAGTGGGTATTCGCCCACATAAGATTCGCTCAAGTGGAATCGTCATGTGGTTTTCGCCCAAATGGAAATCGCCCGAATCGGTATACACCTGTGAAAGGATACATCGACATATTGCGAATGTCACAGAGATCGCGAAAACACTTCACTCGAAACCTTTCTATAAAATAACTTCTGGGTACCAGATGGTTTATAGCTGACGATTGATATCCTCATAAAATGTTTATACCAAGATAATTGGTTCGAATGACACATGTTTTGACAAACAACTTTTAAATGATACTCGAAGTATAAAAAATACACAAATAATAACTAGGCTTGGAAACAGATATCACGAAGCGTTGCACTATTTCCTTACTATGTGATTACATATACAATGATCGTAATTACTACTCACAACCGGATAAATATGAGGGATAGAAGTGTAGTTGTGAAAACGTATATGATCAAAAGCAGGAACAATATTTACGTGTGCTCGGACTCAACACTGTAGCAGTTTATAGATAAATGATTTGTTTAGTTCAAACTTTCAACCACTTGAAAAGGTGAGGAACTAAAACTGAGGCTGTTTCTGAATTTACCAGAACTGAATTGTACATCACAACTCACAAGAAACGAAATTGCCAAACGGAGTGAAACAAATTGATTGGTCTAAAATGGCATGGTATAAAATGGTCTAGAAAAGGTAGAAACACGGAATTTAAGTCATATCCATATATAAACTGTAAGTAAAATTGAAACGGTTAGCTTGCAGAGTAAACTTCTAACTCAATTGGTCAATCATTTCAGGCTGCGCTTTTTTTTCTCATAAACTTTTGGATATTGCCCCAGCCCAGTCACCACAAACCAAATATTCGCCCAGACACTCAAGGGACCCAAGGAATTACTGTAAATACCATTTAAGATGAATATAATAATAGTTTAGGTACATATGGTCCAAATTAAAACAAATTAACAGACTCACTCTTAAATCAGGAATACATAGTTTGTGAACTTTCAGAGTCTATCGATCAAGATGAGCAGTATAAAACCACATGTGGAATATTTAGGCAAACGTGAACTTATTTTAGTGAATGTAAAGACAACATAAAACACAATGAATGTGAAGGCCATGAATATAAAATATGATACTTTTATAACATAACTCAATGATTAATGCATAATGCAATTGATTACTCTGGTACAAACCATTGAATGTATTTATGTAGCATTCTCAATTGATTAAAACTAATTTTGAATCCGCAACATATTGTAAAACTTTTCCACGCATGGAAACATACAGAGATTTGAGCATAAATTGTTCTGCTATCCGAAATCATTTTTTATTAGAGATAATCCTATCATAGAAGAGCGCATATTTGAATGTTGCGAAGTGCAATTCACTCTCCCAATCCCAATTCAATCAATTGAGTCTGCTTCTGTATATAACTTGAATTGACAAAGACTGGCCAAATAGAATGTGCCAACGTATTGTCGGTACGTTGCTTCTGCCTGTGGATCGTATACATCCGATCACTCGCGGACGAGCTTATCCTCTAAAGGGAGGGGAATGTCATCAAAAAGGGGGAATCGACAATTTTCAACCCGTTCTACCAACACGTTAGGAAACAAACTATGCTAATTCGAGACCGCCAAAGAGAGGGGAATTCCACTTTTCCCTCTTTTTCTCGTCCACTAGTGCATCCGATTGTGCTATGGCACGAAACTGTATCCTGGATAATTGTTGTACGTACGTGTGTCGACACTACGGTCAATGGATCTCGTCGACTAAACGTACCTTGAATTGAAGACGACACTTTATCAACCACAACATGCTATGTATGTAGTTCTGTATATTTGCCCTGTCATATAGTTAGGATGATTTCGGTGTCTAATCAAGTCGGTTTTCTAATCGGGTTTGAGGAAAGAAAGAGTTTCATAACAAAAACCAAGAATCGACATCAAAAGTCTCTGAATTCTTCATGATATATAACTTGAAGCCTTTCAAAATTCAAAAGCATGTATGCAAATGACAGTGAGGAAAAAATCGCATTCATGGATTTTCGTTGGCTGTAAATCGGATTCGGACTGTATGTACAAAGTCCCTTATGCATGGTGATGTCCTGATTTGATGATCCAAATGACCACTGACACATCACCGTAATGGTGCCCCTTATATGTACGTAGGTACATCTCTATTATTGGGTGCTCTTATTTGTGCCATGCCGCTCTGTAATAAGTAGCGACTTAGGAGAAGGAAAGAAGGAATTAAAAGTCCTTTTGTTTCCAAAAATCATGCATATCAGCTAAACTCCCGCGTTTGTTGTGGCACAGTTGACGATAGTTAAATGGACGTATGACATTGGCAGATGCCCTAATGTGTCGGGACATGCATCCCTCCCCATACATACTGTATGTATCTGCTTGCATATCTCATCTCATAGATATGTTTATGTATGTATGTAGGAGATGTACTGCACTCTCTGCATCACCCACATAGCGGAAGAGCATGCACCATCCAATATGACACTGTTTTTTATTCCACGAATCTGATCCGAAGTTTATCGCGAATTTTTTCTCAATTGTCATTTATGCATACTTATTTTTGTGGTTATTTATGTACAAAGATGTATACATACAGATTTGTATTTGTTTTTACATACAATATGTATATATCACAGACATAAACTTTTGATACTAATCAAAACGAGCACGACGATGCCCGCCGAGTCGATATGTGCTATCGACACGCGCCAATTCGACATGGAACATTCCAGGGTACATACATAAATCCTCGGGTCGTCACTGACTGAATGACTGACTGACTGACTGACTGACTGACTGACTGACTGACTGACTGACTGACTGACTGACTGACTGACTGACTGACTGACTGACTGACTGACTGACTGACTGACTGACTGACTGACTGACTGACTGACTGACTGACTGACTGACTGACTGACTGACTGACTGACTGACTGACTGACTGACTGACTGACTGACTGACTGACTGACTGACTGACTGACTGACTGACTGACTGACTGACTGACTGACTGACTGACTGACTGACTGACTGACTGACTGACTGACTGACTGACTGACTGACTGACTGACTGACTGACTGACTGACTGACTGACTTGACTGACTGACTGACTGACTGACTGACTGACTGACTGACTGACTGACTGACTGACTGATGTGTTTATTCGTCAAACATAACACTGTAATAAATCACGGAATCAAGAAGCACAATAGTACTGGAACAAAAGCCAACAGAAACCGTGATGTTCGTATGAAAGAAGAAGCGACTGATACTTGAATAGACAGTTAAAGGTACATACTGTATGTACGTACATATATGAGTCATGGTCGAGGTTGAAAATGTCTGCCCCACAGAATACCAATTAATGCATGATCGGTATGAGCGACAGGTGTTTTTTCACTGAACCGTCTACAGATATGAACAGTATAACCTTAGGATATCACTTATGAAGTATGCATCTTCCACAACATCATAGACAATCTTAGTTAGCGTTGTCTAAAACATCAGTCTTATCGCTGTCAACAGATCTTAGTCGTTACAATCTACGTAAATAGATCTCAAATACGTCAACAAAACATTCATAGTCGTACCGATACTTACGTACATCGAGCAACAACAGCTTTTTCATGATCATTGCCATAACAGTAAAAAAATGTTTTAATAAAAAATTTAATGCTGGTAAACGGAACGTGTTCATGAGCGTTCATCAGATGAGTTCGATGCCTGACCGACACCGCCCCCGATCTATGATGTACTCCTAAAGTGCTTCACCCCTCTATCAGTGGCATTTAACGTTCCTCATTCAAAGTTCAAAGTTATCTTTTTAACAGCACTGACATAATCTGAGAGTATTACCTGATTTCGTGTTCACCTTCACTTACTAAACGATTGTTAACACACCTACATACTAAGTCCACATATCCTAAACATATTATCAACAGAACACGCGGATCAGCAAACATGAGATGATAATGGAGGATAGTGAGGTAATGCCGATGTCTGCTTCACATGTATGTAGGATACATGGACCATATCTGAGTGGCACACTCAGTGCAGGCCGACGGGTATGTCGTCATCGTAGGCGGTCATGGTCATGGCACATCACTGAAGATGCCGTGGCAGAGATTCACTGGCTAAAAAATCGCCTATAGTAAACCATTCTTTCCAAAGAAAAGATTCTCCTAAATATTTTTGAAACTTGAAATCTACATATCTCCATCTCCAACATAACAGATAATTACGATAAGTATACCGGAATCATAAGCCCGAAAACTCTGCCCGCCACGGGTTCATGGTGCACGGGGGCACAGAAGGGCGCACTCAGCTCAGCTCTCACTGATCGAGTACTTAATGAGCCCAATCATACACGGTCCGTCCGCTTATATACTTAACCGACATACATACATAGTTGTATGTATGCACCTGCATTATGTACATCTACATACATACAGTACATACTTGGTTGGTGTGCCGTGCATACATGCGTGCATCAGCCAGTAACTAGCGGGACATAAATCAACCCATTTACGGAATTTTACTTCATTTGGGGGTTCCCATTAAAACTCTAATTCTACTATCAACGCATGGACAAATGAACGTCAAACTGCCGATTCGCTTCGTTTGAAAAAGTTTTATCAACTTTTCTGATGATTTTCTTGTCCGCGAGTGCAGGGCCTGATCTGATTCATGGAGGCATCCGGCTCATCATTGATTCACACGTTACAAGTAGTTAACGCATCAACATACATTAAATGTATCAGAAGTTGCTAACATGTACAGCCTTCGCCATACTTTATGGATAAAATGTTTCCTATTCAAAAAAACATAATTTTATCTTCCGAGTTGAATAGAATATAATAGAATTTATTCCTGTGGGATGTATTTCCAGTAATGCCCGTCATCTGTCAAGGAACAATGATTTCAGGGTAGGGTATGGTCTTATTTATTGCAAGTCGATGTAAGGTCATGAACGAGGATCGACCAATGACTATAGGAATTTGTGTAAACTCAGGTGGATGCATAATATTTGAAAAAAAGTTATGAATACATTAGCAATATTGTTCCGTGGTACTCCTTGAAGAATTTGTATGATGAAGGAAGCTAATAATACCTTAAAGGTAAGCTCGGTTTCAGGTGATTTTAAAATAGGTGGATAATGACACATTAAACTAAAAGCATTTATGTTACTGTTACTGATGTGTAAGGATTCTGTGATAGTTCCATCGCACACGTTCATGCATGTAAAAAATTCTTTTATTTCATTGTATTTGTTTTCCCGTTGAATTACACTGAATGTCTGGCATCTAGAAATAGTGCGATTGGAAGTATATTTCAGGTAATCATTCAGACCTTCTTAAACCATGTTGCTTCTAAAATGTGTGCTTGTGAAAAACTGATATTTCGGTACAGAAAATCGTATGTACATAGAACTTCCCACTAGACTACGTTCGATCTGTTTAGTTCTGTAAGAGGATGAAATCTAAAAAAAGAACATTATATTCATGAGTGAAAACAACGGGATCCATACCATTTGATAGAACGAGATGTTATTCACTTTCATATGCACAAGTATAACATACAGTATGCATATCGCGAAATGAATGTCAAGCTGATGAAGATGCGGTTTTTTGTAATATCATACGTGAATGGTACTTGCTTACTGTACTTGACGTTGACAGATAATTGGAAATGTGACGTACTGATGACGTTTCGTTCAATCCAACTTTGACACGCGGGTACATAAACACCATGGAACAACTGCGTTAAATGACGATATTGTAGCCAAATGCAGATATATAAATAGCCACCTGATATAAATCATGCAACAATTCTGAGAAACAGACACGCACAAGGTACAGTTTGTACATGTATGTATGTACGTGTTAGGATGGCGTCACAGGATACTTCGTGCTTCAAGTATGTACATGTACAACTCACGTGTTTGGAATTCCTGCATGTCATAAATCAAGAATATTTTTATCGTGACGTGATTATTGACGTTGTAGTTATTTTCGGTCTTCAAAATTAAGTGACAAGGTAGTTGTGCGACTACGACCTTACGCCAGCCATCACGTGACCATGAAATGCATCATACTTCTAAAAACGGAACTTGTGAATTAACAAACTGTAAGTGTCATGCGCCATGGTTCAGTTCCAGTTGATTCTATGTATGTCCATGTATATACGATTTCCACCAACTCTTCGGGGCAGTAGAGCTCTGTACGGCACTTTGTTATCACCAACCAAATTTGAAGTCATACAAACATGAGGAATGTTTTCCTTGTAGAGTATGGCCTAAACCTGCAGGCAAAGCGAAAAGTGATCAACGTGAAAGTGACGTTGCCGAAAAAAAACTAGCTGGTATGCCCATAAGTGAGATTTCATGGTACAAGAAATGTGGTACTTGATCGTCAAGTTGTAAGTGCCCGGGAATGTTAGGCGTGTCGGGGTATAAGATGCTGGAGTGGTCCGTTCAGTTCGTCTAGTCTGTCATTCAGTCAGTTTTTTCTCAAACCATCATTCAGTCCGTCATTCAGTTACTCAGTCATTGAGTCAGCCAATCATTCACAGCGTTTATCAGTCGGTCATTCATGCAGTAGGTCAGTCATTCAGTAAATCAATCATTCAGTCAGTCAGTCAATCAGTCAGTCAGTAGGTCTTTGCGGTCGGTCATTAATTCATTCAGTTGGTCATCCAGTTTTCAGTCATTCAGTTGGTCATTCAGTAAGTCAGTCATTCACTCGGTTGACCATTCTTTCCGTCAGTCATTCAGCGCCTGTCTATCTCGACTTTCACGAGCTTCCGATTTTTCCGGCGACATTAAACGGGATGGGCAACTTGGGAGCTGCGAAAACGGATGGTCCCACTTTTTGCAGAAAGTTACAGCGGTAAGGGAGTTTTCGAATTGTACGGTAAAACGCACACTTTTATTTTGAACTTCAGGAGATCAAGATGGAAGTTAATACGGCCGTTAAGTCGGCTATGAAACTTTAGATAAGAAATCGAATCATGTACAAGAACATAATTTATACTGTAAACTTAAGCTATAGCCAATCAAAGGTCTCTTGCTACTCAGAAAGTTTCAGTTTTTTCCACATGACATTAAGCGAAATATTTGGCTAGCCATTCGCATTTATACGAACGTTGCGCTAAATTCATCGCATACATAAAATACATGCATGTGACTAACGGGTTCGCCAAAACTAATATTTTGTAACAAGATACGTTGACCGAGCTACATATATTCCACGCCAATCAACCAATGGACCGATTCGTTCAGGCCCAGACGCACTGGCGGACGAGTCAAGCCGCCAAAGGGAGGGAAATTTCATCAAAGAGGGGGAATGAGCAGTTTAGAAGTGGTTTTACCTACACCGTAGAGAACAAATGGCACTTTTTCAATTCTTCAAAGAGGAGGAAAATCCACTAGTGCCCAGACGAACATAACAGCTACGTAAACAAAAACGGACCCGGGTTTGGTAATCTCAAAAATTGCGGTCGAATTCTGACGTACATAAATGCGACAAAATCATGCTAATGTTCGTAGCCCGAATGTCATGATATTTTTTTCTTAATATAACTTATATATAATCCAGATAGCCTTACCTGGCAAACATGCTTATGTAATATACTCATTTTGTATGTTTTCCAACAGAAAGAAAGTCATCATGATAAGCTCTGAGCCGTCTGTTAAACATTTTGGTTAACGCGCTATTTGACAATTCACTACGCAATGTTTCAGGGTTGACATGTACTTTAGATAAATAGCGAACAAATACAGTAAGTTGTATTCTCAACTGAGGCACTGACGAAATTATATAACCATAGCCGATGGGCATAATAATGAAAATGAACGTTTAGCCAAAAATCATGCAGCCACGCAAACGTCTGTAGAACGACATTAAAGAAATCTTATGTCTAAGAAATCTAAATGAAGATTTATAACGTTGCAGCCAGACGGGTAGGTTGACTTTTTAATACAGGAAAATGTACCCAGATTCTTTATCCAGGACTGACTGCCCTCCCACCATTATTTGAGGTACTTATGTCGAAAATAATCTAATTACAGAAAGCTTGACTACAATGCTAATCATGATTGACAACAATGATAACAGAAGAACGAAATAATATTTTTTGACATTAAGGTCATGTCAAGAAATTACCAACCATGATGACGTAATGAAGAATTAAAATAGACGAAAATAAATATAAAAATGAATACTACATTTTAAGTAGACGCCACCAACCTATGTATTTATAATGCGAACCCAAGCGGATTCGTATTTTTGTAGAATGATGTTGTTGTTCTGCAGCTATGTATGTATAATTTGGACGGTGTAGGCAATCCGACTAATGATATCACGGTAAATTGAGGGCTACGTAATTTTGATTGAAAATATTGTTGTTGTTGTTTTCTGTTGTTGTTGCTGTTGTTGTTGTTGTTGTTGTTGTTGTTAATGCTGTTATTGTTGTTGTTGTTGTTGTTGTTGTTGTTGTTGTTGTTGTTGTTGTTGTTGTTGTTGTTGTTGTTGTTGTTGTTGTTGTTGTTGTTGTTGTTGTTGTTGTTGTTGTTGTTGTTGTTGTTGTTGTTGTTGTTGTTGTTGTTGTTGTTGTTGTTGTTGTTGTTGTTGTTGTTGTTGTTGTTGTTGTTGTTGTTGTTGTTGTTGTTGTTGTTGTTGTTGTTGTTGTTGTTGTTGTTGTTGTTGTTGTTGTTGTTGTTGTTGTTGTTGTTGTTGTTTTTTTGTTCTGTTGTTGTTGTTCTTGTTGTTTTTGTTGTGGATGATTGTAATTGTAAAAGTTAAGACGGATCTTCGTATTTATTATGGCGTTCACTGAAATGTAAATTTGTAAATTTCACAAAAATTTGATTTAGCTTGTCAGGTTTATTCAAAAAATAACTCCAAAGAGTAATATAAATATCAAATACTAGTAGTTAGATTATCTATAATTACATTGATAATAGTTAAAATTAGATTTTTGAGTTGCCGCAAACGCGAAAGGCAAATTGTAGACTCACATAAACACGACATACTACTGTATGTGAATTATATTCTACTTTTCTGCTCATTAAGTATGTAGCTGAATCAAACTTTTTGTGACGAGCGTTCCAAATTTAGTAAATGTTAAATTCCATGAAAATATAGTTTTTGGTTTGTTGGCCTTTTTTAAGAATTACCGAATGGTAAAGGTATTGGCAAAGGTAATGGTAAAGGTATGGGTAACTTCAGTTTTTTAGATTTACCGTTTCGGTATCTCAAGTTACCACTTTTTGCAAGTTACCGAGCGGAAAGTTACCAAGGGTGGGTGGTAACTTGAACTTTACCGAAAAAACTTACCTTACTCAAGAGTAGGGTAACTTAGATGGTAACTTCCAGAAGTTGTCATACAAAGTCACCCAAATAAGGTTATAATCAGTCAAATCCTTAGAAATAGCGCGTTAAAACACTTTTTTGTAATGCAACAAACTTATTTCGGCAGAATTTTGATTTTTTTATTTTGGAAATATTTTTCCTATACAAATTCTGCATTAATTTAAATGAAACATCAGGTCATCCGACCTGGTGCAGCATGAGTCAAGTTACCGAGTGCGTTTTTTTGAAATGGTAACTTCATTTTCGGTAATGGTAAAGGTAAAGGTATTTGAAATACCGGAAATGAGTATTACGTGTGTATTTCGGTAACTTGATGGGTAAAAGTTACTTTTACCAATACCTTTACCATTCGGTAGTTCTTAAAAAAGGCCCCAGGTTTGTTTAAGAGGGAGCCCAAATGAAACAGTATATTTAGTGTTTTATGCAGTACTCTCGACAAATGACTACATGACAGAAGTTAAGCCAGAATTTTTCACTGATCCAAATGTTGTTCGAGGCGTTATTTGCGTAAATGTAGAGTAGTTGGTGGTCTTAATCAGTCAAGTTTGTCAGGAACGCACACGCTCAGAATGGCCTTCAGGCATTCCAATACTAAGAAGGTTAACACCAATACATGACAACCATGAATAGCATAAAACAACAACAATAAAAAACAGGAATAAAGATGTTACGCCTAATGTAACATTTGGTGCTTCGAACAAACAGTATTTTGCAACAGTGCGCGCAGAACTGGCATAATTATTTAAATTGCGTGATTCCTGTGATCCGATAATGTGGCACATCACGCCCAATGTGGAGCCCGGGGGCATAATCCATAGGGTTGTTTGACGCACATGCCAACAACAACAACAACAACAACAACAACAACAACAACAACAACAACAACAACAACAACAACAACAACAACAACAACAACAACAAAAACAACAACAACAACACAACAACAACAACAACAACAACAACAACAACAACAACAACAACAACAACAACAACAACAACAAAAACAACAACAACAACACAACAAAAACAACAACAACAACACAACAACAACAACAACAACAATTGGGAGCTGCAACGGAGGGGTGATTCAAGTTATGGCACACCTCCACTTCATATTTTTGTGAAAATACAGTACTTATGTATGTACGCGGAATTCAACTGCTACAATACTTTTTAATGTTGTTATATTCATAGACGAACGTGAAAGCCGTTACATAATCAGATGTTTTGCTGATTCACGTACCACATAACATAAACATGTGCGAAAGGGTCAGGAAAATATGCACTTTGTATCACCGACTAGAACATTTTTGGCAATGTACATACTATACATACTGGAGCTCACAGTTTTCGTTATGGTTTTGAGGAGCTCTCCTAAAAACATGAATGAAACAAAAGTGACAAAGAGCAAGATTTTTTCATCATAGTTTACTTATTTTGAGTCGCGTTAATGAATGAATGAATGAATGAATGAATGATTCCAAGGCACAATCCGACACATGTGCAAGATGGTTCTGCATTAGAAGCCATCGGAAACCGAATAGCATCCGGTGCTCTGAGAAGAAGCATGTGCGATGCCATATGGCTGCATATCACATGCTTGCTGGAAAAATGGACTGATTATAACTACAGTAACCAACTAATGGATTGATTGGTTATAATACATATCGTGACAAAATAATGAGCTATACTACATGTTAATCTAACAAAAAATCTAATAATAATTCGGATGAAAGATAACTAAGGATTCGGAATTGTATGATGCCTTCTGGCTATCCCATCCTACTATTCCATGGAACATAAAGTGATCTTGTAGGCTTCCGTGCCTCTAACACCTAAGATTTTTCCAGACGAACGAGAACTTGTCAAAACAAGAGAAAATCCTCAGTTTCAGTTTAAAAATTCATCAGCTTGATCGAAAAAATGTTAAGACTTTCTTATGAGACTGGGAGATTTCAGTGTTCCCTCCTACATGTATCCAAGTACAATATAACGTTTCCTCCGAGTATTTTTGGTGAATCCATGTACATACAGTACAGACTTCCGTGTTCTTTGTTGTATGTACTTGTTGCTTCTTCTTTGTGCCACCACGATCCTTCTCATTTCCTTCCGGTACCCGACGAAGCGAATTTCGGAAGCGGATGTTGACTGCGAATTCTGTATCGTCGATCAACGGACCATCATCAGATTACCACAACACTAGCGGACGAGGAAAAGAGGGAACACTGGAATTCCACCATCTTTGAGGAATTGAAAAAGTGCATTTCGTTCCCTAAGGTGTGGGTAAACGCCCTCAGAAGTGCCAATTCCCCCCCCCCCCCTTGGCGCTTTGGCTCGTCCACAAATGCACCACAAATATAGCGTTTCTTTATTCTTAAAACGGTCTAAACTGTTTCATTTCTAGACTGTGGGTCGACAATACAAATTGAAACCAAACATTTTTATCCAACAACGACGACGCTGATGAGCAACACAATATAAAAGAATACAACTTTTTGTGTGTGTTCTTTTCTTAAACCTTAACATTTGTTCGTTTGCTCAAAGGGGTATGATAAATTAGACGATGTTTTTCTCATGAACCACGTGCAGGGAGATACAATAAAGTATTACTAAAATAAGAGTGAACAATATTCTCTCCATCATCATGGACTGTCAGTAAAAGCACATAATGCTGTATTCACTAATAAACGCAAAAAAGGACACTAAACATGGCTCAAGGGGTCGAATGGCTAACTAACACAGAGGCAACCCGAAACAACGAAGCGTGTCGAATTACGGTACTGGTACTACGTGCAGTACATGCTTATTTTGTGCAATCTGTAGTTATGTTATTTATGGTACATATGTATGCCATGCGATGCGAACCATGCAACATTTACATAAAAACAGCTAAAATGCCTCCCATCCCATGACATTAAAAATTCAAGGCGTGGTTGATCCCTGAATAATCCCTGAATAACTGTAAAAAGAAAAAGCGTGTTCTTTCTGAAATTTCTTGATGGCATACAAAAAATTCGTCGACTGTTACATAAGAGTATAAAACAACAAGAAACTTAGAATGAACTGTTGAAATGATTTGGTTGACGGCCACTGTATTTCTTTAATGAGGGAAGAAGAATTTCAGTCTTGAAGTCGTGACTTCGCATGCAAAATAAAGAAAGAGCACACCAAAAAGTCGAAAACTCAGTTTTAGTGATCTCAAGTTCTCCTAATCAATCCTGATTGTTTTACATTGAACGAATAACTGTTACATTCCTCTTTTGGTTTTCATGATTGTTTCCAGTGTCTGATGTGATGTCAGATGATTCTGGAAGATAATGCTCAGAGGGCAACTCATTCATCTTATATAACGACCATAGTTCTTCCTCAAATCTCTCTGGTCATTGATTATTTTGTTGTTGCCAAACTGGAGAAAACTGTTTCGAATAATAAAATACAAATTACCATACCACCGAGTAAAAACATACATACTGTTTGTACATCCAGTATATTCCTCCGCAATATAAAGATTTTATGCAGAGAAACAAATCAGCGAAACAACGTTAACGTGGTTTTGAAAAAAAAACATTCCGTTTAAACCAAGGAAAAAACACTAACCAATCAGATCACAACTCGTAATAACTTCCTGAACAGCTATTATAACAAAGTACACATAAGTGTACATACTAAACTGAAGTGTACAATATGCAATGTTTCATGCAGAAAACAATTTCAGCACAAGCGAAACGTCAAATTGATTTTGAATAACCTGCTTTGAAATACATTCCGTTAAAACAAGAAAAATAACATCACATTAATTTATACCATCAACTTTCTGTAGTGCTTCTTATAACCATCTAAAGTGTACCGTATGCCATACTTTATGCAGAAAACCGAGTCAGCACAAGTTAAACGGTTTCTAGAGAAACCAGTTATAAAATACATTTCGCGTAATCCAAGAAAAAAAGACACGAAAAACGCAGTCATATTAAATTTCGTGATGACTTCCTGCAGCGCTTATATAACAATGTAAAATGTACCGTATGCAATATTTTATGCAGAAACCCAAGTCAGCGTAACGTTAGTCTATTAAAAAAATACATTCAATTACATCCAAACACATTTGAATTTAAAAAGCGTAAGAATATAATTACATCGACTTCCTATAACAATGTAAAGTGTACAGTATGTAATATGTGGTAGCGTTTCACCCATCACACCTACGCACATTGTTTGCATAACAAAAAGGTTTAACACGGCGCGCGATATGTACAGTCTTTTGCATAAGTTGTTACATAATTTCATAACAAAGCTCGCGATGTAGATGAAAGTTCTTCCTGTTTGGAGCGTGTTACACTAAGCTTGGCAATACTTTTTTATATAAAAAATTACTTGATAGAAAGTGGAATATCGTTGATTTTTTTACATATTTAATTATTTAATATATATTGATCTCTTGAACTACGTGAGAAACAGACATCCGGCCATGTTTGGACTGAAATATCTCGTGTCATGACTGCCTCTGCCTGATAAAAAAATCAAATCATGATTTCGTCAAGCTTGCTATAATATTTCGAAATATCCATTCTTGGAAGCATCTGAATCATTATTTGAAAGCGGCTATTAAAATATCTCATTCCATTCTACCCTGG
>OZ038444.1:19983371-20055027 GCA_964036265.1 Daptonema setosum
ATACAGAAACAAAGCCATATTTCGTATTATAAAGCTAAATTCAAGGACTTCACTCGATAAAAGCTGGTAATTAGCTGAAAAAGAATGTTGATTACATATGTTAGGACATAAAATATAAACTAAGGTTTAACCAAACATTGAACTGTCATCCGATATTCTTGAATAAGATACGTATAGAATAACCTATTTTAGTTGCCACCCAATGATCAGTATCTTTTTTTAATCTGAATGATACTGATTGAATGAATCTGAATGTTAACCAAACCAATTTTCCACAGTTTGTAGAAACTTTAGTAGACACCCTGTACGACACATCAATCCTAATCCCTCGCCGTCATTAGCAAATATTTATATAATCAAAAACCGGTGTAGTTACCAGTTGTAAAGTGTTTACGCCAAACTGTTTTATTATTATTAGGTTTTATTATTATCTCATAATCTTTTTGTTATTCAACGTTATTTACTTAGACCGTTCGACGCAAAAAACCTTCGAACCTACAAAAATAGTGAATAGAAATTCACGTATGTACTGCAGTCAACTATGTCAACTGCGAGTTGAGCTTCAAGGATTTATCTTAAACCATTCAAACAAGCTTGAATTTTGTTTGGAGTATTGGAGTAAGAAATGAAAAGTGTTCCAAGTTCTTCAAAGGATAGGAAGAAGTTTCAGATTTTAGAATGCTAATCATACCATAACGGTTACACATTTTTCTCAGAAATTCGTTTAAGTAAGAGACAAGAATGACAAAAAGAAATTTATTATTATTTAGTTACGAAGCGACTGAGTGCTCCCCTCCTCTAGCTACGGCTCACTCCCAATATGATCAACTTCGAACGATGCTTTTATTAACTACCAACCCACCTGAAACACGAGTCAACAGTCAGATTCGCAAAGTTTCAGTGGCTATCGTTACCCCGAAAAATGGGTAGGGTTACCCACCATCATAAAAGAACAATGTAAGTACGTGATAAGTGACACCTTGAAACCTCAATGATACTCCAGAACGGTCGTGATGGGTGGCTGTCGTTGGTGTTCGCATTTGGCTAAAGCTTCGCTGCTAGTAGAAAAAACCAGCTTGTTTACCGTTTAGTCGATCGCTAATGAAACGTGAACAAATGATTACCACATGTTACGATTTATAAGTACTTCGAAACCTTAACTGAGTGAATATTAATTATAGTATAAACTCACCATGACTGACCATAAAGGTGCCAGTTACTTATAGCGTAAATTTCACAAACAATGAACACTAATGATACGGTTTGGGCTACTATAAACTACTGCTCCCAGCTCACACAATAATTACCGGGTTTGAATGAAACATAAGATTATCGTCGTAATAATCCTAAAAATAAAAATGAGATTTTCTTATTCCAACGTAATAGAAACCAAAAAATGGAGCTAAATGATGCTAAATGACGGAGCGTCAAGGTAAATAAAAAAGTAAAGATCATAAATGACGAACATTGATTATATCACAAATTGTGTCAGCCATGATTTATAACGTTATAAAACCTTTGATACAGTAGGACGCGATTACTTCAATATATTTTTTCAATAAACCATATGAGTTTTCTGTGAATTTCCAAAAATAATTTAGAAGTTATGTAAACTGAATCAGTGTAATAGTGATGTTACTCCATAAGTATGATAAAAAATTATCGATATTTTTCGGTAATAAAGTAAAAAAATGCGTCTGGGATGACCTCTAAACTTTCAATGATGCTGAAGAAAGATGACAAGAAATGTTGATTCGTTTTACTTTTTATTTGTATAGTTTGATTTAATCGATGCAACCGAGGATTTTCCCTTTGGTTTACCCTTCGCAAGCAATCATTTTCTGTTGGCCGCATTTCAAGGGTATATGCCCGATGCTTTGGATTTTTCGGAATGCGCCGCTTCTGACGATTCTCTGGTTTTGTTAATGTTGACCTGCATGTTAGTGAGTGAGTGAGTGAGTGAGTGAGTGAGTGAGTGAGTGAGTGAGTGAGTGAGTGAGTGAGTGAGTGAGTGAGTGAGTGAGTGAGTGAGTGAGTGAGTGAGTGAGTGAGTGAGTGAGTGAGTGAGTGAGTGAGTGAGTGAGTGAGTGAGTGAGTGAGTGAGTGAGTGAGTGAGTGAGTGAGTGAGTGAGTGAGTGAGTGAGTGAGTGAGTGAGTGAGTGAGTGAGTGAGTGAGTGAGTGAGTGAGTGAGTGAGTGAGTGAGTGAGTGAGTGAGTGAGTGAGTGAGTGAGTGAGTGAGTGAGTGAGTGAGTGAGTGAGTGAGTGAGTGAGTGAGTGAGTGAGTGAGTGAGTGAGTGAGTGAGTGAGTGAGTGAGTGAGTGAGTGAGTGAGTGAGTGAGTGAGTGAGTGAGTGAGTGAGTGAGTGAGTGAGTGAGTGAGTGAGTGAGTGAGTGAGTGAGTGAGTGAGTGAGTGAGTGAGTGAGTGAGTGAGTGAGTGAGTGAGTGAGTGAGTGAGTGAGTGAGTGAGTGAGTGAGTGAGTCAGTCAGTCAGTCAGTCAGTCAGTCAGTCAGTCGACCTAATGTTTCTTTGGATACATTTGCTTTCCGAATCCCTGTCGTCATCATCGCTTTATTAGTCAAATAACAGACTGGATACATGGGAGCACAAAATAAATGGCGATGATCACATGCAACCTTGTCACCTTATCACTTTGTTACTCCTATCAACTAACCCCTGTGGTAAAACAAACCAGTTTGGATTGGTTTTCTAGGATACAATCCTACTAATTAATCCAAACCAACTCCGACAAATCCAATTTGTCTTTACGATCACCCGTTGCCAATGAACACTATAATAATTAACTAACTATGTATGTAAATTCGAATTAATCAACTATGTATTAAAGTTTAATATGGTTACCAATTTTAACTATGTACAGTATGCCGTGCTTTCGTTTTGGTTAAACACTGGTGTTGTATGATCATATCCGCGACAACAGTTAATCCCAAAAGTGATTTATAAAGAAACATCAGAAAACCAGTGTTAACACGCGCTTCAAGTAAGAGCTTGTAGTGGTGCATTTGCGTTTAGAACCTTAGCCTCATGCTCACTTGTGCAACCGCCATTCAGATGTATGTATTCTTTAACAACTTTTAAGTTAAGAACCACCGTATACTCCGTTTTGAAAAGCATACAGAATTCTAGTTTTTTATCGAACACGAAAATAGCACAAGTAAAAGTAAAAGCAAAGTAAAAAGTATCAATACCATACGCGGTGAATATGCACGTATAAAGTTATCAACCTGTGTTTACCTATAATCTTGCACGCTATCTCAATCTTTTACTCACTCAATCTAATATAAACATTTAGTTATGGGCCATGATAAGCCATCATAATACATTACAGTGCTTTATAAGGATCATCTGCCCTATAATCATGTAATCACGTTGAGCTGAATGCGGACAACAAACCCCAAAGTCTTACTTTCTTGCAAAATTTATGTTTTTGGTCGAACTCCAACGTAGAGGAACATACTTCAAACTTTTCATGTTGTTCAAGAAAGAGTATTAGTTTTATCACCTTTACTTCTTTCCCGCCAGTAATTTGAGCTGTGGCCTCAATCGCTGCTATTATATTACATACAGGAAGTACTGTAGTTAAGATTAGATTAGAACTGTACTGTACCATGCACCATTACATACATGTACCTGATTCAACATGCTACATCTGTACTTGGACCCGAGTTGTAAATGTGCAGAATCCAAACAAATTTTGCAGTTCCCTCCAATCTTTCAAGATATATCCTTATAAAGTCAACGAAGTAAGACACCTGCTTTGTTACCTTATCAGCAAAATAGACCAATGCAAGGGGAGGGCTCGGGGAACCTTTAGCGGATCAAATCAAAAGCAGAAGCTCCACCTCTAGCAGTTTCAGATAATGTTTTCTTTTGTTTTGTCAAAATGAAAGGGAAATTATTCTTATAACCAAACTCCCCAACCTTTTAGACGATTGGCAATGGCAATTGACGATTATGAACGTCTATTATTCCATCAGTATAAATAGTAATGGTGCACATACCCTATGGTGCATTATGTGCCATGTACAGTCATTTTTGATGACGCATCATATGAACTTCTAATAATCTTACTAAGTACGGTATTCCTGAAATCGTTTCAGAAAAAAGTTCTTTCCAGTATTCAAGTTTCAGCAAAATTTTTAAGACCAATGGAAGTGGTTTTGCATAAGTCCCGGTCGTGATTATTGAATATTTTTTAAGCTAGAAATGTTGGGAAATAAAAGTTTCATGATTTCTTGCACTCTCAACTGCATCCAGTTTAACTTATTTTATTCAACCATAACAGATCCATTTTCGACGTTGACCAAACGAGACATGTGACGAGTGAACGAAAGACATGTCGACATTTTATACACTCAGACATGCATCCATCCAAACCAACCTTGTGTCCGGATGTAAATGGTCTCTATATTTGGTTGGTTCTTGTCCATAATGTCACGTCCTAAATATATATGTAGCTTATCGTCAGGATTATGACCCTTGTTGTCTTCATATTTTTTCATCAGGGTTTATGTTATTGATGCGTAAAAATAACTAATGTTAATCAACCACGAAAGACATGTTCTGAAACTCGCTCAAGACATGCGACTGAAGAGACATGCGACCAAGCATTCAGTCATGACTGCATGCCAAAAGGCATTCTGCATTTATAACATACTGTATGTACCTCTGCCCATTTGCAATGTGACTTTCCCCGGTCGACTGCCAGATGCTTTTACCTGACTCCACTCGGCGGGTCATGTTCCATGTGAAATGGAGGCACGGATGGTTATAAGGTTCATGAATCGGCTTATCAATGACAATGGAATTTGTGATTTTCTGCGGAGCTGGATGAACTTTCCACGTTCAGGAACATGCGAATGAGATGAGCACCATTTGTATTTTTTATCTCATAAATTATGACGATTATAATATGTGTGTATAGAAGAAACCAACAAAGTTTACGTTAAAAAGTGTCGAGGCAAAAATCTATGAGTATATCATGTACTCTATTTCATTTGTTCGAAATTTCACGTATATATTCCGACAAAACCAGAAAAATCCGTAGTTTGTTGTGTTTATTATCAGTTTATCACAAATCAGTTGTATTGATGGACACTAGTCGATGGTAAACATACGGCCGTCAAGTCAGCTTTGGCAATGATTTTAACTCTATAGACCTTGGATATGAAACGTCATCGCTCTGTTTTGTAAATTCTGGTTTGTAAACCTTTCATCTATCGTTTTTATAACTTCACTGAGGAAGCCCCATTCATTTCAATTAATTTACAAAATAAAATTATCGGATTGAATTGGATGAAGTTTTCGAATAACTCAGTTTGTATACGACCGGACCGAAAGTAAATATGGATTGTAAATATTGAATATATGGCATGTATGTACGTAGGTTTATGAGTACTGTACTGTGGAAAGCATCTTTCCATTATTGACTTTGACCCTCTACGAAGCAACCCGATGTACATACATGTAGAATACCGCGGTATATGTATGTAGATGTACCTGGCACGACTTTACCTCTTTCATTTTCTTCCTTTCCGTTTTGTATGAGCGTCGGATTAGGAGTTGCAAAGGAGTTGCTTCAAACACGGATTACATGCGTCCAGGATAGCTATGAGAAATTTTACTGTTCCATTTCGAAACATGTATGTATCAGGTATGTAAACTTGAATGTATTTATCAATGGGTGATGTTTTCTAACACAATACATACTTTATGTAATTGTATACTGTAATCTTCAGGAGGCTTTGCTCTAATCTGACCGATTAACTGAAGCCGACGAGTCAGAGTCGCAGGTATTCCATTATGCATGTTTCCGTATTAATAGTTAACCATGGCACGGTTTGAAGTGGCGTGACTTGAAGATACAGATCGGCTCTCGGTAAGAACGGTTTTGTTGGCTATTCATCAGGTAGTAACGACTGCATATTATAGCTTGATCAACCATTCTTGTTACTGAATGTTTCGATAATTTATAAAAAAAGTCTGAAGGCGTAAAGAACCTGTTAGGTGTAAGATGATGTAAAGCTAATACTCTGAGTTACAAGAAAGTTTTTTTTAAATATATACAACGTTGCCTCACGTGCGTTGTTTTTCGGAAATGAACGACCGTGAACTCAAATGTAATACATGACGAATGGTCTTTATTTTTCACAACCCTATAAACGTTTTTCGTTTTTTTAATAGTTTTTTTGGTGTTTGTCGAATTCAGGTTTGTATGCTTCCTAAAACTGCGTTTGAATATTGGTCTGAGTGAATAATATTGTTGAACAAAAATGCCATAATCCGAGAACAAAGTTGAACTTCAAAGTCAATTTCACCGCATCACACAACTACGTATGTATGTACTCCATGCACAGTTGTTTCCTGTATGCCAGGTTGGCTCTGTGCCAATGCTATTCAAAGTTCCGACGCAGATACCACGAACTGATACACAAATAAACTGGCAAATGCCATCATGAACTGGCGGATGAGTCAATCTTCCAAGGGAAGGCAAACTTTCACGAAAAGGGGGAGATTAGCAGTTTTCAGGTCATTTTATTTACATAACGAACAGATAAAACCATTTTTAAACTGCCGAAGAAAGGGTATTTCCTTTTTACTTTCCGTTATCGTCCGGTAGTGGTTTGCAATCACTGGTCGATCACAAAATCGTTCAAAAGCATGTCAATCGTCAATCGAATATTTGAGTTCAATTTACATACACAACTTAAAGTTAAACATACACAAGTTAAACAACTTTTACGTTTGACTCGTCAAATGATGAGTTGTAATTGACTAATGTCTTTCATTATGTTCAGCTACTGGTGTCTTACATACATACATACATATTATACTACTTTCTCGCCACAAATTGAACTTCTCGCTATAAAATGGATCCAAATAACGTTCATTTTATTGGCACATAACCAGACCAGAAGTGTTCTCGGTCCATTGGCAACATTCAAAGAGGGGAAATTCCTCCGAAGAGAGTGTTTTGGATGGTTATCCGATGTTTCACCTGTACCTTATGGAACAAATTTCATATTGTACCAAAGAGAAGGTATGCCCATGATTCATTCCCCTCCTTCTCATCCGCCGGTATCTCGGTATAAAAAGCAAGTCCCAACGAGGAAGAGAGAGCCGCCAGTGATGATGGACTTGTTGATTGGGGCACACATCAGTGGCACATCAGCGGGCCCACTCGTTACATCGGACACCACTTGAGTATCATGTGCCGGCCGAAACTGGACCATACATACTCCAACCACTATATTTATACTTTCCGTGCCACCGATACTTAGAGTTCATTCACGGTTTCTTCCTACTTATGTAGCTATTTTTTTCGTGGAAACCTTTTTTAAGTTTGTTCAGGTAAATTAGTTTCGTATCGGATAACGAACACCTTCCCAATAAATGCATAATGGGAAATGGATTCAGCTGCATACCTGGACAGAATTACGAGTTGATAATCAGTAATCATGTTCATCATAAGCCCACGCGCGTACATTGTATTTTGATTTGCAGTTTTACGTATACGTGTACATAGGTAAACCCTGATAAATGGACTATATATGAAGGTGCGTAACTGACAATACTCGATAC
Source organism: Daptonema setosum (assembly GCA_964036265.1). Lineage (NCBI taxonomy): Eukaryota > Metazoa > Nematoda > Chromadorea > Monhysterida > Xyalidae > Daptonema > Daptonema setosum. The sequence goes on from OZ038444.1 coordinate 19,990,973, forward strand.
CTACCTACATGTGTACCTGTCCAACAGCACGCACTGTTCAGTCCCACAAACAGGCATGTATCCTACTGTACTCGTACTGCCGTGGCCCAGTTGGCTTCAATATTAGCTGCCTGAAGCCATGATCTGTTAGAGTGCCACAACCGACCAATTATGCCAAAAATAGTAATGATAAGAGAATATCAATTTTGTTTCACATTTCAGGTTACTTCCTAATATTTATTTACTTACTTTAAAATACCTTGTGATTTGTATCAACTGCTGGATTACTTCATATCGACCTACATACATAGTCCTTTGAATACTGTTTGTCCGAAAATGAAATTGGGAAACTCTCTGCTCCGGGACCACTGGCGGACGAGTGAAACCTCCAAAGGGAGGGGAATATCTCTAAATAGATGGGAATATGCAGGAGCTAGGCCATTTTACCCACACCTTAGGGAACAAATTCTACTTTTTGAAAATGCCAAAGAGGGGGGAATATCACGGTTACCACCCTTTCTTGTCCCTTCTTAAGCCAGTGAGCTCACGCCATCGTCCAACAGAAAACCTTTGATACATCTGTTTGAAATTATCAAACTTCATACTCGAAATTTAACAAACAGACACTCTGCTTTGATGGCTACTCCTAAAAATTGGCGGTGGTGTTAACTTGCCACGTGAGCGTATATATCCAGGTTAGTAGCATTTTATAGTCGCAAACTGCCAGCGGTATTCATTTTTTATTCAGTTTACAGAATATGTGAAATACTTTGGTGTTTTTCTGCTCTAATAGAAGGAATCCTACATTGGCCTTCAGCTCAGCTCTACGACATTTACTCTCCAATGTCCAGTTCGTCAAATAAGAGACAGACTTCCGCAAACAAGTAAGCCCACACATATTGGAACAGATTTCCTGTTTCAGGACTTCCACGAACTGAGCATTCGAAGTCGTTGACTGTCGTTGTAAGTCGAAAAATAAAGTGTAGTTGTTGATTTGAACTTTTTTACGGTGTAGAAAAACACCCAGAAAGCTGCTAGAATCAGCGTTTCTGAACAAATTGAGTTTGGTGTGTGGATTTTGACTGGTTGTGTGATGGCATGATACAGATTGGTGGTGCTGGTGGTCCAAGGGGCACACAATACAGCCATGTGCCCCTGATAACAATGTTACATGTGCCACACGGCCAAAAGAGGCCCCGCTGGCACAGGACCCCCTATTTCAGGCGTACATGTACCATGGCACTGGCGGACCAGCTAACCCAACAAAGAATGGGGAATTTTGTAAAAGAGAGAAGTATTGGCAGTTTTGAAACAGTTTATCAACAATTTGAAAACAAAGTCAAATTTTTGAAAATGCTAAAGAGGGAGAAATTTCCCCACCCTTTTTCGTCCGCTAGTGTACCACACGGCACCAATTTAGTAGTGGCGCCCCGGCCTTTCTTCTGCGTGTCGTGTGCCAGTAATTCTTCTTGTCGTATCTTCTTCTTTGGTTTTATTTACGGTCAACTGGAGTAGGAATGGTAGTAACTACTGTACAAACATACTCCATAATGAACCACCGAAACGCGTTTTTTTCACTCTTATCTAATTTAAAAATACCATGTTAATCACTAACATGACCATGAGTGACTGATTATTATTTGTCGTTCCCTAAGTATAAATAGTTGTAACTCCATTACGAAAGTGAGATTGAGACGTTAACCAGATGCAATCGCTGCAGTTTTACAGCCATTTTTCTCTGGCTCGATTAACGCACGTGTCTTTCTGGATTTGTAGCTCGTTTATTAAGTTTTATAATCAAGTTTTTCTGCAAAGTTTCCCGTTTATGTTTCCGATAAACCGCCGTATATTCCATTCGGATACGTTAAAGTTAAAAAAAAATATGACACAGCTAGTCTTCAATTATTCATTACGAGTATGGTATTTTTATTTCGCAGAATGCAGAACTGTTTACCTAAATAAAAGAGTTGTATGGGACTTTTACGAGCAGCAAAACGGAGCATTGTGCCTATTTCTGTACAACTTGTATATGCGTGAGAGCATGGCTGTTTTCCCCGTAGTTTCTGTTGAATCCAGCAACCGATGATTTGTAGGGCTCAATTCAGACCGATTCCATGACAGAAAACCCAGAGAAATATGTACGTCAGGTTCTGTGTCTCTTGCCAGGTTTCGAGCCTAGGAGGACCACCGGATTCTGAGTCCGGCGGCTCTCTAACCACTAGTTTAGCCAGACGACAAACGAAACAAAAATTCCAACAAAATGAGTAACCTGAAAATTTACCCTTATACTCAATTGAAAACACATTTTTTCAATGTAATGCGTGTATGTATGTTTATGTAAAGAATATGTCTATTTCGTCATGAGTTTCTGTGGTTTGCATTGAGTGCTGCACTCTGCGGCCGATGATTTGTAGGGCTCAATCCACTCCGATTCCGATCCAGGCAAATTTATGGCTGAAAACTTGGGCTGGATTGATTTCGTCGGGCCGCTTTGTTGTTGTGCCATTATCATGTTGACGATGATTTACTGCACATTTCTATGTAGAATATTCCATTTCTCATTACGTCCAAAAGTGCATTTTCAACTTCAACTGAGTATAAAGGGTAATTTTTCAAATTATTCATTTTGATAAGGTTCTTCTTTTATTTGTTGCTTGCCTAGACTATGAATCACTGCACTTTTCTATGTATTCCTCTACTCATTACATCGTAAAATTGCATTTTCCTAGAATAACATAACATTTTTAAAGTTACTCTTCTGGACGAGTGCGTTTCAATCTGTCGTCTGTCTGTCCAGTCTAATGGTTAGTTAGCTGGATTCGAGATCTGTAGTCCTTAAGCTCAATTTATAATGAATTGTTTGATAAAACTATTGAGGAATAACTAATTTAGTAAGCTCCATACCCTATTCCTCAAGGCAAGTTCACCAACATCTAATATTTTTCCCGTCCTCTACTCGGTATGGTACATATGTAGCTGTTCTTAAAGACAGCATTGGAACAGTCCGGCGGGGTTTTTTATGGGTTTCCGGACCACATAATCCGGTGGAACGTTCCCGACATTTACTGGAGTGATTTGGGTGTCTTGACCATGGGTATACTTTTGGACTTGCCATCTTTATCATCAGACCATAGAACTGCCCAAAGTTGTCTCTTGTATGATGTTTTTCAGTATGTCTCAAGTGTTTACTTCATTTCCTATATTTTTTGTTTCTAAGCAATCTACAGCGTACATATTGATGGCATAACCTATTACATATCATCTATCGTAATTTGTCATAAGCAGCCGACGTAAAGTTTCGTTTTCAGTGTATTTGGGTGGCAATGATGAGCGCCAATCACCGATATAATGATGCGCAGGAGGGCATGGAAGTGGGAGAGGAGCATTACTACAGCAATGTACAGGTCAGTCAGGTCAGTCACTCAGTCAGTCAGTCAGTCAGTCAGTCAGTCAGTCAGTCAGTCAGTCAGTCAGTCAGTCAGTCAGTCAGTCAGTCAGTCAGTCAGTCAGTCAGTCAGTCAGTCAGTCAGTCAGTCAGTCAGTCAGTCAGTCAGTCAGTCAGTCAGTCAGTCAGTCAGTCAGTCAGTCAGTCAGTCAGTCAGTCAGTCAGTCAGTCAGTCAGTCAGTCAGTCAGTCAGTCAGTCAGTAAGTCAGTCAGTCAGTCAGTCTGAAGACTTGTTATAAAAAGTTAGTAACGCTCAAATATGAAAAACGGTTCGAAAGCTGGTTCACTCCGCAGCACCGACCATAGCGGACGTGAGCGGCTGTTTTGATTAGTAGAGTACTTTGCAAAAGGGGGATTCACTTCTTGACGTGTACCAAAAATAAAAAAAAGACGCTCCAATCTGACCTTTCAACTTTTTGGCAAAATTCTCCTCTGTTTTGACAATTTTGTGCTCCGCGATTGAGCATGTGCTCTTGGTCCAAGACGAAAGGACGCCTAATATGAGCCGTAATATATGTAAATAGCCCTAGGGCACTGTGGTACTCTCTCGATCACAAAGCGTGGTTCCTGTTCATGTTATATGCCATCGAGTATGTCATGCTTATGTTATGGAGAACAGGTATCTGTGGTATAGGTACCTCATATATGTATCATGCACATAAAGCAGTCAATTGCATGGTTTATGAAAGTTACATAGCAGATTTTGATGTATCAAAATGTGTGGATTGTGTTACATTGATGCACATAAAGTCCATTTCAGAGTTGCAAAAGTTACGTAGCTGGTTTTTTAAATACAAATGTGTTTGTCAAGATGAACTAAGTAAAAAGTTTGTTCCGTTTCATTTGATCAAGTTTTCACTGTTCACATTTCATTAGACGGATCAGGTACACGTAACTTGTGATGACGAAAAATCCTAAAGCTGACATTTTGCTTGTTACAGTCGATCCAGCAATTATACATTAACTGATGGCTGATTCACACAAAATATACCTGATCTGAGAAGCTTAGTTTCATTCCAGCTTCATGTATTTCTTGAGTGAAAAAACCTGGCATCAACCGGATGTTTCTTGACTCATGTGAACGCCAAGTTTTCATCGCGGGCACTAACCAACCACTGAATCGTTCTCAGTGAGAAAATGTTTCCCAATTATGTAAATTTTCATCTTGAGATTATTTTACCTATCCTTGGATAAAGTTTTTTTTCCTTTTATTGGAACCCAAAGAAGAAGGTTATAGGCCGTTGGATGGTTTTCTCGTCCGCCAGTGATCGTGTGTGAAGACCATTGCCATCCTTGAGGTACTTACATTCTGGACGACCTGGTGCATACAGGGTGTCCCAGTAAAAAATTACAAGCCATAAGGTTAAATTACCAAAAGGTTGTTACATAGATTTTTTGTATGTCTCACTTGGCTACAAAGTGTATTATAAATGCATGTTGCTGTTTTGAGTTTTGAAGTTTCGCAATATTCACCGACATTCAAAAAAACTCATAATATCAGGAAAAAAATTCATAATATCAGGCGAAATATTTTCTATAAACATCTAAAGTTTTGAGTCGTTATCTTGTACGATGTGAAAGTTATTAAAAAAATACATGCATCACATCACGTTTGGACACCCTGTACATACAGTACATTGGGTGTGTCATCGCTAATCAGTGTGGACACACGACCATTCGGGTACCTTGACAAGGCCATCCGCGTATGTAAGCCTGCCATTCCAGGTCATTCCCACCTCAAATCCATTAAATAACTTTCATGTTTTTGCTTTCTTTGAAGATGCAGAGTTCCATTGTGTTTTTATTTTCTTTAGCTTTGAGAATGGTTTCTGACGGAAAATTTGGTGTTCACAAAACAGTTTTTCTCCCGTTCAGATGGTGTTTCCCAGTTCTGCTCTGACGGTTTGACGAATAAAAAAAGCGGTTCTCACGAACCACATAAAAACTTGTATGAAACTTTGTAAATACTGAACATGAATTATTTCAGGAAAAAAATATGTTAAAATTAGTATGAAACCAATGAATTGACTGCACTGTAAACAAAAACTGAAATATAGGTTACAAGTGTTAATAATCACGTGCATTGCTTATTTATTATATAAATAAATCTTTGTCATCTGTCAAAAGTTATCTGGTTAAAAGATGATAAGCACTTTATGTATTTCGACCGCGACGAACACGTCCATATTCATTAGTGTCTATTTTTTATTGGTTTGACGACTATTATTTTAGTATCTGGGATGAAATTTTGTGAAAAATAAGAGATTTAATTCCGTGGATTAGGAGGGATCCTAATTTTACATACTTATTTGTAAGTTTATAATGTCAAACCATTGTACATAGTTTGAAGCAATGAGTGTAATGCTTTCATTAATACTGTTTGCTAATAGTAGTAGCTAGAACGAGGAGCTCTACAAAAACGTACAACTTTACTATACAATGAGCGCACTTTATTCATCATCACTATTTAGATGCTATAATCTACAACGGTTTGCTGCAACATGCTCGCTTTCATAACATTGTCCGCTTTTACCACTAGCGGATGAGAAGGGGAGGGAAAGTGGAATTACCCTCTTGTTGAAAATCAAAAAGTGACTTTTGTTCTCTGAGGTTTAGTTAAGACGACTTCAAATCTGCCAATTCTCCCATCTGGAAAATTCTCTCTCTTTAGAAAATTGGCTCGTCCGTCACTGTGTATTTTTCTAGCATGCATATCACATGTAAACTGTTTAAATTATTTGGTACGGCTGTTCATTAACTTTTTTTTAACATTTGAAAAAATATTGAAGATCATCGTTTGATTTCAAAATTCGGGCTACTTGCTGAGCAATTTTAAACCTGCAGTTATTATTCAGTGAAATTGTATAGGCTTATTTCCAATGCGAATAATGTCTGAAAGATTCCGATTCTCGAATGGAAACTTGATAGAAAAGCTGTAGCTTCTATATCTTCTAGGAGCTCTGAAAAACGATCGGTCAATTTTATACAATTGTATTCTCGAGAACAGTGCCATTCAGCTTTGTATGATGAAAATGGTTTCGTATACCAAAGTTGTGCAATGGAAATAGAATGAACACTTGTATGGTTGATAGAATACATGTTGCGCTCAGTATGTAGTTTTGGAAACTTTGAAAAGCTAATCTCAATCTAGCCATTGTTTTGGTTCATAAAATACGAAGCCTGTAGAAAGCGTATATATATGGAAAACTCGATATGTATTCCACATACGTTCATCAAAGTTTATCCATCTGGTTTCGAGTATCACTCCGAAAAATTTGCGTCAATAAAATGTAATACTGTTATTCATGGTGTATTGTGAAAACCTTGTGGTTTAAATTCCTAATTATGAGTTGTGGATGGTCAAAGTCGTTAGGTTTCTTTGTCCATGATGTATACTCACAGATACATACTTTTGTACATGTCTCTGTTGGTTTATTAGACGGAAGTAGCACTTTCATTACTTAAAATATTCGATGTTTATGTGTTTCAAATAATACAAAAAGCTGAATGTTCGATACATTTGAAACTCAGAAAGCACTTCAGAATTACACAAATTCGGTACAGTGCACGTTTTCGAGATTGTTTATCCCAAATTATCAGGAGTATCATTAAATCGGTACATACAATGAAGTACATATTGCACCTGCCCTGGAGTTAGACTTCGGGACAATCGTATGTAATATGGGCCATGCGTAGTCATCTTTGTATTACCGCACTGGCGAACGAGCTAATCCTCGGTAATTTCGCGGAAGAGGGAGGAATGGGCAATTTTCGAACCATTTTACCTACACCTTAGAATTTAATTTAGGGGACGAATTTAATTTTTAGAAAACACCAAAGAGGGGGAATTCCACTTTTCCCGCCCCTTCTCGTCCGCTAGTGTATTACCGTTATCCGTTATCTGCATATCTATCATCTGCTATGTATCAATAACGCTACCTGGGATAGGATTCATGTGAAAAAGTAGCAAAACTCTGTAGTTGCAGAAGTTCAGCAGCATCTACATAATATAGCAGGGAATTAACGTCAAAACAAAATAAAAAAATCACCAAAATATTTCAGCATTATAATTGTTGGTGGCCCGCACTATGTGATGTGGTGTTTTCAGTCACCGGACTCTGAGCCCGCATCGGATGGTGGCGTCGAAGACACCATGTTGGCATCATCATCACATCACCAGCCGCATCATCAGCTCATATCATCCATGGTCGGCGCCAGGGTACGTTCCATTTTATTTTATTTTTTTCTTACTGGGACTTTTTCGTTACTGAGCCAACAAGGTACACTAATACCACACCAGAACGGTGTTATCGTGGCCAGAGAGTTGAATAAACTGACGTCCGATCACAGTTGTGTGTGTCTCGTGTCAGGTTTCGAGTCAGGACCACCAGTTTTCGAGGATGGCGCCCTACGCTCTAGACTAGACAGGCCACTCATGGTCGTTGTACATATGTATCCAGAATGGAGGGGAACTACATGTAACAGAAACTATGTATTTAAGCCAATGAATCCGCTATTTATGTACCATACTAACCATGTTAATTGAAACTGGTTGTGTGGCATGAAAAGTAGCAGCTGTGGTCCAGCACACGTATCGGAATCGCCACCGCAATGCAATGCTGAGTAAATTCAGGATGCCTTACAGTAAATTCAGTGACACCTTCAGATTTACATACTGTTTTCCGGAAATTTTTGTGATGTTCGAAATTTTTAGAATAGGCAAAAAAATTTGCAACTAAATGACCTATGTACAGTATGACCTACCCTTACGATGATGCCATACACTTTGGCAAACAATCAATTTACAGATCATAATTGATTAGGAGAATAAGTTTCTTCACCATCATACATTTGTATTTCCAGTAGCATGATATTTGATTGAATAAAGAGACAAAGAAATCACGCATCTAAACATAGAAAATAAATTGAATAATTATTCAATTGATATAGTTTTTTTTAATCTTAATGGCATGTTTGCGATTTTCCATGTTTCAATTGATTGTCATTATAACACCATTCTCTTCGTTTAATTTCAGTCTCAGTAACAATAAGGAATTTACAGCCTAGTGCATGATACATTTTAGTATATTGTATAGGATCCAAGTAGTCCGATCAGTACTTATTTTCCTAGATAAGCCTGAATTAACTGTTTTCATTAACTATAATTACTCAATATATTTCCATAATAATTTAAGACCTTCGTTTTTCATACAGTGGAATAATTTTATGCGTCATCTTTGCAGTCATCTTTGCAGTTAAATATTTTATATTTCCAGATTACTTTTTGTTTAGCTGTATAGGTTTTTTATACACGTATCCGTATATTTTTAGAACCTGATTGTGAGTTGTGACGGCAATCAGAAGTCGCTCTTTAAAACACACTTCTTTCATTTTGGGAGAAATAATTTTTCATATAACTCACTCACTCACTCATCGAATAACCAAAGTTAACTTGTTTGTTAGTCTGAAATAGGGCTAATAATCATGCAAATGCCAGAAAATCAGCACACTAATATTAAATCTAATCCATCACTCGAGCTTTATTAACAATCGAGTAGATCCGGACATCGGAAAACATCGGAAAAAATACGTAACTGCTTGACGTTTAATTTCCTCGTGCCGCGAAAAGCTTATTTAATGGTGCTTCAATGATGATACTTAGGGTATCTGGGACAGGTGACCAACTACATATGTACGTATCTGCTTTAACCCACACTGAAGTTTGAATATATACCATTCACATTGGATCGCAAAAAGACGTTTGAGTGAGCGCCATTTTCACATCGAGTTTTCCATGCTGACGCCGAAAATAATCATTGAGATTTGTAAAAGCCCTTCTCGAGGTTCTGTTTGAGATAAAAATTGGGATTTTTTCTAAATCCGTTTTCATATGACTTCTGAGTGCAATATGCATGTACGTATGAGGTGTCAAAACTGAGTTTTTCTGATCTGATTCGTACACGTACAGAATAAAGCAATCATGGCATGTCGAGTGCACTAGCGGACGAGGGAAAGGGGAAATTCCCTTTTTTGTCAGTAAAAAATGAAAGTGTACTTTAATTTGTAGATAAAGTAGGCCTCAGAACTGCGAATTCCTCACGTTTTATTAAAGAGAAATTCGCGTCCATTTTGAGGGTTGGCTCGTCCGCCAATGGTCGAGTGCCTGCCCCAATCTCAGCCTCAAGTCATCATCTTTTTAGACACCGGCACAATATTTTTCTATTCCCCAGAATAACTTTGCTAATTAACGTAGTTCCATAAAAGAAGCATCCCAACTAGCTTTGTTCCAAAGCAAAGTTTTTTCCATTCGCTTTTCCGTCGTCCAGCTCGGCCAACTTCTGATGGTGTTTATTAGTGAAGTGCCTATAGAAACTTTAGGGCTTCGAGGTCGGGGGTCACCCATTCATCTCGGCCTATTCATGGAGAATATACAGGGTGGGCCAATAAAAACCACACAACTTTGGAGGGTAATAACTCAGGGACTAAGAATCGGATTGAGTTGCAGTTTGCATCATTTCAATTGGTATATCTTTGACTTTCATTCATATGATTATTATGAATAAATTCTAATTTTTCGAAAAGATATCAAACTTTTACCGAAAAGTTACTGTTTTTCTGCTGAAAACTCATACAATTCCATTTTCTACAATAATAAATGTACACAAAGAGGACAGAAATTACACATAAATTTAAGAAACAATGTTTTTGACAAGTTTCAGACACAAAACAGTACATATAAAGCGTATTAAAAGTGATGACATACTCAATATGGACGTTCTGTGCCAACGCTCAACAGCCTGTTTTCTATCATCATGAATGATATTTTTCATGTTAAAAACAGTCGGAGTTAGTAAAAATACTGTTTTAAACAGTTTCATTAACTAGGTTTTAACTGAATAACGCTAAAGAAACTAAAACAGTTTGTCTCAGCCGTATAAAACATTATTAAATATCTATTGTAACCCATATGTATGGAAAACCCCCGCCCGGTTGGAAAAAGGGTATTTTCAAGAAATTTTTGCGTAACTTCTGATTGCATTGAAATTTTTCAATAAAATTAGAGTTACGAAATTTCAAATATATACTGATTAAAATGACGCACACCGTTAATTAATCCGATTCGTATTCACAAAGTTATTAACCTTCAAAGTTGTGTGGTTTTTTTGGCCCACCCTGTATGTATACCGTGCTATCGAACAGGAAACTAGCAATGAAGCGCCGACACTTTCTAACAATCTTTATACGCTCTCTAAGGCGAGTAAATATTTTGTTTGTAAAAATTCGTAGCGGACTTAACAGAAATATATTTTCTAACTGACTCCTATTTCATGACAGTTTATGTTCATGTTTCTCTTCAGATACTGAGCCGTTTTATATGTCAGTAGGTACATATAATATGTACAGCTTACTGGAAATCCAATACCAGAACGTTCCCTGGTTCGGACGAATGTCACATATAGAGTTTCACGTTATGGTATGGTCTAGGAACGTCTCCGTTTTCTAGTAAAATGAGCCTAGAAATACATGTATGTATGTACATTGTTGAAGCATAAATATATCCGTTAATCTGACTTTTATGTACAGTACGTTTGCTGGTTATCATTAAGCGTCAGTTTCACATGCATTTCTTTATATTGTTATGTAATAACCGTGAACAAGACCGAGAAAAACAAAAATACCATCGACGTACTTGATCCACGATTCATGCCAGCCCACGATGCTTGTTTGATGATCGCATCAGGTCGCTTATTTATACTTATACATGTTGCTTACTTATTCATATTTATACCACTAGATAATGGTACCTACAAACATAGACATACATACTGTATTTTATGTGCATCTGATGCTCATGATTTACCTTTTTTTAGCTACATTACGAAAGAATCATCCATCTGACTTACTTGTTTACTTATTTATACCCCTTGAAACATTCATATTTGTTTTCTACATACAAATTTAATGTGCATCTTCTTTTCTGGATTTTGATAGCTACTTATTACGAAAAAAACATCCCATCAGACTGGTCCAACACATGCGAGAGTTAACATAGAGAAACAGGGTACTTCAACCACATTAAGCATAATTTAACTTTTTAATATACTTTAATACTATAATTTCATTTAGTCGTAAAAAACGTACTAAATTAAGGTGAAATGAGTTTCGAATGTGGAATCTGCCATCGAAATCAGATGTATATACGGTACTGTACAGTATGTATGTCTCTTTAGCTATTACGAGGCAAATTGAATCGTGTCACGATGCCCGAATCAAATAATCATGAACCGTTAGCGCCCGAGAAGGGGAAGGAAAAGTGGAATTTCCCCTCTTTGGCGAATTTAAAAAGCAGACGTTGTTCTTTAAGGTTTAGATAAGAAGACCTAATTTCTGTCAATTCACCATCATTGAAGAAAATTCCCCTCCCTTTGGAGGTTTGACTCGTCCGCCAATGTCACGACATGCCTCACCAGAATTATCTTGTTTGTTAGCATCGTATGTTTATGGGATGAACAGGTGGTTTTGTATCAACATTGAAGTCATTATTAGCAAAACCTGGAAAGAAATATCTCCGGTTCACTTTTTATTTTATTATTTCACCATAAAAAGTGCAATTCTTACGCTTGTACACTGTAATTTTTCAATTGCACATATTATACAAATACATAATGTCTGTATCGTGTACCGCATGTAAATTCCTAGATGTTTTTCCTAGATTAATTTCCTAGGATGCCCTTTTACTAGGAACACTAACTTATCTTTGCTGTTCTTCTATTACTGACAAACCCTGAGTGTCACCAGCATTGGGTGATATTATTTCACGTGCTTTCCTATGTACTTGTCTACAACCTTATCGCCAGTTCATTTTTGAGATTTTTCGCATAATGGACTGAACGACAAGGAAATTCGGTACTGCATTTCGACATTAGTTTTATGAATGACGAATTTAACGACAGAACAGTTGGGGTTTCGTCTGTTTCGATTTCTACTACATACGAATTCCCTTTCAACATGTTGTGATTCCAACAAACATGATCTACATATCATCGTACCAACAACAACAACAACAACAACAACAACAACAACAACAACAACAACAACAACAACAACAACAACAACAACAACAACAACAACAACAACAACAACAACAACAACAGCATTACAAATAATGCCAGCTTATCAGTAGTACGAAGGACAACGACCGGTCCAGTCAGCCATTCGGCGATTATCGAAACAGACTGGCCCCAAAAAAGCATACAATAGTTGACCGTTTTACTTTTCTAAAAAAATGTCAACTGAAAAAGTAACCCAGAAATTGTCAATGTTAATCTGTTCAACGAACACGGTTTTTGGCTAGTTTGTTCAGAAAAAAGGAAATGCCGATTTTTATCCCGAAAAAGTGCTTCCGCAAAGTTCATTAAATAAAAAGTTCAGAAAACACTGCGGTTTCTGACCCTAAGAGTCCATACATACAGTAAGTATGTACATACATATCTGCCACCTTGTATTTCTGAAATTTTACTGTAAGAGTTGCAGATCATTAATCAATCAATCACTTAATTATCCGAAAATTGACTGACGACATTAGCATGCCTTTCTTCAACGACGATGAGGTGGATTCGGAGGACGCCATTTCGGCATGCGAGGAAGCGATTGAGGGTTCCAAGCCGGGTACATCACATCAGGCGTACTCGGGTTGGGCACTCATACGGCATCTGTTCTACAGTCGACACCTCAATCGCAGGGTTGGATTCAATAAATACCACTGATTTATATTAATATTATCCAGTAAGGAAGGTACAATATTTCTGCCAACCTAAACACCAATGAAGTCAATGTTATCAACAACATTTTTAACAGCAACCAAACCATAAACAACATAATGTATGTAGAATAAATTTATGCAAATGCGAATTGTGCTGAATATAATACTGTTAAATTAAGATGAGTAGAGCGTTTTAGCATCATTCAAGTTTCTTGATTAGATAGAGATAGATATGCGCAGTTTGAATTCAAATCTGCTTTTGGCACGTATAAAAAATCCGATAAAACTCTTTTTTACCACATGACATTCAGACAAAATACCAACATTGCTCTCTATAGTCATTGAATCTGATGTCACAAAATAACAACAAGATACCTCGACGATGCTATAGGCTTCGTGGTACACACTACCATAACTAGGATTGCGATACTAGAAATCTTGACAGGTGTTTCGATGCCGAAGCTCCCTCTTCATCAGAAATTTACCATCTAACCTACACTTTGAACACAATCATTCAAAATTACAGGTTGGAAAAACATCGTACAAACCTTGCACTAGAGAAAACTACTTCAGATTTTTATAGAAAATTGTTGACAAGGCCACGTCGAATACATACTGTAGGTGTTTCAGTTGATGAACTGAGGCAGCCGAGCTAATCTTGCATATTTCCATTAGGTTATTACCATCCAACATGTAACGTTTTCGTGTTTCTTTAATGTTGAGACAGTTTAGAAGCTTACCTGACATACAAGCTACAAGACGAATGAATCAGATGTCTTTTCTCCACAATTACGAGTGCTAAAATATCGCATTATGCGGTTAAAACAATTTATTTATAGTGCTTCCATTGTAAAGACCAATGATGTTTAGACCATCATCACCATAGTGATTAATGGATCTGGCATTTTTTTATTTCAAGATAAGTAATACATACTCACTGAGTGTGTGCTCTTATCTGCGGGAATTGACAATAATTTTATAAATCTTGTGTCATGAACCAATCTACTGTATGCCGTCCCATTTGGTGAAAGCGTTTTACGAGCACATAATACACGTAGATTCAATAATGACATGTAGATAGATTTTGTAGTATGTGATTTTTGTGAGTATGTAATATTTGTTAAAGCCTGTATGTTTTTTTACTGCAAGCAAAAACATTGCCCAAACCGTCTGATAATGAAACATCACTAGCCCCAACTCAACTCGGCTGACACCGTAGTTTAACAGTATGGGATGGGGTGATGATGATTGATGTGCGTGTTAACACAGACTGTCTGATGTTTCATTATCAGAAGCTTTGGGCAATAATTTTGCTTGCAAAAATATTTTACGGGCTTTTATCTAAAGTTGTGTGGTCATGTCAAATCTCAGTCATCATCGTACAGTACAGTAATTGTGGTGTACCAGCTGATTAGACTAGCCAAAACGACATTGAGAACTTGCAAGCTTTTCGTATCCGGGCGTTGATTGGGTTACGGGACAATCCGTACGCGTAGTAATTACAAATGATGCAGGCTAAACAGAGTTAGTCGATCATTTGTGCTGCGCGCGCGTGTCACTGACATGTCGTGTGACCATGTCCTGAAAACCGTTCTTCGCCAGTACATTTTTTTGAAAGAACATATTCATTTCACCCAGGAAATAACACTAAACATGCAACCCATTATAAACTTCAGGTACATGTGAATATGTAGGCAATGTCAGGCTATGTATATACTGTATTGAATGCATGTAACTGAGCGACTGTATGAATATGATGACAGTCAGTCACGCAAACCCGCCAGTCAGTCAGTCAGTCATTCTCCCTGTATCCCATCGCCCCCACATATTTCACTCACGTTTTATGTTGCCCATATAAACCAACTACATACTCAGAAGATGTTCCCAGACTCCATATATTTTATTCCACCTAATGCCCTCTCTTGTAGCATTTCAGTGTGAAAATGCAGAAAAACCGTTCTCATATCGAGATAATCCACCAACCACTAACCAATGTATCAGACGTCTATAAAAAGCTGCTTACATCTGTTAATTAGTTTCAGTTTAACGTCAGGTCATACCAGGTCAACTTATTTTCATTACACGTTTGGTTAGGGTAACGACGATTCTGACACTGGATAGGTTCTGTATCTGAACAGAATTCTGGTTGTGTTATTTAGAAGCATTGCCATCCGGCTTCGTTCCTATATTTGTTTAGTCCGATAGAGTAGAATGTGTCCTGTCCGGTCCGGATAACGTTTGTATGGTGGGGTATCCATCCAGGGTACATATCTTGTTAAACAAAAGTTTTTAGTTCGCAATTTTTTAATCTGTTTCAGCGCGGGTTAAAATTTTTGAGAATTTTTTCAAACTATGTACACTTAGATAACAAAAACGGTAGACCCGATGAATGACATACATACATACGAGGTCACCGGTCGAGGGAATTTTTTTTCGAAAACACGATACCCTGACCAAGCTATACGATTCATCGATTATAGTGTTCTCAGTTTTAAATGAATGCTGTGAAATGAAGTGCTATTGAATTTAATTATTTATAGAGTAAAGGTAAATTTGATATTGGGTGTGTGTAGGAGGAGAAGCCAAACGAAAAGGTTTTGTGATTGCGCGGGCACAATGAATGAAGTTGATATTGCCTACGCTACATAACATGATGCGTTTCATTTTATTATTCCCGAATAACGTTCATATTGTGTACGATTACTGAATCATAGTGTTCCCAGTTATTCTCTAATGAATTTATCTACAGTAAGTTAGATGTTGGTTGTGTGTAGAAGAAGCCAAACCAAGTTTTGTGAATGCCAATAACAAATTTGATAATGGCCCACGATAGCAGGACTTTTATCATGTTATCATTGGATGTGTAGGTGAATCGAATTTACGACACTGTATAAATGTATGTATCTAGAATCCGTATGTACACCTTTTCGACTCATTGTGAAAACCCAGTGCATTGTGAGTTTCGTACACAGACCTTTTGACAATTCGAATGAGATCATGAACTGGGTAAAGTTTTTTTAATTCATCACTTATTTATGCTAACCAATTTTTTGCTTTGTCTAGACTGAACGAAAGAGCAAAACTAGATTGCCGAGATCTGATTTTCTCTATCACTAGATAACAAATCACAGCAGGTAAACATCGAAAGCTTATGTATTGGATTCCAAAAATAACTTGCATATAAGGCGTATGTTAAGAGACAAACTCTCATTTGTGACCTATTCATCACTGACAGAAAGTACACACTCTAGTTAATTGTAATTGAAATGTTGTTTGTATTATAATGTTGTATGTTACCTTGATGTAACACACAAACATTTTCGTTTTCGATTCTGAATCCAAAAAAATGTTCTTTTTGAGTGAATAACTCTCGACAGCAACAACAATAGTCAAGTAGATAACTGAGAAGAGTTAAGTCAATTTTCTACGTGCAAGTTTATTGTTTGAGCCAATGCTTGTATTTTGTAGCTGTGGCGATTGGCCAACGCACACAACCGCTCACAATATCATGTTCTACTACATATACATAGTTCGTTCGAAATTATTTGGTATTTTAAGTTTTTCAAGTGTACATCTGTTTGTAATCCTCTCCTCATTATTGTTTTCACACTGTTAGCCAACACAGTTCTAATTTTAAGAAAGTCACTTATGTACAAGTACAACTGCCGGTTGTACGGTTTGAACTTTTGACTGAAAAGTTAAGTTACATGGAATCATGACCGAGCAAGACAGATTTACCTATCTTCAAAGTTGAAACAAGCTATGTACATAACAAATCCTTCATAAACATACACTTACTAAAGATTATCCGTAATTTTGGGGAGTACGGCAATCATAGTAATTATTAGGAGGGTGTATGTGTTGACTATTGGTTCCGCCTAGTACGCAACCTTCGATGTTTGTATGATATTAAAACAGGGTATAAACTTTTTCGTGTGAAGTGTTATATAACAAACTGGAATTTTAACCTAGAAATGAATTTGAAGTTCAACTCAGTGCGCTGTTGGAATTTTTTATAACAATACTTTTTTTAGTCGCTGATTGTATCTTACTCACTTCCGATTACATAAATGTTGATAAAATAAGTCAATTGCATACGACACATCCATCCATCCATCCATCCATCCATCCATCCATCCATCCATCCATCCATCCATCCATCCATCCATCCATCCATCCATCCATCCATCCATCCATCCATCCATCCATCCATCCATCCATCCATCCATCCATCCATCCATCCATCCATCCATCCATCCATCTATTCTGAATGAGCGTGGTATCACCCCCGCACTCTTTGCAAACGGCCGATAGTGAATCTGATGATGAGAATCGGATTGTGAAACGTGACGAGTCAGCAGAATCGGACCCGGCCGACATGTCGTCTTCGGATCATGGACGTTTATATGCCAGACAGGCCAGCTCACATGCCCGTGCCTCGTCAGGCAATCGACTCAGTGCTTTCTGGCATCAATCAACCATGATGAACCACTTGCTGCGACGATCCTTGCCTGAATTGGTACTGATACATACATGTAGTAGAACATACTGTAGTATGTACTTTTTTATATTCTGTACTTAGTATATCAGGAGTCATGTTACGTATGTATTTTTTACATTGAGTCAGAGTGGCAAATTAAGTCAGCTTACAGAGTATCACCACTCACTCACTCACTCACTCACTCACTCACTCACTCACTCACTCACTCACTCACTCACTCACTCACTCACTCACTCACTCACTCACTCACTCACTCACTCACTCACTCACTCACTCACTCACTCACTCACTCACTCACTCACTCACTCTTTCACTCACTCACTCACTCACTCACTCACTCACTCACTCACTCACTCACTCACTCACTCACTCACTCACTCACTCACTCACTCACTCACTCACTCACTCACTCACTCACTCACTCACTCACTCACTCACTCACTCACTCACTCACTCACTCACTCACTCACTCACTCACTCACTCACTCACTCACTCACTCACTCACTCACTCACTCACTCACTCACTCACTTACTCACTCATTCACTCACTCACTCACTCACTCACTCACTCACTCACTCACTCACTCACTCACTCACTCACTCACTCACTCACTCACTCACTCA
Organism: Daptonema setosum; assembly: GCA_964036265.1. Lineage (NCBI taxonomy): Eukaryota > Metazoa > Nematoda > Chromadorea > Monhysterida > Xyalidae > Daptonema > Daptonema setosum. The sequence continues at coordinate 20,009,286 of OZ038444.1, forward strand.
CTCACTCACTCACTCACTCACTCACTCACTCACTCACTCACTCACTCACTCACTCACTCACTCACTCACTCACTCACTCACTCATATTGCAGCGCAGTCACGACTCGGGTGGGCGATCACCACGTGGCGATGGTGCCCGACGGGTTACGGTAATGGACAAACCAGGCCAGGCTCAACCTACCGTCACAAAGAGAAGGAATAATGTCAATAAACAACCGGTGAGTTCTAACTTTTTCATAGATTTTATTTATTTTCTGTAGTTCAAAGTTATTTTTAAGTTTGAGTTACAGCTCAGTTATTTTAACAACGTACTCGCATCGCTCGGCTGGTTTGGGCATTGCAACATACGACAACCATACATAGTTTCACATGGCGACAAAAGCGATAAATCAAGACACGTGTTCAACATTAATTTAATGTTAAAACGTTACAACCCAAAAAACTGCGTGGGAATAATTTTGAGTAACGTGGGTGAAAATATTCACAACCGGGTGTGTGAAATGTGATTACTTGGCTGGTGGAAAGTGGTGCTTTCTTATGCACCATTTGGGATGTGGGTCCATGTTAATCATTAATGGGATGGATTTGCCACACTCTTGTTGTCTGGTTGTCTTGTTGTCAATATAAATTCAGAATTCAACTCTGCCGTTGAGTTATCCTCAGGTGGGAAGAAAAGAAAAATCAATAAAACCAATCTACAGGGTGGGCCAAAAAAAACGTCTACACTTTGAGCTGACCTAGAGGTGGCTGTGTTCAATCTTTTTGCTTGTCGTTTTTAACATATATTAACAACAATTTAACTTAGTTTTCCTGAACTTTTCAATATGATATATTGACTCTAACAAAAGTTGTGCACGTGCATCCAAAAAAACGTCTCGCGCATTTTTACAACAACTTATAATGGGACTTAACTACGATTTTTTATCAATTTGTAGACTATAATTTTCATAAAAACTATTAAAACAATCAAATTTAGTGTATGGTAAAATTATCCCTATTTTAATTCAGACAAAAAGTTCGAAAACACGCTTCAACAGGTCATAAGCTAATAAACGCCACTTTCTCACTTTTTCACTTCAAGTTTTCACAAACGTTTCAAAACCGAAATTTTTTGATGAAACTCATCTGTTTATGCGGGGAAAGGTTAAATGTACTGAAAAATACCCAAAAACAACAGAAGTCCATGTTTCAGTGACAAATCTCATCGTGGGGACAATATATCGTATATGGCTCTGTATGGCTGTTGTAAAAACGAGCGAGCAACTTTTTCAGTCAAAAATGCCTACTTCTCTCAAATCCTAACCGATCCTAACGAAATTCTCAATATAACTAAGTTTATATGTTGTTAACATATGGTGGAAATGACAATTGTAAAAATTCATCCTAGCCATTTTTATATCAGATCAAAACTTGGTTGTTTTTTTTGGCCCACCCTGTAGATAAGATTTATCGGGGTGTCTCGATCTTTTTATCAAAATAATGTTACTGGCGTGTCTTTCATTCATGACGACGACACCATCTCTTCATGTATCTTCATTGCCTGAGTTTTCATCCCGAGTTTACATACACAACTTTGTCCAAACACTGGATACTTTAAAGTATAACCTGGGGTGTTAATTGACTCTTCATAACAGCTGCAAAAATGCTAACATCATAAGAATTGATTTCATGAATTGGCTTCAGTCTAGCAGAAACGACGGTTTGACCTTACGGGTTTTAGCCTACGGCCGTTTTACTAATTTTGACTTTTAGAATCTAAGTTAGTTCATGGAATCTGTTTTATAGAATCGCACATAACTAGGATGCATACACAGAAGCATAGGGGTTTATAACAAAGTTATAATGTATGCATACTCTAAGTATTCAGAAATTGTAGACTTCTTTGTATTGCCCCAACTTACTAGTTAATGGTCCGGGTATTGATGCTATTTATCGATAATTGGTTGGTTAGTCATTTAGACACACTGTCTGTCCACTCACATTATGTAAATACAGTACCTGTGATTCAGCGCTTGATCACCGACTAAAACAAGCTATTTCAAGGACAATATCAGCTTGTCGCACTTGTTGTTTACGACAGAAGAATTCGTTTCTGCAAACTATATTCAATTGTTTACGACACTAAATTTGAATGACTAAACTCTCTTGCTATTTTTTAAGACTATTCAGTTAAGGATTTCTTTGCCGACACAGAATTTGCAGGCCCGTTGATTTCATTGCAGTTTCATATGATGCTTGGAAAAGTTTACCTTGAGTGAGAAAAGTGCGGACCTTCAAACAGAGTTTCCTAATCAATTCAACTTATGTAGCTATAACTTGACGCTCTGCAGCATTCATATACGTGTAAAATAGTATGTACACAATCCTAGACGCTGGATTCCTAACTTCTAGTGAACCTGACATTTGCATCATTGAATTTATTTTCAGTCTATGAACTATTATCCAGGAGCAAACATGGGCCATTTAATATGTGTAATGTACAGTATTGTATTTACATGCGTGAGTCATTTACAGGAGAGTCATGTTTCTACACAAGTCTGGCTATGTCGATGGGACATCTGGGCATCCGAAGAATGTTTCCTAGATTACGACTTGCAGCACGTTATTTATGTAAAGGGCTACATATCTGAGATTCAAGTGAAATGTAATAGTGTTAGCTAATACAACTTTGAATCGTTAGCTGTATTAAATGTAAGAGAAGGTGATAACATGCAACCATCATGTTCAGTGCGTGTTGGACAAGTTGTTGATGATCAGTGATTGTCATTGTAAATCGGATGACCGTTATTTAACTATTGTGACTTGGTATCCTACTTTGCTATTATGGCATAACAACTGAATAAATTTGATTTTTTGATTTTGAAGTTAACGTGTCATTTGCTCACTTGAATCTCAAGAAGCTCTTTACAAACAATCTGATCAAGTAGATAGTAGACAGTGTACATCATCCTGTAGTAAGACAGGCGACATAGCGATTGCAGTCGTTTTAATCAGGTCGTTCAAGTCAGTACTCTACGTTATGAATGAACTTGTCGGGTTCGAGTCATGTGAGTATCGACCCATTCACCGATTTATTCAATACCGGTTTCATCGTTTACAATCAGTCACAGGCGGACGAGCCACTACTTCAAATGGAGGGGAAATTCATTAAAGAGGGAGAACTGGCAGTTTTCAGGCCATTTTTATTACGCCTTGGAGAACAAAATCAACTTTTTGAAAACGCTAAAGAGGGAGAAATTCCACTTTTCACTTTTCTACTTAGAATATGTAGTATTATAAAGGTGGTGCGCTCGCAGATTGTCGAGATTTATTGACTGGAAATACCTTAACTGCTGCTAACGACATACCGTTTTAATATGGTCAACGTTGTTCGTATTTTTGTCATAATTAAAAAATCACAAATTGAAACATTATTTATGAAAATGTTGAGATTTCGCGAGTTATCGCGACCGTTAGGGTATAGCAGAGCATAGAGCAGAACATTATTAGTGTCATTACACAAACAAGGCTGGTTGGTGTGTCCTGACAAAAATTATATTTTCTAGCATGCCGTTATTAAGTGAACGTACAATCTGTTTACATCATTCAGCGTTCTATGTATAGTCGAGTTTCTGCACACGTGAAATTCTTTTAAACAGTTTTCTGTGCACCGATTTCTTCCATTTATTTCGGTATTTTCCGATTTTAATTGTTAACATTCCAGTTCATTATGAATCGACTATAAATTCATTATATATATACAGTATCAATGATACAGATGATCAAAGTCGAGAAGTTCAAACTGTCAATCTGCTCATCCCACTAATCTGACATCTCAATCTCTGATTTGGTCATGTCAAACAACTCAAGTTGTATCTGGAAATGTATTCGTTGACAATTACTGGATATCAGTGGAAACGAGAACGAATCTGACATTATATGATGAATTGGGTTGAGATAGATTCTAATGTCCGTTCACAATTCGTTCATACCATAACTTTTTGTATTCGTTTTTCTTATTAGAACGACCTTGAAGTCACTATCGGGGAGGCAAAAAGTGATATTCCCCCGTCTTTGGCGGCTCCAAAAAGTGTAACCTGCTCGATAAGTTTAGTGCAAAATGGTCTGAACAAAACGAATCCACTATCTTTAGAGGAATTTCTTTCTCTTTAAAAAATTTACCAACAATTATAACTGAGACCTGTATAGTAAATAAGCAAATTAATTGATTATGTGATTAATAAGGGTGATATTCAGTTTGAATAGACTGCAAACATACACTAGCGAACGAGAAAAGGCAAAAAGTGGAATTCTCCCCTCTTTGGATGTTTCGAAAAGTAGAGTTTGTTCTTCAAGGTGTAGGTGATATGGCCTAATTTCTGCCAATTAGTCCGTGTTTGGGAAAATTCCCTCTCTTTGGGGTTTGGCTCGTCCGCCAATGCCTTCATATCGTTTATTGTTTACACGACACTAAATTACCGATTAGTAATGAATGAACACGAGTTTAACATGGCGTGATCGCGTACTGTCCAGTTTACAGCGTGAATTGGGTCATCATGATGCAGTGTAATGCGATGACCATTCTCTATCGTTCATGCTGTCTTCCACTTTATTATTTAATTTATATTAATATTCATTTCGTTTTTTTTTAATATTTTTCATGACAACTTCACGCGAACTTCATCTATCCGATTGAAAACGAGATTTTGCCCTAATAAATCTTCCTAAACAAGTCCACCTTCTAAATAAGTCTTTTCTAGTGAAATAGCACATGGAGTCTTAATTTATCGGACTGCATTGGCCGAAGTTACAATCGGATTGGGACGTGAATGCTCAAAGTGTCCGAAGCTATTTTCGACGTACAGTGGTCATGTTGCCGTGGTACTTTACTGGCTTTTACGATAACAATACTCAGTGGGGTCGTAATGATCGGTTGACCCGTTATTTGACCATACAGCCAAGACACGTGTATCGGCTTTTTCTCCTATAATATGTTTTTTTTAAATCGCCGAAACACGTTACTTCCAACAAATATTTTATAAAACTTTATCGCTTACTTCACTCTTCGTTTTTATTCTATAAACACTGCTAGGAGGATGCATGAACCAATTTAAAATTATTATTCATAAAATAATTAATTAAATAAAGCTAACATACTTGTTCCAAGTAATTCATTTGTAGTTGCACGTATAAATAGGATACTTCATAAAATAGTTGCAAATACTTCATAGTTGCAAATACTTCATAGTTGCAAATACTTCATAGTTGCAAATACTTCATAGTTGCAAATACTTCATAGTTGCAAATACTTCATATGTAGTTGCAAATCCTTCATAGTTGCAAATACTTCATACAATAGTTGCAAGTGCGTCATACATAGTTGCATGTTCTTTGTCATGCAAAAGTACACATGTACGTTTTTTTTCTTTGAACTCCATTGATAGACAACGGGTTCCTTCCGTCACTGTGCCGTTCCATGGACAAATCTAATCTGTTGTGTCCGGTTCCATGTAGTCAGTCAGTCAGTCAGTCAGTCAGTCAGTCAGTCAGTCAGTCATTCAGTCAGTCAGTCAGTCAGTCAGTCAGTCAGTCAGTCAGTCAGTCAGTCAGTCAGTCAGTCAGTCAGTCAGTCAGTCAGTCAGTCAGTCAGTCAGTCAGTCAGTCAGTCAGTCAGTCAGTCAGTCAGTCAGTCAGTCAGTCAGTCAGTCAGTCAGTCAGTCAGTCAGTCAGTCAGTCAGTCAGTCAGTCAGTCAGTCAGTCAGTCAGTCAGTCAGTCAGTCAGTCAGTCAGTCAGTCAGTCAGTCAGTCAGTCAGTCAGTCAGTCAGTCAGTCATTAAGTCAGTCAGTCAGTCAGTCAGTCAATCAACCAGCCATTCAGTCAGTCAGTCAGTCAGTCGGTGTCGGTCAGTCAGTATGATTTCAAGTTCAATCACTCAATGCACACAGAATTTTATCAATAAATCTGCGTTATTTCTAAGTACGTTTGTCGGAATTCTCTTGCTGCGGTCTTCATTAACTGAGGACAACCTTCATTATTGTCCCGTATTTCATACATAAGTATTTCTAACCTTCATTAGTTCCATGTTTATGCGTGGTTAACAAATAATTTATGCAGATTTGAATACATACAAATAGTTTTCTGTAAACCGATTCTTCTTAGCACCTGTATTTTTTAAACACATACATTGATTCATAAAAATTTCTCGCCTTCTGTCCTGCTTTTTTCATGAACAATAGAGAATACCCTTCCAAATTGTACCACTTACAAGAGTGCTGCAATACCACCATCTTCGGTGTTCGCGGCTCTGCAGAAACTCCTAATCGACTATAATATAACTGAGCAAATCTGCTAGTCTACGATAATACAGAGTTTTTGTGCATGTGCACCCAGCCCAGAGCAATCACTGTTTGCACACATGTCCATTCTGGCGTATACATTCAAAGCAACCACAATAACTTACGAAACTCAATTACATACAGAACATGTCAAACGCGCGCCATTTTTTTAAATTTCGAAGTTTTGAATTGTTTTTACGTTTTTATGTCGTCAGTGAGAGCGGGCACCACTGCAGTGTCTCGGTTTTCGGATCTGTAGAGAGTAGAACTGTCGTGAAAGTATAGAGATTGAATGGCGCGCATCAAAACTACAGTACCGCTATCAGTCTGAAAGTTGATGACAATGACAATATATATGTACAGTATATATATAATTAGTTAAAGAAGTGTTCGAAGCTTTTATTGCTGATAAATTGATAATCGGAACGATTTTAAGCATACGATCACTGATAGTGACCGCATTGGTGAGAAAGTAACCAGATGTTGCTGAATATAAGATAAGTTGACCGGTCACAAATGCCAATTGACCATAACATTCAGGCAAACCACATCAGGTGGACGAATGTTTCAAACGTATTTTGGAAACTAAATTTGTACGCATATTTACAAAAACCCAAAAAATTTTCTAGAATTTTTCCCAAACGCGAAATTTTATGTCCGCATACTAGGTGGATAACCACTGAAATACCACCGCTGCGCGGGCCTAACGCCCAGCCTCACGACACGATAGGTAATCGGGGGTTAACGGACAGTAAAACTTCATATGGAATTTATTTTCGGAGACAGAAAACTTTGGCGTTTAGACAAAATTCTAGGAAAATTTTTGGGGTTTGGAATTTTTTGGTGTGTACATGCTTGTTCCTATTTTTGGTCGCCAATTTTTTCAAGAATCGGAAGATGGCATGTAAAATACATATAATATGTATGTAATGTATGTATGCCCTTTTTTGTCACATGCGTGCCACGGACATTGTTGTCGATTGGCTAGATTATGTATGTATGTATGTATGTACCTCTTCGTTTTGAACGTACAAATGTATGTATGTAAATATATAGTATGTATGTATGTAGTATGTATGTACTGGCTTTTTTTACTCCGTCTGACACCAAATCAATCGTCATATTGTACATACATTTATATGTATCATATTTTAATTTTCATACACGTTCATGCAGAGTCTTATCGCCCATGAGACAGACAGTCAGTCAATCAGTCAGTCAGTCAGTCAGTCAGTCAGTCGATCCAGTCAGTCAGTCAGTCAGTCAGTCAGTCAGTCAGTCAGTCAGTCAGTCAGTCAGTCAGTCAGTCAGTCAGTCATGAACAGATGTTTCATCAACGGACGATCATGGAATACATCGTGCTGGTACAACGTTACGTGAGTGATGGCTTGCGTAGTTTGTATGCCATGCCATTGCATGTGTATGTCACATGAAACATATCCATACTTCATGTACATACATATACATACATATATTTATACATGCATTACCATATTTTGAGTTTGAAATATACATTCAATAAAAGTTGTTATAAACATGTATTTTTTTTATACCTTCTTCACAGTACCAGAAGACGTAGTTTTACATGCAGAATTAAGTTTAATAAATGCTAGAGTTCGTTTCAGTGCTCTAAAAACACGCGGAACCTGCACCAGATGTATCCAAATAGTTGCCTCCAATCAGACAATGGTTTCTACATTATAAATAGTTAATTCCCAGGTCTCTGAAATGTGCTGAATTTGACCTGATCCTTTTTACCGCTGAGGTTTCTGCCATTGTAAATGGGCTTATTAAATTTACCGGCATACGTGTTCCTAATTCTCTGCTTCATGATTACATCTGGAATTTACTTAGTCGCAACTTGGTTTTCTGACTATTAAAACTCCCAGTGCGGTCCATTGTTTCAGCTGCTTTTCACTACCCAACGTCAACCCACTTTCTGATAGTCGTAGTTCCTACATGACCTGACGGGGGTCCTTCTTTTTTTGCGTGAATATTTAGCGAGTCAAGTGAGAAAGTGCCATTTTGCAGAGCACCAACATATATGTATGTAAATGTATGTACAGTATGTAGTAACCCATCACACAAACGGTATGCATGCTGAGGCTCCCACTGTACTGGCGGACTCACATGCATACATGTTTCCCAAAGACATGCAATTTAACAAAAGGTGGAATAGGCAGTTTTGTTACCTTGCCGATCCCTCACTCCCTGGAATCTACCAAAGAGATGGGAATTGAACCATTAAGTTTAATGTGTTTTCGCCCGCTGTTTAGTGGTACAACAACACACACGGACAGCGACAGACAGCCCATCGCTCTCTGCTCCTCAACGTGCCTCACCCACTGGCACATGAGAAGGCGTCAAATCAATCAACAATCTCCATTTAAGGAAAACCCGGTAATTTTTGGGGTATTAATTTTTTAGTTTTGTCGAAAGTCAGTTTCTGTTTTCTCCATTTTGTATCTGTTTTTGACTTGCGTGTGAGCTTGTTGATCCGCCTCTATAGACGCCCAAGAAACATGCGAAAAGTGGCTGGCTGTCCCCGCCGCCTGTATGCAGTTGTACCACACAACAAGTGTCCCTTCCTTGGTTCAAACATACATACATACATACATACATACATACATATAGGGATATACATAGAATACATACATACATATGTCAGACACTGTATGTACATATGTATGTCAGTATGTCTGTACGTAGTCGGTACTGCACCCTGTATTTCGTCGCTCAAACTGGTGTCAAACTGGGTGTTATGTGTATTAAGTAAAATTTTATTTGAGTTCTCAAAGAAAACATAGATACATATCTTACGCCTTGGTGTGGCGCTATACCGCATTTAAACTGTTAGCAGAATGTTATTGTCATATTTTGGATAACTTTAACGGAGTATGTTAAATCCTTTATCAAATCTAGGAGTGAGAGAGTAAGTGAGTGAGCTAGTGAGTTAGTGAGTGAGTGAGTTACATGCCCTGCCACATTATGTACTTATGTATACTGCCAGTATCGGAGTCCAATCGGAACACAGTGTTTGTATGTGTCTATTTATTTGACGAACTGTCTGTGCGCTAACCCGATATGTACATGATTATTGCGTGCGTCATACAAAGTATTGTCATATATTTATAATGTTATTTTTATTTACTTGCAGTTGGACGCATCCATTAGCAAGCATCAAAACACTACGTGTTATTTTCAAAAAACTCTGACTCTGTACAAAAAAGCAGAAACGGCAAAATCTTGAATTTTCATCACGAGTCGACGGAAGAAGTTAATTCTAATTTCACCAGCCGTCTGTGATATTCTGTTGTTTTTAGGGTGTTTAACGTTTTCTGGGATAATTTTTCCGTAAAACGTTTTGTTTTCTCCCAAATCTGTGCATCTTTGAATAAAAAACAATGGTTTTCAATGAGCTGAGAAGCCGGTTGGTATCATGCCGAATCAGGTGGTATATGTAAGAAACTTACATATGTAGTTCACCCTATTGAACGAACAGACTTGCACATTATCTGGGTGTGAGAGAAAGCTTTTACAAGAAATATGTCAGAAAAAGTCTCATCCCGGTGAACGCACTATGTATGTAGAATAGGTGGTTTTGTGCTCACATGCAAGAACATACAATGCACGACATGTATTATACTTTGTAGAATAAGACTCCGGTGGATTTAAAGTCCATGAATGGGTGTATATTTAGAAAGGATGATACAAAAATAGGCCTTTTTCGTTTTTTATTGCAAAATTTTTATTATTATCATATGATCCTGATTCACATTCTGCGTGCAATAAACATGTAGACTACTGTACAGTTCTAATCTAATTCAGTTCATGTTTATGAAGCTTCCTTTTGACTTTGTGCACTTAGGAAATAATCTACAAGCCTTAAGCTAATCTCAAAACCTTCGATCGATATCAATTTCTAATAATATAAAAATACGCAACTTATGGCGCGAAAAAGCAACCAACCATCAATGAATTAGGAGACAAAATTTGAACCCTGCCATTCTCCGGAACTTAGCAAGACTTTTCCAAGGATTCACAGACATCCGCGATAAGACAGAATTACTATTCAAAATCACACATGAAATAGACTAGAGAAAAAAGTCAGTCTCTCAATTTTAATCTCTTAATCAACTTGACATTATCTCTTTTTAGATTTTTTATAATTTCTTCCGTTCACTTGTTTTATAATTTATTAACTATTAATTATCCATAGCTCTGAAAGCCCAACCCATTCAAGTATTATCGGGTTTTGATGCCAAACGAGTTTGTCATCACTGGTAACATTTACTAATCGGTTGCGACAACTTTCATGCAACTATCGCACTTCTATGCGATCTTATAGTTGCAGTTGCGCCTATAATAAAGTTGTTTGGGATTGTTTATGACATTTTGGTAAACAAATTTATGTTTCACTTTTCTATAAGACGAAACAGCATACCGTTTTATTCTCTCCACAATTCACGGTCTTTCGCGTGTCACTGTTGCTAAATTTGCAACCGTTATTTAGACAAAAATGTCCAACCGAGTTATTCGGCTGTAGCACGCTTTACTGCATGCAATGCAAACCACATGAGTTATGTTCCCAAGTCAGGTGCATAATTAATCTTATTTATTAACGAGTTCACATCTATTATCTATTTCAAAACATCATAAATAAGGCTACTCAACGCAATATGGAGCCGATTGTCGGTGAGTTCAAGTTCGGTGAATTGATTTTCGATTAGTTGACTTTCGAAGAGATAATTTTCGGTGAGTTAAGTGACCCCAACTCAACATGTCTCAGTCTCAGTTGCACCATCGCAGGCAACGATCTCTGTCTCAGTTGCACCATCGCAGGCAACGATCTCAGTCTCAGTTGCACCATCGCAGGCAACGATCTCAGTCTCAGTTGCACCATCGCAGGCACCGATCTCTGTCTCAGTTGCACGTTGCACCATCGCAGGCACCGATCTCTGTCTCAGTTGCACCATCGCAGGCACCGATCTCTGTCTCAGCCTTCTTTCCACTCCAACCCGACGACGACCCGTCTTATCGTTTTTGGCCAAGTCGCCTTGTTGACTGGCACAAATTCATCTTGTTGTTGCTGTGCCCCATGTGACCCGTGGCACTTGCGGACGAGAAGGCCAGAAAGTAGTGCCATAAAACATGTTTGGTTATATCAAAATACTGCAAGTTGTTGTCTAAAATGCAAATGAAATAACTTGAAATCCATCCCCCTCCCCCCCGTTTTGGGGAAACATTTTAGTTTTTCTGATTGTCTCGTCCGCTGAGGTCTGACAGGCCGAGAGACCGATGGCCGATGGTTCATGTGCCACGGTGCCGAGTCTCAATGTGCCGGTGCCAAACCGACTCGTTCGGCGGGTAACACAACACCCAGTGACAATTGACATGTCCCATTATAAAGGAACACAACAATGGGAGGCATGCGTTTTGATTAAGTTGTGAATATCCAGTGAATAAACAAGTTGAACCGATTCGGTTCTCACTATTATATAATCACACCATTCAATTGAAACTGGAGTGTAAAGTATGTACCATTGACCCCTGTTATACGACCTTACAGTGCCGATTGTTAGGCACCAATCTTCGCGTATCGGGTCACCAAGTTTTTTAATGACCTGATATGTACATGTGTACACGTAGGGCCATACGCCCATACATACCATGTTGAATCTTTAAAAAAAACCAGTAGAATGAGAGCCTCTCACCGTGTACCTTAGTAAATGTTGTCTACAATTATTTGGAATAGATACATTTACTGTGTGTTTGGTTTCATCAGTCAGTATCCATCGCTGGAACGACCTCGTGTAAACTCATGGGCGGAACCAACAACCTGGGGTTTTTCTGTAGGTGGAGTCCCTGGAGACCTCGTTGGGGTTGACTGAATGTGCCGGGCACGCATACAATATTTGTGCGTCTGGTACGGTTGACTGTGGCAGATTAAGAATACAATATTTACCGTTATAAGTTTACATGAAATATAGTCTTTTCGGACGTTTGAACTTTGATATTTCATTTTTGTCTGGGATTTTCGAAATTATTCGGTGCGAGAATTTTCTCAGACATTTTAGTAGACATACATAAGTATGTAGAAGTGTCTACTGATCTCAATGCACAGGTCTGTGATGTATAGAGAAGTCTGACGAAAGTTCGGGAAAGGGCGGGAAATCTAAATTTAGTCTCCTAAAGAATTGAGAATGCTATGTATGTACATAAGCATAGATTGGTCACCATTTTATGTGTGGTAAGAATGCACTGATTCATTGTCGTAACTCCAAGTACTACGCCAACCAACTTACTATTTCAAGTATGTATCCAGCCGGCCGCCATTTGAACGACATTTCCGGCACTTGATTGTTTCCTTCCTCTCTGGCCCCCGTATTGAAGTATTTGGCCGTCAACAAAATGTAAGATATTGCTTGGTCAAAGTATCCTTTTTTCGAAAATTATTGAAATACACTTGTTATGAGCATATGCCATAAATTTGGAGATTTGTTCAAATGATGTTCAATGTGATGTGGAGAAAAATGCTTTCTCGAAAACTTGAACGCGCGCCGATAATAGTTTTGGTTTGAAATGCGCGACCAAACTTTTATTCGAGTAACAAGAATTCCTGGATAGACTACACATACGTACAAGTATGAATGCATCCTAGTTAGTTATTTGTCCTTGGGTGGCTCTGACTCACTGACTTTGCCGCACTCCGTTCTTGTTATCGACCCATCATCGCTTCTATCGCACGCCATCCTAACTCCAATTTTGCTAGCGCTTTTATCGTGTCGAAGATTATGGTCCGACACCACAACATATTTCTCTCTAACCTCCTTTTGTATCCTAAGTTAGAAAGTTTATTTTAAAAGTTATATTTCTACTGTGATGCATTCTTAAAGGATTGGTCGTAACCATAGTTTTTTTATACTAAAACTTATTTTTTTTCATATTAACCCAACTCGTAGAATATTAATAGTCCTTTTTGTACAAACCAATGTTATGTAACATTCATTGTATTTACATACATGTAGGTACGTATGTACATGTACCGCATTACTCAATGGCCATTTGTTTGTGCCCATCATCACTGTACCAGTAAACGCAAATTGAAATGCCGCAAACGCGAACTAACAAACAAGATTCCTAAAAAAATACAGATTTATACTTGAATCTTTCAGATACATAAATCATTTACAGTTACAAAAAAACAACAATCAATGAATTATTATTATCCAATTTATTACAAATAGACAAATAGTTTAATCGGAGCGGAGTTGAACTATTCGGCTCGTCCGCTCTGCAGCAGAGAGAGCGTCCGTAATTTGGGTATTATTTGCGGTATGCGCCACTGGCGGACGAGCCAAACCGGACGGAATCGGCAGAAAATATGCCATTTACCTTACACCTTAAGAAACAGACTCTACTTTTTAAAAGTGCCGAAGAAGGAAGAACTCCACTTTTCTCCCATGTTTTCGTCCGCTAGTGTGGGAATTATTTGCGGTATGTGCCGTGGGGCTGCGAATGGTTTATGTAATTTGGTTTGGTACCCCGTTACAGCCGTGGTAACAAATAGGCAAACTGTAACTGATTGGCATTAAATGGACTACTGCTATCATGTAGAAGCGTTCTCAATTTATTTTGGCAATATTCATCTTGGTTCGTTAAATTAAGGAGAGTGCGACTTATGTAAGTAGAGTCGATTTATTGTTGTGTTGCGCTGTGTTACGCCGGGCATTCTGGTATAATGGATATGCGTATTTGTTGCGTCCTGTTACACTGCGCGACGTTCCCAGGCTCGTATTGTTCCCACTAGCGGACGAGAAGGGGCGGGAAAAGTGGAATTCTCTTCTCTTTGGCAGTTTTAAAAGTATAATTTGTTCTGTAGGTAGAATGGCCTCAAACTGCTGATTCCCCTTCTCTGAAGAAATTAACCTCCCTTTGGGAGATTGGCTCGAGCGCCAATGGTTCCCAGGCTCGTTTTGGTTGGTATGGTGAGACGAGATAAGATGCTGTTGTTGTTGTTGACTCATCATAAACCTATACCTTCTTATCTACTATAAACAATTCCCTGAAATTCTTTTGTTTTTACTGTGAACATTTTTCATCTTCAAGGAAAGCAAACGTAAAGGAAAAGGAAACGGAAAAACGTCAATTGTAGAAGTAAACTCTTCACCAGAGATTATACGTTTTTTACTAAAGAAAACCATGTTGGTCAAAAGTTTTACAAATTGCCCATTTTTATTTCCTTAATAAGTTTTTGGTATCAACATATTTGTGGAAACCAAGTGAAATTTGAGCGCATCCATAAAATCCAGGATGGTGTCTGGCGAACTTAATCCAGATTACTCCGATGGGGCACTCCGATGTATCTGTCCACCAATCTAGGGTTGTTCCAGATGACCATAGTATGGCCCTGGTGAAACATGTGGTTTATAATTTGTTTTGACTATTCGACATTGGCATCAGATCAGATAATCTCAGATATGTACAAACCATAATGTGGTACTTTGGTATTTAATGGCACGTGTATCATTGGGTTCCTTTCACTGGCAGAAAAGCAAATCCTCTAGAAAGAGGGGAATTTCTTCATAGAGGGGAACTAGTACTTTTGATGCCATTTTACCTTCACCTTGAGGAACAGGTTCTACGTTGTAGAACCGAAAGAGAAGGAAAATCCGCTCTCCCCTCGTCAGCGTGTGTTAGTTCCATTTCGTATGCATTCCTTGAAACGTGCCAAATACAAGCCCATTTGCGCCAAATATAGAATTCAGACTTCTTCCGTGAAACATCACTAATGTCATGAGAGCTTTTTGAAGGAAATTAAACGGAGGGAGCGCCATTTACAGTTTTCCGTCCTCTTTCTTCCGTGATGTTGCCGGATCTTCAAACGATTTGGGTGGTCCGTTCAGTAGGAAAACTATGTTTCGGAAAGCGGGATACTCCTAGTGATGGGCTGGCAAAAGATCCCCTACGTACATACAACACTTCTTTCACATAACGTTTGGAAAATATACGAAAATTGCGTTTAAATCATTGCGTACGTGTGTAACCGCACCACACAACTTATTTCTGATAACAAGAAACCCTGATCAAGCTATTCAGTATTGTAGATGCCGCTCACCGTAACCGAATACCATATTATTTGGCTTACATGTATTTCGTTTTTAGCACTCCTTTTTGCATCAGTATAGTGTTTCCTTTCACATGTGAACAAACAATACATACAGTATTTAGATTGGATATTTTCCGATTTGAATGTCAGACGGCATAAAAATATTAAAAAAAAAAACAAATTATGAAGGAAAACATTATTTACCGTCTAATTTTATCGTACGGCTGCTCAGACCAGTGTATGGCGGTTTTTTTTTCGTGTTACATCACTTCTCACGAAAACTGCTCAGCAAAATATACTTTTGCTCTTTTCTGCCCTTTGTTCAGCAATCACGAACATAATATGGTTGAACAGCTGTGTAGATACGTGCGTTTGACCACCCCTTTTGTCTGTTGTTTAATTTCAATTAGCACGCATGAACCCCATTGAATGAATATTATTTGTTCTTTGTTAATTAACCTGATTTAATTAGAACAATATTTCATCATAGACTTCAACTTGCGGCATTGAGCGTCTCGTTTTGTAACACGACTGCGGTACATCAGTTAAGTACACCACATTATTTGTGGCATTTTGCGAAAAGAACACCACACATGTTTATTCTCCTCATTCTTGACCACCTCCTGGATGCGGGAAAAGCCAGAAAATTCGCCAACCGATTTGTTGTTGGGAACATGATTGGGTGTTGGGATCTCGATTCCCAGACGATCGATCTCTCAGTCAGTCTGGCCGTTAGGAACGCTGGTTTGATTACGTACGGTCAGCACAAGACGCACTTGAACAATGTAAACCAACGACTCATTGACGTTTGGTATGTACGTTCATTCTTGACCAGGAGTTTTGTAATAATATAATATTTTCATCTTCGCTGTATAGACGGAAGTATAGAATAGTAATATTTTGACGATTTTTTGCAGTTCCAAGCATATAAACGAAAATACATATGAAGTTCCAAAAATTACACAACGACACCCATTTTGCTGCACTTGTTCTGAGTTTTGACTGGTTGGAATGGGTCCGTGCTTTTATGGTCTATGCCAATGGAGTGTGCCACTGTGGTGGTCTATGGCGTGTTGACAAGAATGTGTGTTTGTATGCCAGCAATAGCGGACGAGAATAAAATGGTTAATTGAAATTCCACCTTTTTGCGGTTTCAAAAAGTACAGTTTGTTCCTTAAGGTGTAGGTAAAATGACTTAGTTTCTGTCAATGCCCCCTCTTTGGAGAGATTCACGTCACTTTGTAGATTTGGCTCGTCCGCCAGTGTATGCCAGTGCCATATCGATATTAGCGTTTATCTTGGCCTTTTGCCGGCAGATTAGATGTTGTTTGCAATCGTTTTTTTCATCCAAGTTTAATAGGTTTTTACTGCATATTATACTCTTCAATGGAGTGGATGTGGGTGTACATAATTGCAGGTATGCTTTTACGTCACACCATTTATTCCATTATCCATTCTGAACTCGAGCTGTTGATAACGCTTCGGTTGTTTCCATTTCCCTGAACGAATGTCATTTCCAAAACTTCTTGACGGTAAAAGTTGATGTAACAGAAGAGGTTTAAAAAAATCTTTTTGCCGCACAATGACAAAAAATAATTAAAAAATAAAAATAATTAAAATAAAGTTCTGTGAGTGCAAAATAAAATTTATTTCTCTATTTCTTGTTTTGTTGGTGCAGTTAATTCGAGCAGAGAACCATTGATTTTCCTGGGCGGTCCGTTCCGTCCGGCCGCCTGGTTATAAATACCCTTTAACTCTTTGAATGTAAAAACCGCGTTCCATTTCCAGGGTGTCCAACTCCAACAGCTGTTGATTATTTGTCTTTCTTCCATTCGGACCCTGTTTCCCTCTGCCTAAATTATAATAAATAAAAATGATCGTCACGGAACCGGAGGCTCAGCAGGCGGGTCCCTCCAGAGAAGCCTATGACTATGAAGAAAACTCGGTAAACGGCTCGAGTCAGGCCGGACCGGGCGGCGAAAATGTGACGACCGACTTTGAATTTCGGCCCAAAGCCAAACCAAAACGTGGCAAGTCACCGGTGGCCATTCTGGAGAGACTTTTCCACCGCAAGACCGGCTCTTTAAGTGGGAATAATTCGATTGTTGAGTCGGACGGGCCGAGCATGCGGGTACGTTATTGGTTGAGAATGAGATTGATAATAGTTCAGACTTAGATCTTATGGTTAGACTTAATATTTTTATGTTTCATATATTCGGCTTTGTAGCTGGTGATTTTATTAACATTTGAATGTTGCAGGATCTCGATCGAGAGTTCAAAAAGTGCAAAGATGCCGACAACCCGCGACTCGACCTCAGCTCATCCGATGTTAGTTTTTCGTCTAGGGTTTCGGTCAGTTGTTCTCAGTTTATCTGATGTGATTTCCGATTGTAAAGAAGATAAGATTCATGGTTGGTTGTGAAAGTGAAATTACGGGTAGGGGTAGGTTCATCGAGAGTAGCAGCAAGTATTTTACTGTTCTTATTGTTGCTTATATGCGTAATGTTTCATACTATGTTGAATTCAGTACTCTGGCTCTGGTTCATATACTGTCATCGTTTCATACTAACTTAACGTCCAAACAATGTTTCACATTTCGCAGTTTCACACACGGATCAGATGACATGACAAAACATAACCTTGTCGATCAAGTTCGAATCATAAAAACCCCGTTTTAAGTAGTGTTAAGTTTCAATTACGATACGATATTATGGTTTATTCGCAATCCAATCGCAACTATAGATATTTGATTGACATGACAAGAGCTATTCGAAATAACATATGCAGTGTCTACATAACAAGTTCGAAAATAATAGGTCATCTCAAATTATTATTCCAGATCACAGCCATACCCACGTCGATAAAGGATCTGGTTCACCTGACCGAACTGTTTCTGTACAAAAACAAGCTCACTTCACTGCCGCCGGAAATCGGCAACCTTGTAAATCTGGTCAAACTGGGACTTTCTGAGAACTCGTTAGTGACACTGCCTGACTCGCTGGCCGCCCTGACCCAACTGCAGACCCTCGATCTCAGACATAACCGACTCACACAGGTTGGCATCAACCACCGATCGTTTGGGATAATCAGTAACGGTATATTTATCACAGGAAATGATTGTTGTAACACTCTTTCTCATATTTTTTTCAGATCAAAACTTTTTTATATGAAAAGTTTTACAAAAATTGTAGGAAAGACGTAGCGTAAGAAGTATTGTAAACGTAACTCTAATGAAAATAATATAATTCATCACTTTATTAGACAACCAATTGGCCGTGGTTGGAATAAAACCAAAACCAAACCCATGCTCGAATTTCTTTCTTAAGTTCTCTGTCTCGAATTTTATTTCTTCATTATACTTCTAATCTAATCGAAATCGAATAAATAGGTTTAGTTCATTCATAGCGTCCTAACTCCATCTACAACAGTATTATTCATTCAACAAACACAAACAGGTTCCTTTGCACCACAGGTTCCTCCTGTGATCTACCAAATCTCTGGTCTCGAAACGCTATGGTTACGGTACAATCGGATAACGACTGTCAGTGATGAAATCGGCCGTCTTGGGGTGAGTTTGGTCTGAAATTATTTTAGTTTCTAGAATAATTATATTTTTAATGTAACCATTTTGAAAACCCTGAATTCCTTATACTGAAATACAAAGATTTATGTCACTCTCTTGCTTTGTATGATAGAGTATTAGCAAAATTTTAATTTTGTTAGTAGTAATGTTGTTATTGATATGATTTCATGAATATTAAATTAATCTTTTTGACGCGTTGTGATTCCATTTACTAGTAAATATGTTTTTGTTTTCATCTAATGCATTGTATTGTGGTTATCTTTCGTTATTTCCAGCGATTGAAAATGCTGGATCTGCGTGAGAACAAAATCCACAGTCTGCCTTCATCGATCGGCAAGCTGGGCTGCCTGCTCGTGTGCCTTCTCTCACACAACCAACTCAAAACCATTCCTGATGGTTGATTTCATCTTTTGATTGGTGTTATAAATTACTTTGTTTGAGAAAAGATACGTAAGAAAAGTAAAACAATCATTTGTAAAGTAAAACAATCAAAACGTTTATTTACGGTATCTGATCGGTTTGTTTATATTGAAATTGAAGTCTACTAGTTTGTTCGGCTACGAGTTTTTTGGCGTAGTTGTGATGGACTGAGTGGCTTGGCTAAGTTTTCAATGATCAAGATCGATGAACCGGAATGAACCATCATTAGGCACTCACTCAATCACATGACCTTTGTTATAGTCTATTATAAGCAAAATCGGAATAATAGTATATTTGAAAATTTTAATATTATAAATCTATAGCGTAGTTGATTCGAAGTTTGCTAATATTGACATGAATCAAGTTGCTGGTTTTCACCATCGTGTTTACTTTTTGATTGATTTTTTTTGCAGAAATCGGCGAGTGTTCGGTGCTGCAGCATCTGGATCTGCAGTACAACGAGCTATCGGCCATACCTGAAACAATCGGTCAGCTGGCCAATTTATCCCGATTGGGACTTCGATACAACAAACTGACGGCCGTGCCCGCCACACTCGCCTGCTGCATTAAATTCGAAGACTTCACCGTCGAGGGCAACTCGTTAACACAACTGCCCGTCAGTTTTGTTTGCTTACTTGATCTTCGTACAAGATATCGGGAAATATCCGTGTGTGTGTTAGATGTTTTTTTATCACAATATCAACATGTCTTGTGTTTTGGGTGATGTTTGAACATGATAAGACATGTAGGATAAAGTTAAGTAGTCAGGATCCTCGGCAACTGACGAGCTCTGTGCGATTCCTAGGTTTGGCGTCTTGATGTATAGAGCGAAATACCGCATAACGTGGGGTTAAGTATATAAAGTTAGAATATGATATAATGTGTTGTTAATTTTCTGATATATTACAGGAGGGTTTACTAGCCGAGCTGTGCAACCTGCAGACCATCAACCTGAGTCGCAATGCATTCAGCGCCTTCCCCAATGGCGGACCTGCACAATTCGTCGCTGCCGTTGTTGGTTTTACTTTTAATTATTGTTATTTTATTCCTTTTTATTATTGTATGTTGTGTTGTTTTCGGGTAAAATTTTTTTAAACTGACCAATTCAGTTAACAACTTTTTGGTGTTCGTTAAATAGATGGTTTCACTTTCGTGTTTTCTGTTTGTTAGATCAGGAATTAATAGCCTACATAAAATAAATGAATTGAATGAACTTATTGTAAATGTTTTTTAGACGGTCAACATGAACCACAACCAGATCAGCAAGATCCCTTTCGGCATCTTCTCACGTGCCACCTCACTCACCCGACTACACCTCAAGTCCAATGAGCTGTCTTCATTACCGCTCGGTGAGTAGATAACTTTTTTATATTTTATTAAGGTTTAGTGTACAAAAAATAACGGGTTCATGTCTAACTGGAAATGAAAGAACTAGAATTTGTCCTGTAATCGTTCAATAATCGATAATTTAATCAATCGCAACTATTAGACAAAAAACGATTGAAGTCATCGAATTATAACGAATTTGGTGACAAGAAATATTTTAGAACGAAGAAACTCAAGTACATCAAGAGTTAAAATGGGTAAACTGCCTAACTTATGAGGAAAAAGTGTAAGAGGAGTGTAATTTTGTTATGAATGTATTTTGATTGCAGACATAGGCACGTGGACGAGTCTGGTCGACCTGAATCTGAGCACAAATCAGCTCAAGTCTGTACCCGACGACCTGGACAAACTACTCAATCTCGAGGTGCTCACTCTATCCAATAATAATTTGAAGGTTAGTATAATACCCTTGTTTCTGTTTTTATCTAGCCATCAAATATGGTATGGGTTCATATCATAGTCGTTTCCGGAACTTTTTATGACGTTCCGAAACATACGAACGTGATGTTACGGAGATTTCGAACAAAGTTGCAATTATAAGTTGCATCTGGACTATGGAGGCACCCTATGTAGGTTGAATGCGTATGGTGAAGCGAGAGTATTCGAACAGTATGTTTTCATAATACCCGATTTTTTGCGTCAAGGTCACTCGGATATATAGTTTTGTTATACAATTCCCGCTCATCAATGAAACATCAATATAGCGTTTCATTTTGTAATATTTCTATTATTTATAAATGTATTTCGTTTCAGCGACTGCCATCAACGATCGGCAACCTGACCAAGTTACGGGAGCTCGATCTGGAAGAGAACGACATCGATACGCTACCCGTCGAAATTGGTTATTGTTTTACATTTTTTAACTTTTTTATATATTTTTATTTATTCGTTCTCATTTTAAAACAATGTACGAACAACAGGTTTTGACCGATTTTCGAGTGGAAGAAAAACATGAACTAATAGGACGCTAAAAATTTCATGAGTTTTTGTGAATCGAAATAAACAATACATGAAAAGCAAACTTTGTGAATTTGTGTTTTAGTGAAACGAGCTGATAATTTCAACTTAGTTTTGATTCAGACGTCTTTTGGTATGTTCCACATAATTGTATATTGCAGGCTACTTGACCGAGCTGAAAAAGCTGTGGGTGCAGTCCAATAAACTAACGTGTCTTCCACGCACCATCGGGTTAATTTTTTAATTTAACTTACAATATTTTGAAGTTCAAAATAATGTTATGTTACACCGACAATATTAACAATTTCATGAAATGTTTTAGTCAAATTTTATACATCATAATTGAGTTTATTAATGGATATTATTTACTTTTCCATCTTTTACATTATAGTTTGACCTGTATTTTCAGTGCTCTAACACAACTGCAAGATCTGCGTGCCGGTGAGAACAACCTGACGTGTTTACCCGATGAAATTGGTGGGTTAAAAGAGTTTTTTTTACAAACTTATTGTTTTTTATTGAGAAAGCTTTCTGGCCACACTTTTCACTTTTTGTCTTCTTCCGTCGTTGATTATGCAATTCTTTTCGTGTAATCTATCGTCAGTTGTTTAGAACGATATCCAGTTATGCTCGCTATGTGAATTCCAAAATATAAAAAAATTGAAGAAATCATATCGATCCAGTTGAGTTGTTGATAATTTTATTTCGTCATTGTACCTGTGTTTACACAGTGTTTGGGTGTAATAAAGTTGAGTAAAATCAAATAAAATGGCAAAATAACTTCTGCAGGTCATCTGGAGTCGCTCAAATCGCTGTACATCAACGACAACCCGTCACTACATAACCTGCCCATGGATCTGGCCATGTGTCAATCACTCGAGATCATGTCCATCGAGAACTGTCCGTTGTCGCAGATACCACCCGAAATCACCGCCGGTGGGCCATCGCTCGTCATTCAGGTTGGATCGATCGCACTAGTGAACGACAAGGGGAGGTAAAAGTAAATTCCCCGTATCTGGTGAGTTGAAAAACTGCAAATTGTTCAATAAGGTGTCATAAAGCGGCCGGAAAACAGCCAATTCCCCCACTTTGACGGAATTCCCCGCCCTTCGGAGGATCCGGGAACAGAAAGGAAGTTAAATGCGTATGTATTTTAGGTAATTTTCTAGCAAACTTTTTCGGTGTAGAATCTGCCATTTGATCATCTTCAATTTGTTTATAGAATTGTAGATAGATATATAATATTTAGGTACCGTACTATCGTCTGTCCCTCGACAAAGCTCAAAGTTCAGTTAATACAGTGCAAATTGCAAACGTCTTTGTGTTGTTGTTGCTAAAGATTTATTTTGATTGTTGTTGACTGAAGCAAACTAATTGGTTTGTTGTTGTTGTTGTGGTTTATCAGTCAATCGCATCCAATTGCTCAATTAAGCGGACGAGAAGGAGCTGACATCGTGCAATTCGATCTTTTTGGTATATGGAAATGTATTTCATTTGGGGGAGCTCATTTGTAATGGGCTAGTCTACTCAATGGATCATATCTAAGATACACATCAATCTTTACTCTTTAGTTAGACTAAATTTTTTTGGGGGCATTCAGCATGATGATTATGGTTGCTATTGCAACATTCAAAGTTATATTACTGTTGCAATAACTAAAATTATATAACTGTTGCATTAACTAAAACTATATTACTGTTGCAGTAACTAAAATTATATTACTGTTGCATTAACTAAAATTATTTAACTGTTGTAGTAACTAAAATTATATACTTGTGGCACTGTCCAAAATAATATTACTATTGCAGTATCTAAAGATGAACGCTGGTCGTTACGTGTAGCAGCAGTCGAACGTGATGGCACAACCTGAGGATGATGAGGCTCACGGCACGGGTTTATTCTTGTTTCGTTGGATGTGACATTGTCGATATCTGGCTCCACGGCACTCACTCATTGGCTTCGTCAACCATTTGGGCATTAGAGCTTGATCAGGGTTTCTTGTTATCGAAACTAGTTTTTTGCGAACCCGTTACGACAAATGAAATTAATTAGGTGTACCGTTGGTATGTTGTTCAAGTTTCCTGTCAGAGAAAATATTTTTTCTCGAAAATTTGAAAGCGCGTCAAAATCACGTTTTAATTTAAATTGAGCACTTAAAACCTGCTGAGTGACAAGAAACCCTGGATAGGCTATGTAATGAACAGTGTCACAGTGGCGGACGAGCAAATATATTCATTCTAATTTTACTTTCCCTTAATTTTAGATTGAACATGTTCTTTTTTACAGTTTTTTTAGGTATAGAGGTTATATTAGAATAATCAGGTTTGCTCCTCCGCCGCTGAAAACATTGGAGTATTTGTTTGGATATGATTGAGTGATATCAAGTACATAAACATGCAATGTGATGTTGTTGTTGCCACTCTCTACCTACGTCTGTTCGTATCTCTGTTTTTTTCTCAGAAAATCCGTTTAGTCACCGATACATTGGCTTCCTGTGTGAATTTCACGTGAAGAATGACTTCAAATTAAAGGAAATTTTTCTAATTTTTCATGTGTATGTGGTATTCCAGGAAGTTGATGCGATGCGACTGGGTGTTTTGGGAAAACGGTCTATGAAGTTTCTACAACCGTTTATCTGGAATGACTTGGTTTAATTGGATTCCACTACCATAACCGTTTTCACCAAACCCATACGACGGGCTCTCTTCAGTACATACTGGAGCTAGGCGAGGCATATTTTGAATCAAGTTCACAGTTGCGATTAAAAGTGTCGGAAAATCATACAAACAATGACGAGATATGTCAAGGAAACTGAATTCCTGCAGAATGTAGTATATAAACTATTTTAACTGTGCCTCGCTCATGCTATTCTGTTCCACTGCTAGAATATAGTTCTAAGTTCTACACATCTACACAATTCTGAAACACCACTCGACCTACTTCTCTACGACTACCATTATTTTTACACGGTGATATTCACTCGCATCTACACAATGATCTATTCGAACTGTTGATATTCGCTCGCTCGCCCCTCCCCCATTTGTAGAGGATAATTATATTCATATTCGCTGTACTTTGACTGATTGATCAACCAACCTGATTGTGTTACTACTGTTTTCATTGTGATTTATTCGTACTGACATGGTTGATTTTCGCTATCTGCATTGGATGAATTTTCACAAAATCGGCCATATGTTTCATATATTATATATTTTCAATTTTCTTATTGGATGTGATTTATTGGATTGTTGTTGAGCACACCACATCAATGAATCACATTATCATGATTGCAAATACTACGCATATAAGTGAGTGTTGTATAATATAATGATGTATATCATGTGGCATAGTCGGCTAGACACGCTTGTCTGCGCACACCAACTTCAGTTGCAATCAACTTCACTGTACCTTCTAAATTGCATGGAATCATCTCAGTCGGACTTTTTAAAACCATTCATTTCACGGGCCAAGAATGTGCTGAACTGCTGTTAATTAACCGTTTTAACTTTTAATGGAGTGTAGTTTATGAAGTAAACTCGAAATGTGCTAGACTGTCATTATCGTCCTGGTTCAGTGATTCATGAGTTTGGACTAGCTTTCCTTATTCGAAAAATGGTTGATATCCGTCTGGATGCTTCGTGGAATGATGACGTCAATAAAACCGATAAAACCAGTGAAGAAATGTTTATGGTTGTAATAATGTGAATTGTGTTATTTATAAATGGCGAAAAAAAAGAAAAATTAACTTCATTGCTATTGGTTATTCAAACGTTGACCGGTCGGTGTGCGCAGTTCTCACAATTATAAATATTATTTTTATACTCCTGTGGTTCAAGAATTTTCTCATGTCCGCCAAACGTTATATATTATATATTACAATTATATTTTTTGTTCTTCATATGATTTTTAATACTGTTATTATATCAAGTACATGTTGTGTTATGGTTTCGTTGATTGCAAACGTCAAGACGAACATTGATGACGAGTTCGAGAAATTCATCTTCTGTGTACGACTTTACAATCTTAAATAAGCATAGCACAAGAAATATTATATACCATATTATTATAAAACACAAAATTTATAACATGATGCTTCAGAATGAATACAAGAAACACTGATAGAGTGGAACAGAATAAAAGACTACGACACAGTAAGTATAACAACCCTTCGCGGACGAGAAAGGGAGTAAAAAGTGGAATCCCCCTCTTTTGCAGTTTAAAAACGTAGAATTTGGTACTTTGAGTGTAGGTAAAATGGTTAAACTTTTGCCACTTCCCCCTCTCTTTGAAAAGATTCCCCTCCCTTTAGATTGGAGGTTTATGTAGCTCGTGAGTAAGTGGAACAGAATAACGACGTCGACTGTAATAATAACAATAGATTCTATTAACGCGGATAGAGAAGACTTCACTGCAGATAAACGTACATAGATAATCTGTAGATAATAGTTTTGGTCTGTATTGTTAGCTGTGGTAAGCATCCAAGTGCAATGGAAAAACTGGCGGACTAGCTAATCCTTCCGAGGGTGAAATTTTGTCAAAAGGAGTGGAATAGGCAGGATTTGGAACATTATGGAACAAATTCAATTTTTTGAAACCGCCAAAGAAGGCAAATTCGGATGTCCACCCACTTCTCGTCCGCTAGTGTACATCGACTTAATTTAGGTAAATGCAATAAGATGCCGTTAGAAATAGACCAAATTAAATGTTGCATAACAGAAGGTACGTAGTCGTTATGTACATTTACTTCATAGGCTCCAAAATCTCGAGTGGGTATCGCAGAGAGAAATGAATCATGATTTGGAAAGTTGTTCTCCAAAGAAGCTACAGTTGGAAAATGTGAATGTGAGTGCACATTCATTCCGGCGTGCAAGAAAAACGAATGTCCGCTGACTGACGGACTGTCTACTTTTTGGTAGTCATACTGTAAGTCTAAAATAGCGTCCCTTGACGTTTAATAGAAGCTGACAATCTTATGAATTCGGCTGTTTATTGAAGTTACAGTATGCCGACGCCGAGTATTTCACCCGTATGTCGAGTATTTTCCAAATTTTATATATCATCAATATCTATTTTAATTTGTTAAAAACTAGTTGCGTATATTTTTTTCATATACTTCAGGCATACAGTTGATAAGAAGTTTGTCAGAGACGTAACATGTCAATGGAACAAAACTACTGTAGACCAGCCCCCAGATCATAAAACGTGACCAGGGTGGTAAGAAAACGGAAATTGCAATTGATTGTAGTATGTATAATATAGATGTCAATATTTTTAATCATATAATACATTATTAGCAGCTACATACACCAGCGTGTCTGTCAAGGTTTTTCCCACTGGCATTATTAAGTCAGGCATCCATCCAATCAAGATTATGCAACTGCAACTTTAATATTGTATTTGTTCCGGTGCCGTACAACTAAAAGACAATCCTGGAGAATAGTGCTATAATAATTTAGATTTTCACGTTGTTGCAAATTATTTGTAGTGATCTGTTACATAAATCACGGAGAAGACTTAAGAAATTGTATATTATCTGTTTACAACAAATGTGATGCCCTTTTCTCAATCATGTTTACATCACCGATCATATTTATTCCATTGTCGATAAGACAATCCTAGAGAATAGTGTTGGAGAACAGCCTTAAGTTAGATGTTTCTTACATTTGTTTTTCCGATCATATTGTTGTGTTTCATTAGAACAACAAATTACAAAGATTGTGGTTACCTTTTCCCAGTACCAGTTCACGATTGCTACATTTTTAAAATGCATACATAACATTCTAAAATGATCTGGAAACTGAATTTAATGCACATCATTTTTTCAGGTGACTTCTGAGACAATTTCTTTAGTGATTTTACCGATAAATTTTTTAGTACTGCTCTGATCTCATTGCAAACGTCAGTACATGCATTGAAAAGTCTCACTGCAGTCAAAAAGTGGCGGGCTTTTCAAATTTAGTCTACTAATCAATCGAGTGCTATATAATGTCTACAGTATGTTATGTATACTGTAAGTACTTATGTATATGTTATGTTATGTTATGTTATGCATACTGTATGTATATATTATGTTATGTTATGTATACTGTATGTCTATGTTTGTTCCATGCATCATAAATAGTGCCAGTCAGCCGTGAAAACAGCTGTGGGCACAAACGGAACACTTTCGGGTGCGCCGTCACGGCCTTTTGCCTCCGGCGTACTCAGTACTTCACTTCAATATGTACTTAGACCGTACGACGTCCAAGTATTATTTTTGTACCACATCGGTACCATCCAAAATCCATGCCGTGCTCAGACTGTTATCGTTGGGTTGGAGGTACTGGCGGAAGAGCAAAATACCTTTGAGAGAGGAAATCTTCTTTTAATTGGCAGTTTCATTTTAAACTTAGAGGATACGTTTTACATTTTGAAACCTCGTCAAAGAGAAGAAATTTGCTCTATTTGCTGTTCTTTTCGTTCGACAATTGTACCCGGTGTTCGGTCGGTCTCAATGTTTGTTGGTTATTTCGCCATGGCGTCACGCAAGAATCGCCAGATACCATCCACGTTCGATGACCACGAATTCATGGCAGAATTACCGTAATTAGGAGTGACGTACAGTCGGATGTATATTATGTAAGAACCGACGGTACTTACTCACAGCTGGATCAGCTGAATTCAGACAGCATCAGACCACCGATGGAGTCTCACGACCCGATCTCAGGGTCTGGATGCCCGGGAGGAGAATCGGTTGATAAAACATGTATAAATAAATAGTCTACTTGAATTACATGTATATGTACATACATACATCCATACATACATGAAGCCTTGAAACTCATTATACGAATTAATTTGAAATTCGATCCTGGACCACATACATGTATGTATGTGGAGTGGATGGTATCTGCGAAGTACTTGCGAAAACTAACACACTTTCTAGGATTACGGTAGTCCAATACAGTTTGAGCGATATAAACTTCGTTCTGTACCAAATTTGTTTCGTCAACAATTTTGTGACAATATTGAAAAGACTTCTTCTGTTTTGTTTGTGCATCCTGTCTCAATGATCAGTGGTAATGTAAAAACTCGCTATCTGAAAAGGAGTCATGCATTTTCGAATCTCATTTGTTCAATTACCGCATCTCAATTGTTCAACTACCATAAAATATTTTATCCTAATTCAATTTTAAATCATAACTTCTGATAACTCAATCTCAATCTTAATGAGTTAAAAAAGACATGTCATGTCGAAGTGTCTAGCGTCTTGCGAGAAAACTTCTATTGAGTCTGCTCGAATGTCACAGTATGACCTCGAGGAATCATCGAGGCTGAGACATCCGACCACCAACGAAGTTACCCATCACCGTCTCACGGCACCGACGACCAACAAGGGGGGAGGCAACTGTGGAATTTCTCCCTGTTTGGGAATATGAATGGTCGTTGATGGTTTATGAGGTAAAGTGATAAAAATGGGTTACCTCCCAATCTCTGAACCTGGAGAAATTCGATTTGGACAAATTTTCCGTCCGTCAGTGCCTGATGGCCCCCGAGGCCTTACTTATTCTCATCTGCCAGATATCAGATATTGGCATGTCAGATGTTCCCTTACCAATAATACAGTATCTCCAATTATTTGCATTGTAGACAAAATAAGCATTATAGAGTTGTCAACTTTTTCAAATTTCGATAGTTCAGTGTCTTGTTGTTTAACGAGATCAAACCTACATATGGAGTATTCTTCAGATGAACCTGGATTTTTGATCGCGTAATCCTTATGAGGATGACAGAAGAAATCTTGCGGTAGATTGCAAACAAACGTTTGTACTTGTAATAATTGCGATCACCTCAATTACTCGGGTGCAATCGCACTTGCAAAACTGTACGTCTAGAACTATACTTCTAACGTCTAGAGCTACATACAGTATACACCTAACATCTAGAAGTACACTTCTAACGTCTAGAACTATATAACTAACAGCTAGAATGATTATTTGCCATCACTCGCTGCTCTTTTGTGGTTTGATGCAACAATAGAAACTGGCAATGTTAAAGCATAATTTCCGTTTCACAGTCAATCAAGCGGATATTTAATCTACATTGTAATTGTACAGTACGTTTTTTATACGACGTACATAACCTGCAAACGTAACCTAATACATAGTTCAACGTTTTTTATATGACGTAAATAATAAATTGTACTGAATTTATTAGCTTTTTTCAGTTTACCACCGCTATCTTGCGGCACTAAGAAGAAACAAGGAAGGATCAAACTGAAAGCCTGACATTTCACTTACGAAACTCACTGACAAACAGTTGAAATTTTTTGTGTTGTTGTTGTTGTTGTTGTTGTTGTTGTTGTTGTTGTTGTTGTTGTTGTTGTTGTTGTTGTTGTTGTTGTTGTTGTTGTTGTTGTTGTTGTTGTTGTTGTTGTTGTTGTTGTTGTTGTTGTTGTTGTTGTTGTTGTTGTTGTTGTTGTTTTTTTTTGTTGTGGAGGCGGCACATCAAGGCTGTCAACAACAACCTGCTAGTTTGGGTAGAAGTTTCACATTATACCACCATCATTTTCAAGACCGATCTGCTCTCCGATATGAAATAACGTGAGACCATTAAAATCGTTGCCGTTAACGATGTTGGCAAAGATCGAAATGGCAAAAGAATGGCAAGAGTTTGAAAAGATCGCGCAAACTCATTCTGAAGCTCCTGGTTCTGGCAATAATATTCTTCGATTCGTTTTTATGCTTTCTCAATATTTGGTACGGCTGTATAAGTTTCGTTTCACTACATCCAAAAATGATAAGAGTTAAGTTTCAAGAAATTAAGATCTATACGTGAGTTTTGTGTTTGATGGTGGCAAAATCAGCATCGTCAGAGTCATAATCGGTTCGTTTGTTTTTATTCTTAGTCAGACATGTATGACTTTCATCTCGTAAGCAATCAGACTAACGAGAAAGATACATGAGAGTTGTTGTTGTTGTTGTTGATGATTTCGTTCCCAGATTAGTAACACGGGAACACCCATCATGGTAACGTGATACGGACCTGATATACGAGACTGACAGTAACATTATAATGCCATGATACAGTATCTCGTTTTAACATACCATCCTTTATACACGATGTACATACATATGTACTGTATGTGTAATTGCTCATCTTACCTATTTACTGAGGTTATATTACATACCTATTCACTGGGAAAATGGATCCTATAATTAAGTCAAGCCATCGAATCAGTACGTGTTTGTTTCTAATCTCGTCTCGACTTGTACGATTGACTTCGCTTAATGTATCTCTTGAGTCTTGTCTGTCATAAATGTTTACCTTCGTGACAACAATGTCACAAAGTGTCACTCGAAAACAGTACTCGACTTAATGTGAGTCGAAAAGCCGGAGCAACCAATTATACAGTTGTCTTGTCACATTCAGCTCACAGCACACTGGCGGACGAGCTAACCTTCCAGAAGCAAAATACTTCGTCAAATAAAGTGGAATCGGCAGTTTTCAAACTGCTTTACCTACACCTTAAGGAGCGAACTATACTATAAAAAAACGCCAAAGAGGAGGGAATTCCACTGTCCCACCCCTTCTCGTCCGTTAGTGGCTCAGTCGGTTGCCCAGACGCAGCTGTCTGGTTGTTTTGCTTCACCTGTTACTGTATAAAGTTGTCCAATTATATGAGGGACAGTCGATCGTTGTATCCGACAGTCCGTCCTGACTCCTGCCTGACCATGGATGCACTGGCGGACCAGCCGAACCTCCAAAGGGAGGGGAATCTTTCTAAATGAGGGGAATTAGTTGACGTTCAGTCATTTTATTTACGCATTAAGGAATCAACTATACTTTTTGAAACTGCCAAAGGGAAGGGGAGATGGTTATTTCACCTTTCTCTCCCTTTATCGTCCGCTATTCCATAGAGTTCTAGGTCTATAAGTACATACAGTACGAGCACAGATGTAACTCCTGTTGTTAGCAGGCCGTGTTCTGTTCCCAGGGTGGACGATGGAGCATCTCATCTCAGGTAAGGTGATTATCGCATTCGCAATGGATGGGACGAGAACGCGACGCTCGTTTTCTCACCTGGTAACAGACCGCGACCACATCTTTACACCTGTAAACATGACCTTTCTTCATCCTACGTTTCCGACAGAAAGCAGTCTCAGTTACATGTATGCAAAATAGGGTGGCTAAGAAAAATTTTGGGATCCGAAAAATGTTATTGTAATCCACTCCACACCAATACTGTATGTCACCTTGAGTATGTTTGAGAGAATATGCATTTTGTGAATATGCATCTTGTGTCAAGAAGACATTCAACTTATGAACGTTATCTTCTTTCACCTTTTGAAGAGATAATTACATGTCCACAAAAGCTGGGAATGTAGATAGAATTATTGGCTTCGTTTATTCAGCATTCAAGTGGAGAAACATTTAAAAGTACTATAAGATGTGCTTAGACACACAGTTACATGATCTTGTTGCATTCAATCTGTTGAGACTTAATTTATAAATACACTTTGATATTGATTGGTTCGAGAAGAGGGCAGCCATGCGAAATCGTGTAAACACAGCAAATTCTTTCAGCCGATTACCATTTCTTATTTTTAGCATTAACTATTAGCTGGAGAAGCAAATTTATGATGAGGAAACCGTTTCCACAATTTCGAAGTCCCTCCTAGTATCTATCAGCAATGAAATTGAGCAACGAGATTTGGTAATATTTTTAGCACGCGGAAAAAAGTGTATGCTCCTTTCGTACGTGTGTTACATTGCCTCTTCTATCGCTTCTCGTTGATATGTAAACCCAATAAACAATGTAAGAATACTGAGTGGAATTCGGGTTTGCGTGACTAATCTGATTACCGTTCTAAGATCCTTATTGTTGCCGTTGAAATATTCTGCCCTTTTCAATCCATTGTTGTTGTTGTTGTTGTTGTTGTTGTTGTTGTTGTTGTTGTTGTTGTTGTTGTTGTTGTTGTTGTTGTTGTTGTTGTTGTTGTTGTTGTTGTTGTTGTTGTTGTTGTTGTTGTTGGTGTTGGTAAATGCTGATGCTGCCGCTAATTTTTGTTGGTCGTCGTGTGTGGTACGGTCGGTTCAGCGTTCGTTTACCCGAATTACGTTCGTTTCGACAACAGACCATCTGGAACTGAATCTCATTGGGATCTGTTTTATACCGTCGTCAGCTGATTTACATCGGGTATGTTTCAGTGTAAAGCTCTTAAAATTTCAGAAGTTCCGGTTTCCGAATTTTCACACCAGTTTTCAGTGATTCACATTGTGGGTACGATAATAATCAGGTGCACCATTAAATGCGGGGTGTCATAGGTTTGCATTAGAGAGACGAACTGAGTGACTCAGCTTCAGACAAATTTTTTACTCACTAACTATTTGTATACGATCGGCTACAAGGTTGTCACACCCTTTAAGGTGCCAAATATCATATTTTCATCCATGTATCAATATTTATGTACATCGTGAGATACTTGACCATCTGTTTCGTGGTTAAAGATGCAACAACGGTGACAATAATACGGATTCCCTTAGTTTCTTAGGATAATATTTATGTGTACTTCCATGTAGATTGTAGATTGAGAGATATTATACCAACAATAGTGCTGTCCGCTGCAGAACGTTTTATTGAAGTTTTCCACCAACCTGAAATTATGGTAAAGTAAAATTCGATGTGGTAAAATAGTGGTATGGTAAAAATCGATGTGGTAAAATAGTTTGGTAAAATACTGGCATGGTAAAATTGGGGTAAAGTCGTGGTAAGGTAAAATAATTTTCCACTAAACTGCAACGGCCAGATCGAGTGGGAGACGTTCCCACCACCTGGGTGGTACAAGGAAATAATGTTATGGATTACATGTATTAGGAAAACTTGTTTTGACTTTGCCAGTTGTCTATCTGGACTGGAAAACGTTTGTATTAAGCCAGTGGACTATTTATTTCAGTAGAAACATTCAAACTTTTTTTAGATATAGTTTGTTAGACGCTCAGCCAATCCATAGTTTTTCCATTAGTTTGATGTTTAGTAGTGTAACAAATTTACTCAGGTACATATTGAGCTTTTTTAATTTTACCTGAGCGAGTGAGTCAACGATGAGTGAATAAGCAAGTGTTTACGTAAACAAGGGATTTCATTTCGTTAATAACAACGTACTGTATGCATTTTTATCAAGATAAATTTCCGTAAAGTAGTCGAACGATGGGTGAAGACTCTATACATCTTTTTATCTATTGGGATTTCTTCATTACTGAAGTCGACGTTATGCACACTAATACCATATGGAATAGTGCTTTCGAAGCCTCAAATAGGTTTAACAAACTGGCAGAAATCCCAGATCTACGCGTCATAATCTGCTTCACATTCAGGTGTCGAACCTAGGACCACCAGTTTTCTAATCTGGCGCCCTACGCACTAGACTAAACATATGACATTTCCAATACATTAACGACGCCCACGTAAAGTAACGTTGGAATTGGCATGATTTATCGGAAACGAGCGTTGAGGCATATTGAATGGGAACAACACTGTCTGTATATTATTCTCTTTCTGGAAGCCATTAATCTTTTTAACCTTTGTACATGTACGTTAGTTCTAACTTCAATTCAACCCCATCTTCAGAACAAAAAGTAAATCCAGTAGTTACTGTTAATAGCCTGACGGCATGTAAATCGATTTTACGTTTAACTACCACTGAAAATCTTTTTGAGAAACTCAGCGATTTTTTGGCCACCCTGTAAGTAGGCCTCTCTTTGTTTGTTCAATACTAGTGACGTACGAAGGAAAAAAAACAGGTGAACCATGGGTAACTTGATCAGGAATAGTTTGTAACAGTTCGTTCGGCAGCTTTTTACATCATCCACAAACTATTGAAAACTAACTCTACTTTTTGATATGTTTTTTCGAATTTTTAACTTCAAATCGTTCAAAAAGAGAGTATTTCAGCAACGGGGAGGATGGGCTGACAGTTTTGTACTGAACTTTAGAAATCGGTGTCTCGAATAAGAAAGAGTTCAAACACAAAAAAATGGTTGCACAACCCACTTTTCCGCCACCACCGCCGCTATCCTTCAACCACAGCCTCTTATCCGCCACTTGTATTACACCCTCTCAGCACAGGTTTTCGTCCGCCACTTGCACTCGACCGGAGCCACAACCGAATTAGCGGACAGTAGGGCATGGGTTGGTGGTAACAAACAGCTGGCTCATCATCATCACCATTGCCCCATGCTCCACCTGCTGATTGACCACATGCAAACATCCCACTCTCCGCGGATGGAAACTTTACCGAATGGAAGGGAATTTCACTATTGAGTGGACTTTCAGCCCATTTTACCATACGTTCAGCAATATCTTTAAGGAATAATTTAATTTACGTTAGAAGTAACCAAACTAGGGATTTGACGATTTTGTGGTCAGACACCATACATATGTGTATATGCATGTATGTACGTACAGTATGTATGCATGTATGTACTTACATTCCTGGTTCTCATATTTACATACGTATTCTTAGTCATGGATGTAAATAGTGCAACTCTTCGGTCCCAGATTACTGTAATCTGATAGCCATGGTTGGGTGGAGCCAGACAAACCGTGAGGTTGTGCCATGAGGTGCCGTTAGTTCTCATTCCACAGTTGTGACTCTAAGCATCTGTCGTCATGCTAGGGAAGACTTTCGTTACCCAACTTAAGCCACTAAGGTTTCCATGAACTGGTTCAATAGCGTAACTGGATGAAAAGTGTTGCCAGGAATGTTGCTGATTCATTATGAAGCCTATAATGTTGATGAGTGAAAGATTCCTTACATTTGCGGGATCGGATTTCTTCAGATCATATTCGTACCACTCCCCACCAGCCGGATTTATTTCATATACAAACATACATTACCGTGGTATTATACCACTTTATCCTACTCCTTAACCATTTCGAAATCCGATGACTGGGTATTTCATATCGTGTTCGGTTATCCGCCCAAATTTCATTTCTTGGGGCTACCTGTTTCAGTGTCTCCTGAGTTTGTTCTCATGCTCACTCAAACTCAAACAGTCTCCCATATTAATCTCCTAAGTTCCACTATTCCTACATAGTCTGCGTCTGTCAAAAATGACTCTCGCAAAAAAGGCGCGTATTCGAATTCATTGCACGGCTAACAAATCGACAATGGTATAGCTAAAAAGCGTTCAGTCATGGTTGTTGGGCACTGAATGTCAAGTCAAGTGAGGTCCAGCTGGACGGACGTCAATCAGAGTATGAATCAGGCTCAACTTTTTATTGACCACCCGTGGAGTTATGTACTGGTAAACAAAGTTGGCGGGTACAATTACCTACTCGTGGACGATTTCCAGAAAACTGCAGTTTTTAACCTATCCAGATTGTTGAAAAAAATTTAATAGAAAGGAGGCGAACTAGAATCGGAAATTGTGTTTTGGGTTCAGGTTTGACATTTCGAAAAAAAATGTTATTTTAATAAGGTGCTTGGACAACATACATCGTTGCTCTTAGTTCATTGCATACCTGGTAACAGAATTACAAAAAAATAACAAGATACATTGACCAAGCTTTAGTTTTCTGAATGAATTTTATAGCCGAAAACTGCCGAATTTCCTTTTTAGTGTGTTTCTTAATTCGAACGACTTGAATTTTCGCCTGGTCCTTTATGCCAGCTGAAAAAATTTGGTTTCTGTACATGGATAATGTCAACGTATGTATGTACTGTACGTACATACTGTGCCATTTCATTCATGGCATTGAAAAGAAGTGAACATAATATAACTTATGCAACTTTATTGTTAACGACTGCATATATTTCCGGCCATTGCAACCGGCTGTATTGAATAGAATTCATAAAATTTCTATGCCGCATTATTATCCGCATCTTTCTTATGCTATCCCAGAATCATTTAAAAAATGAGATTTTCCGAAAACTTTATTATCGAATGCAAACTACGCGCCAAAGTTTTTTTGAGTAACAATGAATCTTGGATCTGTTATACAGTAGTAGTAGCGCTATTTCAAGATACGATGTTCATGTACATGATAAATGTAAAATAGTTTGTTCCACTTGGTGGGTCAATACCGAGGCGCACTGGCATGTTCGTGTCATTTAAGTCCTGCTCCATTCCAACAACGTTGCCCCGATTTCCTATTCAAAACTATTTTTATCATTCTTACGCGTTCATTGCATTCGTTTGCAATGCAGTTGACTTTATGCACCATTAGATACATATTGTATTGTATGTATGTATGGCGGGTTCCACTTAGAAGTTAAGTTTTTTTGTAAAAACAAAAACAAAGTATGATACATTAAACACTACAATAAGATGCTGGCTATATTCTTGTATTCCATGTTTTCTTGTATCAATTGTTTTTCTTTTTTTAGTTTTTTTTGTTGTAGTCAATTATGCGACAATAACGGTTGATCGATCAGTCGGTCAAGCCCACCCACCGTGACTTGATTGTCCTCCATTTATGGACTTGGGCTGTGCTCCACTTCACAATCACGTCATCTGGAACCAATACATTTTTTCGATAAAATCCCATTTTACCGTTTAACAATGTTAATGTTATTGTAACAAAGTTATAACGTTTGGGCCTCTTAATCGAATGTCAGAAATTATACAAAAATCCAAAAACAATCAAGTAAAGAACCAAGTTCTGGCATAGTCAGCACCAAATTAGCAACTAACTCTCATTAGCCCAATTTATGATTGTGAAAAGCTATTTAATGGCTTTGAACCTATACTGGTCTTATAACCAATTATGAGCACTATGTATGTAAACTTGTAGATCCGTTATTAGCGAGAAGTTTCTTCACAAAGGCTAAAGTCGGATTATTTGGGTATTCGAAAAATTATCAGAAAACGTGTTGATTAATCAGTAGATATAACCAGGAATATTAATTTCAGGTCAAACGTTCATTACCAATGTTCAATAAATAAGATATTGGGATTCTATATTTGAACGTTTTAACTAGTTCCTGATCAGACTTCGAAAAATAGTAAATGTAGGTATCTAGAAGCAGTTTACGGGATTAATTTTTCCGATATATTCATCAAGCATGTAAATCTCCGGGTTGGATAGGTGCGTATTACGGAAATTAAGACGGAAGTTGAACATTGTCTGTTAAATATTGATTGAACAAGAGTACCAATTTATCAGAGTCGCATGCCTTGACGCACGGAAATGAGCTCAAACTTAGCGTTACAATGCATTACAATTGGAGCGTGAATCAGGATATTGCAATATACATATAACCTACCGTAGGTTATACGGTGCCAGATATTATTGCCCACGTTAGCGGACGAGAAGAAAGATTCCCTTCTATTTGGTGGTTTAAAAAAGTAGAGTTTGTTTTTAAGGTAAAGGTAAAATGTCCTGATTTCTGCCAATTCCCCCTCTTTGGGAAGATCCCTTCCCTTTGGAGGTTTGGCTCGTCAACCAGTGATCGCCCATATCCTGCGTTTTATCAAGCGGCTTCCGGATATCCGTTTGTTCTTATGTTAAAATGTTGGAATGAAATGAGTGATTATGTTAGAGTGTGGAGAATGAATAAAAATGGAAATGTCTCCTCTTTGGGAGCTCTAGAAAATAGAATTTGCTTCTATAGGTAAAACGGCCTCAAAGCTGCTAATTTCCCCCATCTGGGCAAAAATATCTCTCTTTAGATGATCGGCTCGTCCGCCAGTTGTTAGAATAAAATAGATTGACGCAAGTGGACAATGGATACAGTAACTGACGTTTATCAGCTGATATTTCTGTTTTAATTGGTCGCATTTGAAGGCTATATTGCCTTTTTTTATGTTAATCCAACTAAAAATACTGAGAAATAATTTTTTAGCTCATCACAGATATAGCAAAGTTAGTGGTTGCTAAACTTCAGCTACAGTTAAGTTCCTGTGTTCAGCTCAAATATCAGAGACCATTGAAAAAAGACAGATTTTTTCGTTTCTCTATCCATGTATGTACAAAACAAATGAATGTATCCTAGTTAAATCCTGGATTAAGCCAGTTGGGAACACTTGTAAAATACCATTTATCCCGGATAACATTAGCAGGGTTCTGAATAATTTATCTCGACAAATT
Source organism: Daptonema setosum (assembly GCA_964036265.1). Lineage (NCBI taxonomy): Eukaryota > Metazoa > Nematoda > Chromadorea > Monhysterida > Xyalidae > Daptonema > Daptonema setosum. The sequence goes on from OZ038444.1 coordinate 20,048,130, forward strand.
GAAGCAATCGTTTAATGAAATAATGAAAACATTAGCGTTCGTAATAACGAACTAATCTCTTTGCGACTATATACATACATCTTAGCTTTGATTAGATGTCTGAGTGTCTGTGGCTTATTTGGCAAACTGTTTTTACAATTTCATTAGTGGACATGTACGCATGTAAAGGTGAAACCTGCCAGACAATTATTAGTTTGCCTAAGATTGGATACATGTTTGTTGAAGTTTGAAGTATTATGTTTAGGTAAATCGTTATTTATAGTTTGTTTCGCTTCCTTTTGTGAGTAACGTCGTTGGTACTTTATAAGCCAACAGGGCACACTTAATACCATTTAGAATGGTGTTTACGTATGAAGAGGAGGAATAAACTGACGGGACGGGCCATGGCAGAAACCCCAGAGCAACACGTCAAGTTTCAAGTCAGGTTTCGAACCTTAGACCACCAGTTTCCGAGGCTGGCGCTTTATGCACTGGACTAGAAAATCGACAAAAACCCTGTCTTAATCAGATTACTTATGTAGATCCATCGGACCGCTTGACAACGAATCGTGTTCCGTGTAAGGCTTTGTGTTTATAGTCCAGCTGTTCCGATACACCATGTAATATTTATTTACCCTGCAACTTTCACAATTAATCATTCCATTTTGATGATATGACGAAAGCAATCATTATTTTGTCATTTGTTCAAACTCCCCAAACGTTAATTACTTGATATAATTATGTATTAGTCGTTTCTGTACCGGCCATACCGTACAGCACTGGCGAACGAGGGAAGAACAAAAAAGTGGGAAAGAGTTCTCCCCGGCAGTTCAAAGGAGTGATTTTTTTTCCTTAGGGTGTAGATAAGATGCCATACGAACTGCTAATTCCCCCTCTTGGAAGAAATTCTCTAGCCTTTGGAGGACTGGCTCGTCCGCCAATACCGTACAGCCGTACATCATAAGTTCACCTGTCCGATAAGGTCACTTGCATTTTCACCTAGTCATTCGGTTAAGCCAATTGTCGTGTAATACTTTATAAACTTTCACTGAGCCGAATGGTCGTTTTGGGAGATTCATAAATCTATGTTATTAGGTAAATGGTATGTTTTTCGAAAAAAAACTCTTGCCGTCTAGTAAATTATAGCTTTTTGTTCTGACTAAAATGTGGTATCATATGTACAGGGTGTCCCATTTAAAAATTAACACTTTGAATTACTCTAAAATCTGCATTTTTCAATCGATTTTCAAAAAGTTTGCATCAAGTTGTAGACAATTCTTGGCCATTTTGTTTATTTTTTTACTCAAGTAAATCTGGTTTATGAATCGATTTTTATGATGAATTTCCGAACATCCCTGTTTTTCGTCATTTTCACGTAGTCGGTGATCGTTTCAATGTGCAGTATGACCACTGCAAACTCAAGTTCAATCATTTTTGTTATCTGTCGGAACAAATAATGTAACTAACACTATTATTATAATATGGGAAACGTGTAAATCGAATTGGTGTGAACATAACAATACGAACTGCAGCAAACCAGTACCCTCGACTGTGCGGCAGCACACAACACCGCAGTTCAACACCGCAACCGTTATTTGACGTTTCAAGAAGAATTCTAACTTGTTCCAAGGTAATTTTTCTAACTTTAATCATTGTTTGAGATAATAAAACATGTTTCAGTTTAACAGTGGTATAATAGGCTGATCAGGTTGGCAGCGCGAGCGCATGCCTGCAGCTGCGGTGTTGAACTGCTCTGTTGTGTGCCGAGAGGGCTGCTAGGCTGCAGTTGGTTAAGTGACGTTCAAAACAATTTGGTTTTCACGTATTCCACTTTATAATAATGAAGTCAGTAACATTATTCGTCTTGACAGCCAAAAAATGGTTGAATTTGCTTTTGCAGTGGTTATGCTGATCATTAAAACGACCACCTGCCACGTGGAAAAGACGAAAAACAGGGGCGTTAGGAATTCCGGCATAACTACCGATTCGTAACTCAGATTTACTTGAGTAAAAAAATAAATAAAATGGCCAAAAATTGTCTACAACTTGGCGCTAAAATTTTGAAAATCTAATGACAATTGCGTTTTCTAGGGCAACTCAAAGTGTTCATTTTTAAATGGGACACCCTGTATGTATGCCCGAGGAAGTTGCTGAATAGCTTTTTTTCTTACAGACACACGTATACAGGGTGGCCCAAAAGTTTATGTACACTTTTTGGCCATCTTTTTCGCGTGTGTTAAATCATCATAATATAACGGGACAATAATGGTCGGACTGGAAATTACCTGAAATTTCCAAAAAATGCCCTCCGTTTTGTTCTCAGATGAATATTTCACGAGTTATACACACGAACGTACAAAAACACGTTTGTTTTATTTTTTTACGCTTATTTCACTCTTACTAACGATTAAAACCATGTGTTATTCATATTGATTGTGAGTACTTCAGCGTAATTACTGCAAATAAAGTAGAAAAAAAGCTAACTAGTATATCACGCAACTTCAGATTACCCAGATCAGGTAAAACCGTCAAAACATGAAACATTAGCGTTATGCGATACCAGCCCTGTTCAAGTGCACGTGCATTGACTACAATCGGCTTGCATCAGGGCTATTTTACATGAAAACCTTGAAAATTATGCTATAAATATAATCATTTATTACTTTCAAAATTACTTTATCGGTATTATTAACCATTTCATTGAAAATAGCCCTGATGCAAGCCAATTGCAGTGCACATGCCCTTAAAAAGGCTGATATCGCATTTGACGCTGATGTTTCATGTTTTGACGGTCTTGCTTTATCTGGGTAATCTGAATTAGCGTGAATTACTAGTTAGCAATTATTTTTTCTACTTTATTTGCAGCACTTACGCTGACATGTCACAGTAAATATGAATAACACAAGATTTAATCGCAATTAAGGGGAAAACAAGCGTAAGAAGAATAAAAAACGTGTTTTTGTACGATCCTGTGTATAACTCGTGAAATACTCATCTGAGAACAAAACGGAGGGCATTTTTGGAAAGTTCATGTAATTTCCAGTCTAACCATTGTTGAACTGTTGTCATTTTATGATTTCACACACGCGAAAAAGACGGCCAAAAAGTGTACATAAACTTTTGGGCCACCCTGTATGTATTTTATTGTGTGATTTTTTTCATAAATATATATTTTTCTTGCTGACTCTCCATAAATTTCTCAATCCACTAAAAGTTTGTGTGCAAAATGTGGTATCCTGTTCCTGTATGCCCAAACTAGATGTTGAATATGGTTTTTACAGCCAAACACCGAGACAAATGTTACGTGTAAATTGGCACTGCCAATAAATCATACGCATCGCTCGGGAATAACGGAACCAGCGTTAAAGTTTCTTATGGGACCAACATTGTTGGTCGATTCAATTCTGTCCATCTCTAGTTAGGGCAACAGATAAAAAAACTATTTTTTCAATATATGTAGAAAGATAATAATCAGCCTTTAGTTAGCTTTAGTGATTGAATAACTTTCAATTCATTATCACGAGAATCAGACACGGTGGTACATTGTTAGACACGAACATAAACCATAGGGAACATTAATAGAATTTATTACATAACGCTATGGTTATTACTTATAACAACACGATTTATGTGATATCTACGCTGATGCATCACAATTTTTTCGTAAATAGATACACATATATAAATAATGAGATAATCTAGAGAAATAATTACATTTAAAAAATATGTCCAATAGAGGCAATATCGTTCTATGCATCCTATGTACATATGTCATCGTCCTTTATGAGTAAAAATCTCATTTCCGAGTTTTTCTTAACTCTCGTTGACATATTGGCTGTATTGAATAAAAAAATCACTTGAGTTGTTGCGATTGCCAATATAGCAATCTTTATGTAACTTTGTTACTGAGATTTCTACATTACTGAATCCAACCTGGCACGCTGAAACCCGTACTGTATGTTGTTTCTGCATGCAAAAATGTTGCCCAAAACGTCTGATAAAGAAACATCACTAGCCTCAACTCAACTCAACACATAGGGTGATGATGATTGATGAGCGTGTTAACACTGCTTGTCTGATGTTTCATTATCAGACGTTTTGAACAATAATATTTTTGGGGTTTAATATCATATCTGATATCATCATACTCAATCATGAATTGATTCGATTGCTCAATATAAAACAGTAATACGTTTTGTCAACAAACTTTTCAAAGTTACAAGGGTACGCATATAGTTTTCCCTGAACTTTCTGGGAAACACTGCTCTGATGATTCACAATTTAACACGCTTCGCTGTAGCAGCCACATTTGACGCTGCTTATGACAACGGTTTCCTGGGAAAGTCCAGGTAAAGTCCAGGGAAAGTCCAGGGGAATCTATAAACGTACCCAAACTTGATAAAACCCGTAGATTGTTTAATCCTTCAGATGACGCTCATCATGTATTCTTCATTCGCATAACCACCATACCATCACTAAATTTAACACTTACTCTGGAGCCCTGTTATCACCAGGAATCACCAGAAATCACCAGAAACACCAGTAATCACTGAACATGCCGTTCGACCGATACGGTCTATCAGACCTACGATATGTCGCTGGCAGTCTGGACGCTGCTCCATCGTTCGTGGGCAATCAGACCATCATCGACCTATGGAACAGAATTGGGCAGTCTGCAGGTTGACTGACTGACTGACTGACTGACTGACTGACTGACTGGCCGACTGACTGACTGACTGACTGACTGACTGACTGACTGACTGACTGACTGACTGACTGACTGACTGACTGACTGACTGACTGACTGACTGACTGACTGACTGACTGACTGACTGACTGACTGACTGACTGACTGACTGACTGACTGACTGACTGACTGACTGACTGACTGACTGACTGACTGACTGACTGACTGACTGACTGACTGACTGACTGACTGACTGACTGACTGACTGACTGACTGACTGACTGACTGACTGACTGACTGACTGACTGACTGACTGACTGACTGACTGACTGACAGCCTGACTGACTGACTGACTGACTGACGTACTGACTGACTGACTGAAGTGCAGGGTCCGAGTCGTCTAACGACACCCGAGGACTGCACGCACCGATGATCATTGACTGTGAACATCTGAAGATGGAAGACTATGCCACATTATGTGCCATTCTGGGTCTGGTGTCATTGGCATTCAATCTGGCCGTATTCATCGTGATCGTGATGAACCGTCGCCGTGCAATGCGGAACGCGTTCTATGTCATTGTGATACAAGTGAGTGAGTGAGTGAGTGAGTGAGTGAGTGAGTAAGTGAGTGATTGAGTGAGTGAGTGAGTGAGTGAGTGAGTGAGTGAGTGAGTGAGTGAGTGAGTGAGTGAGTGAGTGAGTGAGTGAGTGAGTGAGTGAGTGAGTGAGTGAGCGAGTGAGTGAGTGAGTGAGTGAGTGAGTAAGTGAGTGATTGAGTGAGTGAGTGAGTGAGTGAGTGAGTGAGTGAGTGAGTGAGTGAGTGAGTGAGTGAGTGAGTGAGTGAGTGAGTGAGTGAGTGAGTGAACGACTTGGTTGCAGAGTGCTGTCGTGGATGCCATACGGGGAATCTGCATTGTCCTGTGGTCATTACACACGTAGAATTCATTATCGAAACACCATCTGATCGTGCTGCTATATGGAAGGTTGGAGTTTAAATCGCGTTGCCTGAGAGAATCTACGGTTCGTGGCCCAAATAACAACTTCCGAGTTTATTGCAGTTTTTGATACATCTATGGGTGGTTATTCACCATATAAGACGATTTTTTGATTAAAGCATTATTTCAGTGAAAAATCAGGTCTCAAAGTTAGAAAATTTCGAAAAAATCGAAATTTTCATATTTTGACGTTTTTTGCGGAAATCGGTTCATAACTTTTTATTGACTTGTGCCCATATAACTGAAACTCGATATATCATTTTTTGGCGTCACTGCGGTCATTTTGAGCCTTATTAGAAGTTTATTCCAAAAAAAATTTGTTTTTGAAAAAATCACTTGAACATGGGTAGTCGAGCACTAATGGGGTCAACTTCAGCTCAATATTCCAAGAAAGCCGAGACACCACGCGACTAGCGGTATACGAAGTTTTATACCTTATATCCTCCTTATCATCACCTGATGGAAGCACCCCCCCGCATCGCCTTATTTTTCGGTCAAATTTTTGATTTTTTGAAAAAATTGCAAAAAAATCATGAAAATTTCGTGTTTTCAGCATTTTGCCGCAGCGCTGCTGAAACACACTTTGAGGCTTACTCTTCAGACTCTAGATGATCATTCTCCTATTTATTAGCTTTCTTTTGAGCCCTACACGATGGATTTTTGTCGATTTTTTACAAATGAAAAGACGTGAAAAACGTTTTCTGCTTTGATGTTTTTTCTGCTGTTTGATATTGAATGGAATGTTTTTGAACGTGTGATGATCATGAGGCTTCGTAGACGTAACTGGGGGTCGGGAATGTTCATTTCACTATTATTTCGTTTTTAACAATGATTTTAGAAAAATATAACTTAAAAATTTGTTTGGGTTTTACCACATTATTTCATGAAATTGGCCGTATCTCGCAATATGTTTGGAACATCGCGCAGCAGTGTACTACTGAAGTTCTCAGCTGTTGTTTGTTGCCATACAGTTTCCATTATTATTTTTATCACTTTTATTTATCAAAATAAGGGTTCATTGTGTTTTTTATTTGGGTTTCAGATACACTCAACCAGCCATACTTGAACGGTGAGTCCTTTTTGGGCGGTTGAAACGGCATACTCCTTGTTCAATTACCGCACTGACTGAGATTTTTTGTTAAGCTGTCATAATACTAAATTAAATTTTATGGCTTACATTCATTAAATAGTAACGCATGAGTTAAAAGGATTTATTCTCGATTTAGTATTAGGTTTG
>OZ038444.1:20055227-20062727 GCA_964036265.1 Daptonema setosum
ACACACTTAAACGACCGCTTTTCATTTTTGTACCTCTGGATTTATGACGCCAAAAGAGCTACAAGAGAACTATAAAGATGGATCAACGAGATGATTGATGGTTGTTGGCTGCTGTTGAACACACAGTCGAACGTTGCTAAGCTATACACTCGCAACAAAAACATCTGTTGAACAAGCTACACTGGTCCGATGTTGCATTAGTGAATCCATCATTCAAATATTTTTTACTCAGAAAAATAACAGAAAAAAGTGTTCATAGTCATCGTTTCGTCTCATGTTTTATCTTTGTTTAATGTTGATTGACAAGTTGGGGCACTGGTTGCAGGCTGTCACTCAGTGACAGACAGGCCAATTAACGGGTTGACTGACAAGTCATTGGCGCAGGTGACTGACAACTGCTGATCCGTCAACGTATATGGTAAGCTAAAGCATATTCCGGGTAGAAGTGCGACGCTAAATTTTCGGTTTTTAGCTGAATTGCAAAGCCAGTTATCTAATGATTTTTTATGTGTTTTTTTTGTTGTAAACTGTTTTATGTGATCTAAATACAGTGAACGTCATTGAAATACGGACACACTTCATGTTCACGTTTTCCCTTTTTCTGTTCTCCTGTTGCGCCATATCATTAAAAAAAAAGGTTTAAATCCGTGTACAATGTTGCTGTTAATGCGATGCATGTTATACACGCCCAGTATGAACATTAAATCACATGGAACATTAACGATAGATGAATCCATGACACGTATGAACTGACCTCCACCATTCTGGTAGCACAGATATGGGAATCGCCACACATTACCCAGTCCGATGGCATAACCGATACACGACAGCACAAAGTTGACCCACGATGACCATTGCTCTCGCTTACCACCTTCTGGCTCCTCCTGTGAGAGTGAGTTAGTGAGTGAGCGAGTGAATGAGTGAGTGAGTGAGTGAGTGAGTGAGTGAGTGAGTGAGTGAGTGAATGAGTGAGCGAGTGAGTGAGTTAGTGAGTGAGTGAGTGAGTGAGTGAGTGAGTGAGTGAGTGAGTGAGTGAGTGAGTGAGTGAGTGAGTGAGTGAGTGAGTGAGTGAGTGAGTGAGTGAGTGAGTGAGTGAGTGAGTGAGTGAGTGAGTGAGTGAGTGAGTGAGTGAGTGAGTGAGTGAGTGAGTGAGTGAGTGAGTGAGTGAGTGAGTGAGTGAGTGAGTGAGTGAGTGAGTGAGTGAGTGAGTGAGTGAGTGAGTGAGTGAGTGAGTGAGTGAGTGAGTGAGTGAGTGAGTGAGTGAGTGAGTGAGTGAGTGAGTGAGTGAGTGAGTGAGTGAGTGAGTGAGTGAGTGAGTGAGTGAGTGAGTGAGTGAGTGAGTGAGTGAGTGAGTGAGTGAGTGAGTGAGTGAGTGAGTGAGTGAGTGAGTGAGTGAGTGAGTGAGTGAGTGAGTGAGTGAGTGAGTGAGTGAGTGAGTGAGTGAGTGAGTGGGTGGGTGAGTGAGTGAGTGAGTGAGTAAAGTACTAACCTCTGCGTCTGGCTTTTCCGCCCTCAAAGGCTCGTGCTCCATGTTAAAACAGTTTGTTGACCACGAAAATCAGTAATTTACTTCTTTGTAGACATTACCACTAACTAAAATAGAAAGTCACACTGACTGTTGTCTGTATTCAGATACGAACATGATGGATAGCATATTTGATTAGGTAAGTTTAACATAATGAAGACAACAAAAAACCCTTTGGAAAGAGCAAATTTAATCAAAGTTAAACTCTAACTTCATGCAACCAGATACATACGTACATAGTTCCAACCTATCAAAATATCTCTGGAAGTCATTACTTACCACTGGTTTTGCTGTCATGAAACGATTTTCAGTAGAAATAATTTATGTAATAACTGGCCTGACATTGGACGCCTGTAATTTTGATTAGAAATCGAGTAGACTTTAATCGAAGCAATACAAACAAGTAGATAGTTTCAACCAATCAGAATATTTTTGAGAGTCACTTCAACAAGTTTTGCTGTCATCATGAGTTTGATATAATGTTGAAATAATGTACGTAAAAACTTGCTCACATCGATAAGCCTTTAAAATTTGATTTGAAATCGAGCAAACTGGTGTGTTTTAGAAGACCACAACATTTACGTACAACAAAGTGCTACGCCGCTGTATGATTCAAGATTTATGGTGTCAATAGAGTAGTATTATTACTATGCACGTTCAAAACATGCATCATTTTGTACACGATCATTATTACTTCCATGTTGAACGGTGATCGAAGAGTTCGGAGAAAACACCAAACTTTTTTCAAATAAGGATACGAACTTCTGATCATGTAGGTTTTTATTCAACAGCTTTCAACAACAGTAAATCAAGACTAGCATCCCAGATTATATTGTGAAACATGATGCTTTGTGTGGCGGAACAATATAACAGACATCAAAAAGCATAGAACGTTAATTGCATACTAGCCAACCTGAAATTAACCAACTTTTTCATTAAAATTCAGAAAACTGGCCCGTTAACAACGTATGTATATAGTCAACATACATATTTATTTACTCAACAGTTTCACGGAAGCAACTGCTTGATGCTCAATGTAGTTGGCCGTTGAATAACGTCCGTTGAAGCACATGAATTATTGGCATGATTAGTGACAGTTATCATGGAAGTGTATGACGGTGCGTCATGCTGAGTGTCAGTGACTGACTGACTGACTACTGACTGACTGACTACTGACTGAGTGACTGACTGACTGACTGACTGACTGACTGACTGACTGACTGACTGACTGACTGACTGATTGACTGACTGATTGACTGACTGACTGACTGAATGACTGACTGAATGACTGACTCATTGACTTGAGGAACTGCACTGAATAGCTCGATTTATAAAAAAACTTTACTCACGTCTTTCCCTGTAATTCAATGACTATGCAACTGACTATTGTGCCCTATTCTAACTCATTCAATCACTATATAACTTATTTAATCCGGATATCCGCACTTCCCCTTTGATTGTACGGCTGTGAGAGAACTTTTATGAGATTTAAAATACGTATGTATGTTTATGTGAATACCTAAATTTACATAATGAATGTATGAGAAGAGTGTGTTGGATACATAAAAGTTTTATGATTTTCTAGTTGGGGCTCACTTACGTCAACCATGAAACATTAGAAATGCATGGTTTTGATTTCTTTTTAAAATACAATGCATGCGAGCCATGATGTATCCCCGCACATTAACGGACGACTCAATCTACCATCGATGTAGTAGTACCCAACGTGGTATGTATGTACCAAGTGGCACATCAGTGGTGGATGTGCCCCAAGTGCTAAACAGAAGGTAATGCCCTGGTATGTATTGTTTGCGCAAGTAATGCGTGACACGGTCACAAAGCAGATGACCCTAAAACGTGACCATGTCTCGCTGTATCAATAATCGTACCATCGAGTACTGTATTCGTCGGATGATCATGTCACTCATGATGCACATTTCCCATTCACTAGAGGAAAATTCGTGCACTAAAATTTGCTGAAGGATGAAATTATACAGTGGAAGGGAGTTATTGAGCTTTTTCTTTCACCGAAGACTGCGGAAACCAGATTTGTAGACAATCCGCCGTCTGACTGCAACCAAGAGTGGCTGCAGAAACGAATCGAGGCAACGTCGAGCCGTTTTGGCTGGCATATCCTGGCCTGGGATCGACTGTTTGTTAAGGGCACGAGGTACATGCGTACCGAACCGGATTTCGATGAATAAAACTGAATCTCGTACTGAATCTCAGTGATACAACCGAGATCGGTTTTATACATGTGGTGTGTGGTTGGGTTTGGCGGTCTGGGAGATGTATGTACTTGTTCAGTATGCATACAACTGGACAAGGATACATACTTGGTGTCTGAAAGGAATAAAGAAAAACTGTAATCTGTAAGAAAATAGTATAACTAAAAATACGGTACTTCAGTACTTACTAGCTGCAAATATGTAGCTGAATATTCTGCAGTCATATACACTACTTACTTATTCTAAAGTACTATTACATACCATCAGACAGTTGATTTCAATAAAAAATCTTGGTAATGCGCGATTAAAAGGATTGTGTAGTTCTTTGTTTCAAGTTCATTTGGTCTTCTGACAACTGGGTAACCTCAAGTTTTTTTTCATCCTGGTGAAACCACATGTTACAGGGATGTAATCAAGTATTCCATTGGGTGTTCCAATCATTGTTTTATAAAACAATTAGTGGTAACAGAGCAGACACAAAATTACTCAAAACTTTCGCCATATAACTCTTAACAATTACGAGATTACTACGGTACACTTGTAACAAGCTTAACCACAATGAAAACTAAACTGGAACATTGTAAAAAAGGTGAATATTGTCACCCAAATCTACGATAAAGTCTTAAACCTGGCACCAGTCCCATTCGAATTTATTTGGTGTAACAGCGTAAAAAACAACGTAACAAGCAACGTAACAAGCAACGTAACAACGTGCATAACAACGAACGTAATGAGACAGATAACATCGTTACTCAGCGTTCTCTGTATGTGTTGCAGAGTAAAAACGCATATTTAAATAAAAAATAATAAAAAAACAGTGGAGAAAAATATCGATAGTGTAATAATAATCGACAACTGGAATACCACAGATTTTTCCAGCGGAATTTCGTTTTAAAATCAGTAAAATGTTAAATTTGAGATGAACAACGGTTGCGTTGCAAAGCGTATATAAAAGGCTGATAATCAGTCATTTTGGGACAAGTGACCCGACAACGTTAGTGGCAGTATAAGGGCACCCACTGGCGGACGAGCTAATCCTCCAAAGGTAGGGAAATTTCGTCTAAGAGGGGGGAATTGGCAGTTTTCAGGTCATTTTACCTTTACCTTAGAGAACAAACTTTACCTTTTGAAACCGCCAAAGAGGGGTGAATTCCACTTTTCCCTCCCCTCTTCGTCTGCTAGTGAGGGCACCTCCACAACGTGCCACCTGTTGGGGACATGCCCGCACAACTGGCGGATTAAAAGTGCCAGGACTTAACAAATTAAATCTTTTATGGCTGTTTTGAGTTTGGTACTTCCCTGTGGATAGGATAGTCTCAAAACTAAGGGTTCCCAATATTTGGTTGAATAAATTACCTTTTCATTCGAAGATTTGGTCTTTGGTTACTGCCGTGACAACCACACTAATCATTGACACATCGACGTTGCTTGGTGGAAGTGGATGTGGCACAACGATTATATGCAGGCAAAAACAGTCATATCTACGTAAATAATTCATATTTAATAGGGAGTTCGGTGACAAAATTTCTTCATCACGCTTTTGTGGTATTTGAAAAACGGAGCCACCAAAGGTTTTATTTACTTCACGTGTTTGATAGAACATACCGGGAACCTGTTCACAAAGAAACCATGATGTAATTCTAACCGGTTACTGGTATGAACCAATCAATTAGACCTCCGTACCACTACTCATTAGCGGACGAGAAGGGGTGGAAAAAGTGGAATTCCCCTTTTATGGCAAGTTCAAAAAGTGCAGTTTGTTCCTCAAGATGTAGGTTAAATGGAATTTTTTTTGCCAATTCCCTTCTTTTTAAAAGATTCCACTGCATTTGGAGGTTTGGCTCAACCGCCAGTTCACCGTACAAATGCACCATGGTACGGTCACGTATGTATGTACTCTTTACGAGAGCCCAAAACCCATTACAATCGTCCGGATCTACAAATCTGAGTGTGTAGCCAATTGTAAATGGCAATTGAAACTAGGGATTATACAACCCGCAGTACAAACACAAAAAGTTTGTTGTAAGCAAAAAGTATGTCAGCGTGTGAAGATGTAAATACATACTTATGTAAATGTAGGAATGTATGTATGCAAAAACGTATAGCTTGTTTTGAGTTACCCTGTGAGAACTCTGCATATCGGGGTGCGCACGTGAAACATTATTAACGAGCAAAAGTTTTACGGATTCGGAGCGTTATTTCATGTGCATTCATCACGCCCTTATTCGAGTTAAATGATAAGGAAATTGCTCCATCGGTAGCTCTAAGTAGAGGAAAAGATGCATCACCCATTTACGAAAACTTTTTAACAAACAAAACAGAAATTATAGAGATTTGAGTCTGTTTTAGTATGTGTCTCCCTTAGTAGGCTTGATAGTAAAATAATCTTCCGATTTAACAGTTGTCGATCGCATGAAAAAATTCGTCTGTTTTTCATCTACCGTTTGATATATCATTCACATGGAAAAACTTTCCATAGGGCCTATAACTTTCAGAAGTCTTGAGGTAGGTGCTTAAAAATAGCCATTTCCGGGTCAGTTCAGCAACACGTCACTCATTTTTTTGTTCATAATCGCCGTGTGCTTGAAACATTAGCTTGGGTGTGCACGTATCCATACAGCAGCACTGCATTTGACATATGCAACCATCTGTGTATGAAACTCACGCTTTACATGAGCACTCCTTTGTAAACTTTTTTGAAAATAATAATTAAATATAATGTTTCACGTGCGCACCCCGATATGCAGGGTTCTCACAGGGTAACTCAAAACAAGCTATATGTATTATACAAACATATATAGTATGTGTGTATGTAAGAATATACATGTTAATTTATGTATGTACAGCTGTACAAGTACATACAAATGATGATGATCACACAATTCGTACACCGACACCATGCTACACGGATACTAGTAAATCCGGAATTCCGGCTATCAGGACCTAGTTGTTAGAAATGTAGAAAGTTAATTAAACTGACTTTGTTCTAGTCAGCAACTAGAGGAAGGTGTGAATTAATTAGAACCTATCATCAACCATGTTGTGTAGTTCAATAAATTGGTGCTCCATTCTCAAAATGTAATATTTTTAGAGATTTTTTATTTAAAATTTTTGAAAATGTGTTTTTGTAGTAGATAGAACTAAAAAATTAAATTATTTTATTCAATTAGGATTTTCAATTCGAATTTAGGTTTCGGGAAGTGACGTGAAATACTTGAGGTTAACACAGTCACCGTGTAGATGTGGGTTTGGAAGAGATGACACCTCGAGTGTCTGCTTATGTAAACACTTGCTTTGGCCTCCGGTCTTGGCTTACGCGTACGTATGTAGTCTTTCCGTGTATCAGTCTGTCAGTCAGTCAGTCGGTCAGTCCGTCGGTCAGTTAGTCATTGGGCCTATAAACCAAAGTGAATCTGTCACATTAATCTCCGGGGCGCTGCCGCATCTCATCGGCCTTGTATTTGGTGGCGGGTAAAAATGTTACAAATTCGAGAAACCTTCACAGCAGAAACTTTATTTGTTGCTTTTTTACACCATATCAGCATAACATAACATCATGAAAACAACGCTGAAAATTTTTTCATCTTTTTCAAACTCCAAATATCAGTCAGTATGGAAAGCCGCCATACCAAACTCCACCGTTTGTGCCCCGCACCGCCGCACTTGTTGCGCTGATATTGTGTTGCGCGCAACTTGTAATTGCTGCGCGCCATTAATTATTTCACACCTCGCAACGCTGGCAACATA
>OZ038444.1:20065227-20111416 GCA_964036265.1 Daptonema setosum
GCTAATGTCAAACGAAGTGGCTTCTACCAACCATGATAAAGTACGGTTTCAAGACTTAAATACTCCTTTCATTCATTTGATTAAAACTCTTGTTCGGGGATTTTTTTTAGTAAAACCATTTCTACACTCCCAAATCATTGATATGCGTGTTGGAATGAAATAATGACGTACATACATTAATGACCGACAGAGTCAGTTAAATCACGCCAATGAGGTGGGTTTTTTAATTTAGATAAAATCTTAAAACCCATCGAATTGTCAGCCGTGCACAGTACTTGGGCGTGATGGAAAGGTTTCACATGAAATGTCATAGAAATGTCGTAACCCGATAAACTCACTATTGGCTACTGGTAAATTCACTATTAAACACCCGATAAATTCAAATAATTGCTTTCTTCAGGATAACATTCATTATAAATTTATTTATAACTAAACGAAACTACTAATTCTTCTGTATCCCTACCAGTATACAAATATATTATAGTAGCAAAGCATCCGAAACCAATTAAGCCCAAGCGATCCACATACTGTACATAGAATATGTATTCCAGACAACTGATTCTGTCACAAATAGTGTTTTCCGCCCCAAACCTCCGATAATCTATGACAGGCCCCGACCCCCGATTGGCCGCCAAATATGTGCCATAGTATGTACCATAGTATGTGCCATAGTATGTACCATAGTAAAAACGATATGTACCAGTGATTGGCACGTGTTATACAGGGTGTATTTTATTTCACTAATTTGTTTATCACGGTCTAAAAAGCTCGGAATACATAGCTCCTTCATCTTTTCTTTAGGCAATATTTATATCCAGTCACTTTATCCTGTAAGACAAAAGAACTGAAAAGGAAACTCGAGTAATTAATTATCAAAATTCATACACAACGTTAAAACAAGTACTAATTGTTTGTTAGCACTTATGTATTTGTAGGACACCCTGTACCACAATCAACATTGACTCGTACAAGATGCCCGTGGTTGCACCCCTTCAAATTCCAATCAACACTCGCATGTTGTTGTTATAGGGACTTGATTCTCAAATGGAATAATCGCCCAGCATCTGTTTCTGTTTTGGCCAGTACGGGTGTACTAAATGGAAGTGATTTCAGTGTGTTACGCCATATAATTTGATGTTGACCAAAGGGGGGAATGTCGGGTAAACTGTTGTATTCGGTTGTTCCAGAAATCATGTGGAAAATTCTATTGGGAAAAACAGTTTCCTGGCTACAATAAGGATTAAAATAACGATAAGCAAAACTTGAGAGAAAGCCGTAAGGTCATTTAACAATGGTCTTGGTCATCTGCAGAAGTATAATCAATTGTAAATAACTGATTCGATGAGAAGTTTCAATTTTCTTAAATCTAGAATAAACTCAATTTAATGCAAAGAAAACCCCCCCGAGATAATTGTATTTAATGGTATTTCATCACCTGCCACTGTTCAAAGGTTGTGCCACATGACATGCAAAAGTTTATATTGCCACATTTTATTATACGACGTTGCAGTGTGTTCGGAACAATATCAAGATAAGCAAGAGGTTTTGTTCGATGAACCTGAAATAACACAATATTTACATAGCAACGGGTTAAAAATCGCTTGCTCGCTCAAACAAGTAAATTCTCGAAGTTATTCCACTTTTTATAACTTTTTTAAAGTTTGCCAAAATCCTAAAAATTTTACTATGTTGCACGTGAGAAGGTTTATCATATGATATATTTTTTCAAGAATGAGTTATTTCTAGAATATGAATTTTTTCTAAGCGATGAGTAATTGTGGAAAGTTCACTTCGAACGCGGTGCAGTCCATTCCACAAAGGCTTGTGCCTGCTGACCACGGACCAGCTGAAAATAATCAAGCTAATGACATAAAGTTGAGGCCTTGACTGACTGACTGACTGACTGACTTACTGACTGACTGACTTACTGACTGACTGACTGACTGACTGACTGACTGACTGACTGACTGACTGACTGACTGACTGACTGACTGACTGACTGACTGACTAACTGACTGACTGACTGACTGACTGACTGACAGACAGACTGACTGACTGACTGATGACCGACCGGTTGACACATTTCGGTCACTGGATCGCACTGAGTCGACCAGGGACAGCACTTGGTAAATTCACCGCAACAGTACGCCCAGCCAGCACAACATCCGAATTTCTCTTGAACCTAAAATGATAAATTTTTTACATTATTTTTTTCAATTTTTTTTAATTATTTTAATTTAATATTTACGTATTTAATAATAGTAATAACCTGGCAACAGGTCTCATTATCGGCACATGTCCCACTGCCACATGATTTGCTATAGACCAATGTGTATCCAACAGTTGTTACTGAATTAATTAAATTAGAGTTTTTTTGTCCAATTTCTATTTCATCTGATGGTTATTTATCTTATTAATATTGTAAAAGGTAATAAAAAGTCCATAAAACTAACTGAGTGCAAAGATGAGGAGATTTTGCATCCTAAACACGTAAAATTTTTGTCCAGTGGTTTTGATACAAGAAAACAGGATGTCGTTTTTTCTGTAAAAACGTTAATGACTTTTGAACGTCAATGAACATCATCAACACAATGTTATCAACTGTTTATGTAACAATAATTTTTTTTCATTATCAGAAAATCAAATAATATTAAGGCAGATTAAAAATTGTTTTCGAACTTGCGATGGAGCGAATATGTATTGCGTTTCACTCTTTCCACAAGGTGACATATCTGAAACAACTCAACGGTTTACTACCTTTTTGATATTTTATCGGTTCAACTGTATTTCTACTCATGTCGTAAGTAATGGTTTCGTGTAGGTTAGCATTTTTAGGTTCTTCTTCTTCCAATAACCTGTAAACCAATTCTCTCTGGATGTCAGTCGGGCTCGGGCCGCAGTTTTGTGCAGTGCCGCCAGTAGTTTCAAGTATTTCACCAAATGGAACGGATTCGGTATAACAGGTTTTACGAAGGTTTTGGTTGATTGCTCAGTCGTGAAATACATATGATCTTGTGGTGCCTTCATGGTTTAGGCAGAATCTGCCTTATTACATACAAAAATATTCGGTCGTTCACACTCAGTTTTCCGACTCTATGGTTTACATTACATTGGATTTTTGATTATGTACTTACGTATCTTACTGAAATACCTTTTCCTCATCTGTTTCTAAAGATTATCTTAGAAAAACTTCTGTTTGTATCTTAGCCAGCCAGTTCAAGCTCGGTCCTTCTAAATATTAAGTGGTTAAAGTCACTTATTATAACGGCCACACAAACATCATGTGAAAATAAATATAATTTTATTTAAGAAACAGTACCAATAACGAAAAAATAGAGAGAAAGATCACAAAATATGAAGATTATGATTCAGTAGTAATGTACATAAGAAAAAAAGTTTCAAAATCAGAGAGGTCGTGGTTTAGTCCATTCCACGAATGCTTGCGCCTTCTGGCCACGGATTAGCTGAAAATAAACACCACATCATACGCCCGGTATTTTCTAGGATAATTTAAGATTACTTTCATTATATCGTTACTTACTATTCTCTTAGTATAATATTTCAAAACTACGTATGTATAGATAAACTACTATACTCGGTTGAGTTTAATTTATGCATTGGAAATTTTCGTTATACAAACTCGTGGAACAATAACCATATGAGGTGATGAATGATTCAGATTATTGCAACACTTAGATAGTTTTTTTGTTAATTCAGTATCGAAAACTAAGTGACTGACTGACTGACTGACTGGAAATTAGAATGACCATACGAAATGAAGCCTTCGACTAAAAACTGACCGGCTGGCATGCTCCTGACTGGACATCACATCTGGATGACCACGGACAGCAACGGTCGAATGCACTGCAGCAGTACGCCCACGATGCGCAACAACCGTACTTCTCACCAACCTAAAGTTGAGAAATGCAACTTGTGATTTTAGAAAAAAAACAAACATTTGTCGAAGAAAGTTGTAAAAAAACGGTGCTCGGAAGACCAAACTTAAAAAATAGATTAGTGAGGTATAAAGGTGTCTCGAACCTGACAGCAGCTTTCGTTTTGCTGACAGTTGCCACTGCCACAGGGTACGGCTGCGTTGAGCGCAACCAGTGATAACAATACTGAAAATAAATAAATCAATAACACAACAGTAATATTTAATTTAATTCAATATGAGATTAGAAATCTGCTTCCAAAAATACACCAAAAGGTTATATCCCACCAACCGACGGCAACGTAGAGTTTCTGCATGTTTGGCGGTATGTCGCTGGACGGGAGTGTTGTAAAATAGTGTTGTTGTTGTTTTAAATGACTACGAAGTTACCGGTATCACAAAACAGCTTCGTTTTATACCGTCAGCGCTCGGGCTATCAGTTACGTCGTTAAACGTTGTTGATATGTGCACTTTGATTTGTATCGGGTCATCTGACTCTCTGCACCCGTGACCGTGGTACATAACCAATAGCGGACGAGAAGGGGTGAGAAAAGTGGATTTCACCCCTCAATGGCGTTTTTAAAACGGATAACTTGTTCTCTAAGGTGTAGATAAAATGTCCTGAAAAACTGCCGATTTCCCCTCTTTGTGGAAATTCCCTTCCCTTTGGGTGATTAGTTGTTCCGCCAGTGGTACTCAGATCGGTACATGTTTACATCATACCATGATGACACACCCTTTTTGTGAGCGCTCAAGGTTTATCAGTGGAAGTGAAGAAACCCTTCCACGGGCACTTACGGGAAGATCTACTGTATCGTCGATGACGCAGAGGTTTCCGTCAAAAACATGAATAATCGGCAAACGATCTGTTGTTTTTTTGCTTTCCACTTTCTGTCCTCAAGAAGGAAGTGCCATAACTTAGCCTACTTGAAGATCCTCCGTGTTAAGTCATATGATTCGTCAGAGAGATAAAAGTATGTTTATGCACGTACGTACATATGTAGATTATGTACTTTCTTTTGTGCTACTTCTAGTATGTTCTTCTACTTTCTACTGTTCGAAATAAGTTTGTACGTGTGATTCAGCATCATTCAGATGTATTCCATTCATTCCGGTGACTTGTGTCAGGTTAACTCATTCCTTATTTAATTATTTGTTTACCTACCATGTTTAATCAGTTATACGAGTCATTACATTAGTCATTGTTTGCTATTTTATTGTTATCATCAAATAACTGGTTGTATTTTGGAGGAGTCCACTAGCATTAGCGTCAATAACTGTCATATTTATAATATACCTTTCTGATTGCAATAAGTAATCAGTTGATGATACATTCCATCGACATACTGTATGTATCTAATACAAAAACATTGAACTTGCAAGCCTTGGCGGACGAGCCAAACCTCCAAAGGGAGGGGAATCTCACAACGAGTGTGGAATTGGCGAAAATTGGGCCATTCTGCCTACAAGAGAAAGGAAGAAACTCACTTTTACACAGCCAAAAATAGGAGATTCCCTTTTCTCATCCGCTAGTGCTTGGATTGGAAGCATTGTGATCACGGGTTTCTTCGCTTTCATATCAGTTGTTTTACTCGAAATGACTGTCTTTATTTCAATGAATCCGTTGGTGCTGCTACTTTATCAACAGTTATCAGCAAATAACCGGGTTTATGAATCACGTCATCTGACTTGTTTGCTGTCAGCAGATGGTTTTTGGTGAACTTTGACAACACTGACTCTCATTTTTGGTGAACTTTGACAACGCTGACTCATTTTTTTTGGTTAACTTTGACAACACTGACTCACATTTTTTGGTGAACTTTGACAACACTGACTCACATTTTTTGGTGAACTTTGACAACACTGACTCACATTTTTTGGTGAACTTTGACAACATTGACTCTCATGTTTTTGATGAACTTTGACAACACTGACTCCCTTTTTTCTCCAAGTGAGAGCCCACCGGGTAAAGTCCGCTAACTTTTTTTCTAGTCGTCCTGTATCGTTTCCCACACTGGTGGACGAGCAGATCCTTCAAAAGAAGAGAAATTTTCTTAAAGAGCGGAAACCACATAGCAGTTAAAGTCATTTTATCTTCACTTTGCGAAACAAATTTCATGTTTTGGAACTGCCAAAGAAGGGAAGTTTAAATTTGTTGGGCTTCCCTTGTCAATGCAAATAACAATGACGATAACCCTAAAAATCACGAACAACTTTGAACCGAACAGTCTCCCAACCCAGGTTTCGAACTTTGGATGTGTGGCTTGCGATGCTGATCTCTTAACCACCAGACAAACGAAACTAGGAATAATAATATTCCAGTTGTGGTTCAGGCGGTTGAGTTTGTGTTCGTGGATTTGACAGCACTCGTTGGCGAGAAGGGGAAGGAAAACTGTAATTCCCCTACAAAATTGCATAATCTATGTATGCCCATTCCCCCTCTTTAGAAAGATTCTCCTCTCATTGATCGTTCGTGAGTCAATTGTCTGACATTGACACCATTCGTAAGCTAATACTTGTTCAATTGTCTGACATTGACACCATTCGTAAGCTAATACTTGTTCAATTGTCTGACATTGACACCATTCGTAAGCTAATACTTGTTCAATTGTCTGACATTGACACCATTCGTAAGCTAATACTTGTTCAATTGTCTGACATTGACACCATTCGTAAGCTAATACTTGTTCAATTGTCAGACATTGACACCATTCGTAAGCTAATACTTGTTCAATTGTCTGACATTGACACCATTCGTAAGCTAATACTTGTTCAATTGTCTGACATTGACACCATTCGTAAGCTAATACTTGTTCAATTGTCTGACATTGACACCATTCGTAAGCTAATACTTGTTCAATTGTCTGACATTGACACCATTCGTAAGCTAATACTTGTTCAATTGTCTGACATTGACACCATTCGTAAGCTAATACTTGTTCTGCATTGTGAAAAACGATGGGCGAGTTGGGTGTAAACGACTTATAATTTCGTTGAATCCATTCCAGCTTTCACTAAAAAAGAATGACTACCATCGAACTCATAAAACTCTTATCTACATTCCAGTCCAGTATTGTTGCCATATGTTACTTCTAGCATTCTTTCATTACTGATTAAAAGTACATACCACGCCCTTTGAACTCCATAAATTCAGCCTATAAAACTTCGTTTTCTCTTTGATCTTGATTATAAGCGGTAAACTGGGTAACGGTTAAAGCAGCTATTTATGTATGTAACTAAGCAACGTCTTCATTTCAACTACTGTAAATATGTACATATCAATGTAATACTACAAATCAGTACATTAGCTGTATATGTTGATCATTAGAGTGATTTTCAAGATATCATTGCCAAACCTCGCTTTTGGTCGCCTGTCTAGAAGTCAGCTTCAAAACTCTAGGAGCTCCCAAACTTTGTGGTCGCCAGAAATACACCATTTGAGTGATACTAATGTGTTTTGTTGACTTAAATTAAAGTAATCTGCCATGAATAGATAAAATTACCAATAATTAATTACAGAACCGATCACCAATCAATATGCAGAACCAAGTGCCTATTATAGTGCTAATTTCACTGACAGGTTGGTTGCACTTTGAATGATTTACCACGTTGCACTAAAGTCTTCACTGGTAAACAAGCGATCACTCAGTGTCACCGGTAAATCACCTTGAACCGTCACGCATTTCATTTAATTTATTAGTCAATGCCACTGATAATTTCATGTTGACCTTTTATTGTTTTGTAATTAATTATATACATATAAAAACATTACTATACTTTTTTCAGTGCTCTTCACTCTGTCGGCGGGCCGAGGCTGTGGATCGGGCGACTGCTCGGACAATCAAATCTGCTGTTTCGGATCCAATGAGAAGTGGGGATGCTGCCCCGGAGCTAATCATTGTTGCGGCGACTTTCAACATTGTTGTCGGTGGACAATGAGTTGTGACATTGCCACTGCTCAGTGTATGCCGGTAAGTGAGTGAGTGAGTGAGTGAGTGAGTGAGTGAGTGAGTGAGTGAGTGAGTGAGTGAGTGAGTGAGTGAGTGAGTGTGATTAATTTTGAAAAGCAATAATTTCAGTTGCGCGGTTTCCCTGGTTTATCCCGACCTGCATCAAAAATAACAAAACCGACATCGCAATAGAAATCGTATGGGTCATTCAATACACTATGTGGACAGACTGAAAATGAATCCGTACCTATTACTAAACATAAAGAGTGGACGTTTCGGAAATCTTACCATGAAAAGGTTTTTTTAAATCGCTATACCGCAATGGAAGAATGTGAGCCTACTACGTAGAATCATCACCGTACGTGATTCCACCTTTGATACATAATTTAACCGATGATTTAGGCATTCTCTAAGATTCAAAAAAATTAAGTAAAAACTAAACAGATTATGTTTTCCAGCCTGGAACATCAGTTATACCATTTGATTCACGCTGGCTGTTCAAAGCTGTTCGAGTTCGAAGTGCAGAAAATGTTGGAAAATTTTCAAGACAGAAACTTTTGAATGCGCCCCTAAAAACAATCATCAGGTTCAGATGGTTCTGCAAATTACGCTTATTATTATTCACAGAAATTTTGTCAAGAAAACTGTTGTAAATTGATTGCCACATATGTTTATAATTGTCAGTCAATAAATGAATTGATTTTGATTTGAAATCTTTTTTTTTTTATAATTTTGTTTCGGGTTTTCCACGTTATTTCTAGATTTTGAGCTTTATTTGATTTGATGTGGTGTTATATTGTTTATCAATCTTATTGAAAACTTTTATGTGCATCATTTATGTCTGATTGTTTTTATTCTTCGGTGTTTGCTTCGGTGATAGAAGCATCGGTGGACCGATTACGTGATAAAATTTTAATGACATGAGGTATATTGATTCAGTTTACTGAGTGTTCAGTGCTCGAGACGATTTGATTCCGATGTGAGAATTCGTACAACATTTTAACCAAGGTTTTTCTCACTTACACAAATTTATTAGCAAAACGTTAATGTAATAAAAAAATAATTGTAGGTGATTGTTTTATCAGCAGCCATTAGGATTGTGCATTAAGAGTGATTGCTTATCAATAAACTTGTGTTCGTGCCTGTTATATAGAAGCCAGCGAACGATCGTAAAACAAACACACCGAACGGATAACCGTCGTTTAATCATACAATTTTATCAATCCAAATGTAGCCGAAAACAAGCACTTAAATATTTCTCTCGTTCCTTGGTGAGTTGGACCTTCCGTAAGCAGAGTTGAACATTTCCAAATGTTATGAATTATTGAATTTCAATATTCCAAGTGTTAAGCCTAGCGATATAAATAAAACTGTTTTAACTTTTTTTGGTTTTGCGTTTTCAAAACATTAACTGTCCGCGTACGACAAAGAACTACATACTAGACATTTAAGGATTATATAATTAGTTCAAAACAGTTAGTTACTGACAAACTTTCAGATAGCAAAACCAAAATGAAATCCGTTACATCGGCCACATTAATTCTGCTCGTGCTAACAGGTTTGTCATCACTAAAACAATTAGTTGTGGAAAACGTGTGAGACTCCTTAAACGAATTTTAACCATGGTAGCCACAACTCTAACCTGATCAGTGACAAACAATTAAATTAATTAAATTACTTTGTTTCTATCCAAATTTGGTTTGGTTAACCTTGCGCAACACGTGATTGCATCATGCAGTCGATGCCATGGACCAGGTGCATAGCGCAAACGTTGCAAACGCTGTTTTCATGTAATAGGTTATTTTTGAAACGTTATTTAACTGGTGCGAAATCAAATACGTGTACGTTTCACAAAACGAATATTGTGGATGCAAACGCAAGCGTGGTTTTTGTACAGATTTTACTTACTAACGATCAGCTTAACAAGTCCACCATAAACCCATTTTATTTAGCCAATTGCAGGGTTTGTTTTTTTCCTTTCAAAACAAACACAACGTGGCATGAAGTTCGAATTTGGTTGCAGTCTTGATGGCGATTATTTCTGCGGAGGAGGATCAGCCATGCAACAGTTGCAAGGACAACGAAACGTGCTGCTACCTGAATGCCAATCGATGGGGCTGCTGTCCGAACAATAACCGTTGTTGTGGTGACTTCAAGCATTGTTGCCCGTGGTCGAGCACTTGTGAAGTACAGTCAGGCAGTTGTGTGCCAGTGAGTGAGTGAGTGAGTGAGTGAGTGAGTGAGTGAGTGAGTGAGTGAGTGAGTGAGTGAGTGAGTGAGTGAGTGAGTGAGTGAGTGAGCAGGGGGAGTGAGTGAGTGAGTGAGTGAGTGAGTGAGTGAGTGAGTGAGTGAGTGAGTGAGTTAGTGAGTGAGTGAGTGAGTGAGTGAGTGAGTTAGTGAGTGAGTGAGTGAGTGAGTGAGTGAGTGAGTGAGTGAGTATGTGGAAGATGAGTGTGTGCTTTACTTTCAACGAAATTGTGTGTTTTCTTCTTTTTTTCAGCTCAAAGGCTTCCCTGGAGCGTCGCGACCACTTATACAAATGAGAAAATAAACATACAAAACGTTTATTCAAACAACTTTTCATTATGATGGGATCATTATAGATGATATTTTATTCTATGACATTAGCTGGTGAAACGTAGTTTATAGTTTTTTTATCTGTATTTCAATTTCGTATTACATAATGTGTTTTTATTTTACATTGATTTATACTTATTAACTGGCGAATAGTTTTTTTTCATTTCATAAATTTGAGGCCCACTATAAACAACTATCAAACGTGCGGCAAAACTTGAGTACATATATATAAAGAAATTCCGCATTTTCAAAAATAAATAAAACGTACAGGGTTAGCTGTAGATTGTTTTAACGTCATTTTCATCACCATCATTTCATTGCCACATTTGTTCAAGAGTAGTTAAACGGTGGCACAATGGATCGTAACTTTTATTTGTGTACAGGGTGGTGGAAATTAAGTGGGCATAGCTTTTTAACTGTAGTTTGCATAATATTTTGGGCCTCGATGATACAAATTTTTATTAATAAAACATTAGTAACTGTGTAAACAAAGAAGCTATAATTCCAACATGATTTTTTTAAACCCTATTGGAGGAAGTAAACTAAACATATAATAAATCTTTTACAAGAAAAACATTGAATATAAAGGAAAGGACTCAGCACACTTTGACCACCCTGTATCCAACAACTGATAACAGTTACTACCTGGGCGGGGGAAACAAAAACATAACGGTGTTGCGTCGAAAACAACACTGACCAAAGATACGTGAATGGTCAGTGGTCAGTGGGCCACTCCTACTCGCTAATAACTTGGTGGCGGATGATACAACTAGCAAAATTTGCGAATCTCATGTGATGAGCGGCTCATCAGGTTGTGGCGGATCACAGTAAACTACAGTGGCAAGCTTCCCAAACGAGAATAATTCTGCAATGATCACAAGAAAAGTCAATGAGACAAGATATATGGTTTTGACTTAACTCAGCTGGACGTTTGTTTACCTAATCGTCTGATAACAGCTGGTAAGAAACTTTGCAACGAAGAACCACTGGTCAGTTATTCATTATTGCTACCGCAACGGCCTGTATTAACGTGCGTCTCAAGCCTGATCAACTGTCTTAGCCGGTTACCATGCATCAACGCGCGATACTTCTCATTTTGAGTTAGTTAATTTTTGTTTTATTCAAGCGTATTGTTTCACTTTAAACTCACACCGGCAACATTCACTTTGAATCCAGAATATTTCACTCTAAGCGGATGCTGTATATTTTGTTATGTCAGGAATACTTGGCCGCGTTACCACTGGGTTTTTAACTCTGTTCCGCTCTTCAAAGTTTAGAAAACAGGTCAGAACTCCTGAGTATTCAAATGATAGTCAACAGAAATGCCCGCGAAAATCTAGAGGATTGAGAAATCGTTCGATTGTATTTTAGCTTGCGTTCACTCTGGTTTCACTAAGTCTCTGCAACAATGCATACAAAAGCAAAACTGTGTGTAATGTTTATTGTACGTTGAGTGGATTGTAGATATACATAATACTGTATTTCGGTTTTATTATTCGTTCTGCTCGCTAGAGCAAATAACCTGGCCTTAAGCCCGAACTATTTTTCTAAAATCAGTCATTGAATCAATTTATCCCGGGTTACGTGGGCTAAGCGTTACGTGGGCTAACCCACGGCGAACTGGACTTTAAGCGGCCCACACAAAACATGTAAATATGTATGTTGTTAGTAAATAGTAAAAAACGAGACACATTGTATGTGGCCGAGAATGGGATAAGTCCGGGTTCATCTGAGTACTGTAGCACAATAACAGGGTGAAAAGAATATCGAGAAATTCGATCAACTGAATTCCACAATTGCAAAATTCGTTGTCGTTGGTTTTCACGGTACTGAAGGAGGAATGTGTCTGGATAAACCTTGCAAACATAGCTTAGTTTGGGTAAAAGACTGATTATAAGTAAGTCAACGCAGTAAAATCTGAAATCTCAACCTTTTTATATTCCTATACGTCCAAGAACTACTTTCAGCTCTGATGACACTTTTGGTGGCGGACAGCGTTCGGGCGCAGTCGAATGCGTGTGGTGCGGGCTACTGTAACTCTGGCGATTTGTGCTGTGCCGTGGGCGAAAAGTACGGATGTTGTCCAGCGAGCAGCTACTGCTGTAGTGACTTTGGCAAGTGCTGTCCGTGGTCGTCCAAATGCGACGTGGATACGGGCGCCTGTGTTCCGGTTGGTTCCAACCACTAGCGCACGACGAGTGGCTAAAGTGGAACTCCCCTTCTTTGGTGTTTTCAAACTGTAGAATTTGTTCTCTAAGGTGTAGGAAAGTGGCCTAATTTCTGCCAATTCCCGCCTTTTTGAAAATTTGCCCCTTCCTTTGAAGGTTTGGCTCGTCCGACAGGAGTTTAGCCGATTCCTAGTCGCATACATCGGAGGCACTGCCTGACGAGCTAATACCCCAAAGCGAAGGGAATGACGTTAAACAGGGGAATTAGCAGTTTACCTGCACCTCACGGAACAAATTCTAATTTAAAAAAGTCTAAAGATAGGAATCCCATCTTTCTCCTCCGCAAGTGATCGGTGGGAACTTCGTTTCACGTTAACTTATGTTCGATACACCATTTAGGTTTCGAAAGGATGACATGACTTGAAGTTACTTGAAAAACACTAATATCTTAAGACCAACGGTCTACCCTCTGCGGTTTGACACAATGCAGATTTCTCAGTTCATTGCTGCATTCCATCGAGCAGTCTGGCGAGCACTTTATCAGACAGATCACTCACATACATAGATCTTTGGATCAACCTTTGAACTTGACAGGCCGTCGAGACTACATATGCTAGCGATACACACCAAATCCAGTTAAACCTGTAGCTCATCGCGACGCGATATAATGCTCACCCTATAGATATTGAACACTGAGCTCTATGATACGCCCGTTGATCTGGGATACGAGTGAGCTGCGCAGATTGGCAAAAAGTACGAATAGATACACACTACATACTGTAGATCAGCGAATCGCGGAACCCTGTAGTTGAACCTGTAATGTAGAAACTTAGACGATATGTAGCTCTCACTGTCAAGTGATTTGATCGTATCGGTGACAGTAAGCCATATCAATGACGCAATTTTACAGACCCCACAGATTTTTCGAAAGTTTACAGTTTTTATCAAAAATCTGGGAAACGAACCCGGGGCCCTCGCATGCTAGGCAAGCGCTTTTGCACTGTGCTACTGAGCCGATGGAATTAAGCTGCATACACCCGTCTATATGTGGCTCGCTACGCTCGCATGCTTTCTACAGCATAGTGCCTATGTTACAACACGTGCAGGAACAAATATTGAATTCTCCCCTGCGGGGCCTTACGCGCTTGTCCTCGCTCCGCTCGGACAAGCCAGCCTTACGTTAGGTTATCGGGGGCTCGCAGACAGTAAAACTTTGCATGGAATTGTAATGTTGCTCGAGAAAAACCAAATTCGAAAAATCTGTGGGGTTTGTAATCATGCATCAATGACACACCCAACTGAGCCGACTGTTTTGTTGCAGTTCATCCGGACGATGGCCGATCATCCCATCATCAAAATGTTGCCCGTTCAACTGCACTGACGTGATCGATCACGATTAACCGATGCAGCCACCGAGATGATATTTGAAACCAACGGAATATATTTTTGAAACCAATTACATTTACACACCTGTGATAATATTCACTAAACCTCAGTTTCGTGTTTTCTGATGCTTTCTTTGTCATTTTTTTATATTCGTCATTTTGTGTCAGCCTGGAATGCTTTTGAAACACATACTGCAAAGCCATTATGCGGTCGACAGACAGCATTAATGTTTTAACGTCTTTCTATGTACACAAATACATATGATAAAAACGAAACATTCTGAATCGACATGTGTAATCCAGTTTACTTCAGACCGACATCTGTTCGGCAAACATAAGAGGGCGCTACATTTTTGCTTGTATACGTCAATCAAACAAAGAAGGATGTTCTTAAGCCACAAACCCCGCAAACCGGTCTTGCACGCTTCTACGAATGTAAATCACAAAGATACATACATCAACTCGAGTACCACTGTACTTCTCAATGAGCCTTCTACATCGGTTGATCTACAAACATTATGGAAAAAACTGGAGCACTTGATAGATCTATTCAGTTATATCGAGCTGTCAGAATGTGAAGATTAGACATAAACGATTTTGAGATAACTTGAGAAGCTTAGTGGTAAGTGCTTGAACACAAAAACTCACGTGCCATCGACAATGATTGAGAAATCCAACCTGATAACACGCACAAGGTACTCAAAACAACAAGCTCATTTATTTTAAACCAATGTCTTACCGGAATTCGAACGTACTTGTATAACTGACAGGTAAGAAAAACAAAAACGGAACAGAGGTTGTAACTAGAAGTTAACAAGCCAAAGATAAAAACGAGCTAGAATCACAAACAAGAACTATAATTCAGATCACAGGGTAGCCGACATGATGAAACCTGATGATGAAATTCACAATGATTCAGTTTTATGGAATAATTAAGAAATGTTGAGTTGGCGGTCCCTGGCTTAAGTGGAGAAACAGTGCAATATTGGATCGGAATGTGGTAGAGGTCAGTTCGATAGATAGATACCAGGTGTCCGCAAACAATGCCAATCATCATCACGTGTACGTAACAAAGCATCCCGTAGACACGCACGAGCTCATCCACACAAAAACCTGTATATCCCTGCAGATTTGCTAATAATGTTCGTCCAGTAGCACTCGGTCGCGTGCAATGTAAAGTTTCGTTATTATCTTTTTTTAATTTCGTTGGAAACATAAAGAAATGACGCTCGAGTGACGACAACAACAACAGCGGGTTGACGATACGGCAGCAGCGTATTGCGATTGCTTGCTGTATGTTTTGTGTGTCATCGGTCAGTGCGAAAACTTGTTCTTAGTGACCGCGGTTGGTGTGCGTGCAAGGGGGACAGAGGTCAGCGATCGCATTGTGTCCAGACCACACACCCTGTCCGCCTGTACTACTGTAGCCAATCCAGTCCTGCCACGCAAACTGGCCGCACAGACACGAGCTCCCGCCAGATAAATATGCAGTACCACTGCTCTGCCCTCCTCAGTTGATCATCTGCGTTCACACACCAACCCGCAGCAGCATCACAGCACAACCACTATCACACACCATCATGCACATCCTTTACGCACTTGCCATCCGTTAGTCTGATACCTTACTTGATATCATCTCCTTTATTCTTTATTCATTAATACAGATCATGTAGATACACTTTGGGAACTTTAGAAAAGTTTTCAATTTTCCAACAACATCCGTCTTGGCCTTCGGCATTGTACGAAAATCAACTTCGTGTGGACTACATTTAATCAATCATCAACAAATTACAGTTCTACCGTTCGCGGTTGCCGAAAAGACGCTTTGGGGCAGTAAGAATGAAGCCCAACCTTTCTACGTTGATCAACGGTTTTGGCGTGCCATGGTGCCCGATATCTGCCAGCTGCCCAACTTCCCACGTCCCCATGGTGATCCCACCAAGTACCTGGAGTGCGTGCGTACACCCGGATCCGAACGGTTAGTCTACTGTTGTCACCCACGCACATTCAGATATACTGCAGAGTCATTATTAGTGTCCATACTCATTACTTATAATCAATCACAATCTATTGCAGCGAGGATGTCGGTGTGTGGGTTGAGCAGAAATGCCTGCCTCGTTACGAGTTTGTGCCGTACGCTCAGCGTTGTCGTCCAGTGAGCACTGTCAGACGCCAACAAACCCAACTGTGTGCCTCTAACCCGAACATGTGTGGTCAGAGCCAGGTAATTTTTATCTTATCTGTAAATCAAACACTCATATTTTGTCTATTTTGCATGTTTATTCATTCATATGAGTACTTCATTAACTGATTTTCAGGTTGTGATGCAATCCGCCGCCGCCCCCGCTCAGCCATGTGGTTGCCCGCAGCCATCAATGAGCGGATGCATGTGCTCTGGACCCCAGGTGTACCAGCCCCAGCCCGCGGTTCGTCTTCAAACATTCAATATTTATATAATTTGATTAAAGTTGCTTAAAATATCATTCTTATTGAAACATTCCAGCCTGCTCCTATGCCCGTACCCGCCCCGGCCCCAGCTCCGGCTCAGCAGCAACAGGGATGCGGTTGCCAACAACAGCCTTCATGCCCATGCGCTCCTCAGGTTGGTTAACCTTGTTTCATTCATACGCAGTTACAAACAAGTTATTTATGTTTATACACACATTAGCTGCTTCCATGCTAAATTGTTTACCGCTGCAGCTCCATACAAACTACGCATATATAATGTTACACAGAACAAAATCACTAATGAACCCAGTTTACAATGATTCAGCCTAAATTTGAATCCATAGCCGGTTAAGTGCTCAGAGCCAGTGCGATCGTCTTAGCGAATCGGTGTAACGTAACCGGTTACACATCGTCTATCCATTTTAAGCTCGCTGTTTTACCCACACGAATGCACTAACCATCGGTGGTACTCCAACCCAATACCATTAACCTAACATGTTTGTGCCACCCCACAACATACCATACCATACCAATAGTCAGGTAGATCCAAACCCATACACACCTATAGTCAATAGACGTTACCCATCACTCGTTTGCCACCGGTTTTAGCTCGTACAGCAGCCGTCGTGCCCGTGCCCTCAGCAACAGACTGTGTGCCAGCCGTGCCCACAGCCCCAGGTACAACCACAACCTGCACCCATGCCTGTACCAGTACCTCAACCTCAACCTATGCCTGTTCCTGTACCTCAACCTTATCCCCAACCTATCCCCCAACCTATGCCCCAACCTATTCCCCAACCTATTCAACAACCTTATCCCCAACCTGCACCCGTTAGCAACTGCGGCCCAGCACCAGCGGGTCAGCCGGGTCAGACAGGTCAACCGGCGTCTTCAGGTGGCTGTCAGCCAGCCGTCGTACAGCCCGTTAGTCTCATCAGCCGTTTCTGTCCAGACATAGCCATTACTTGATCCAGGTCTGATGTCTTGACGGATATCGGTGAGAATGCACGTAAGATCATCAAGCATGGACACAAACATAAGTTTTAATTTACTTGTCAAACTTTGTCCCCGCATGTTAATACATACAATTCTGATAACTAATGATGGAAATGGTTTCGTTTCAAGGTGACATCCTTCAAGGATTAAATTACTTTTGCACGAGTACTCAGGCATGTTTGTTAATAATAGTACAATAAATAACTGACCTGTACATTATGTGTTTCAGCAGCCCGTTGTGCAGCCTCAGCCATGCCCGCAAGGCAAGTTAACTTTTTGTTTATCTAAAAATGGATTTTTTCTTACCACATGGTTATTTCAGCTCAGGGTACCGGTACCCAGGGTGCCCAGGAAAATGGTATCTGCTCATGGATGTTGGCTCCTCTGGCCGCTCACCCGACTTCGTCAAACTGTTTCCTGCAGTGCCAGCCTGCCCCATGGAACGTATTCTGTGGTCGCTGGAGGACGATGCCTTGCTCGGCTTACACCATCTTCGACGTGAACGTGCAAGTCTGCGTCAATGACCCGAGTGAGTTTATAAATCTGAAAACTAATACTTAACTTTCTAACTTTCTACCTAATATTGACCAAATCTCATATTTGCAGATGCCCCGGTCGGTCCTCTCGGCCCAGCTGAGCCCCGTCAGCCGATTCCTCAGCCGCAGCCAGCGCCAATTCCCCAGCCGTCACAGCCAGCTCCCATTCCGTACCCCCAGCAACCATCTGCCCCTCAACAGCAGTCGTGCGGTTGCTCGGCTGGTGTGCAGATCGGTGCTTGCGGCTCGAATTACCAGTGCCCGGGTATGTCCGTGTGCCAGGTGCAACAGCAGCCGCAAACGGGCTCATCGTGCTCAAGCTGCTGCTACTTCGGTGCCCGTTACTTCATGCTGCGATAAGCCATTATGTGTATTATAGCATGATGTGTTAAACGTGTACATGATCGCCCCTGCCCCTCTACTACTACTGACCCCGTATTCCTATATCTTCGCCGAGGTGACTCCTTGTCGTAGTCGTCGGTCGCTCCCCCATTACTATGATTACCAGCTAAGCTGCCTTGTTTAGCTCATAGCATCACCCCATTTTGTGTTCACTCAGCCTGTACCCCCATCAGCAGCTAGTCCGGTTTTAGTATGTATTCAGTGATACTATTACTATTATCATTATTATTATCATGATTGAATTGGTGCCTTCTCATGCAATGCTGTCAAAATTTTATTACACATTTCTATGTATTTGGCTGCTGAGAAAATATACAAAATAATACAAACCCGATACTGAGTGGATGAGTTTCTGAACAGTTTTATTTTTACGACTTTTACTTGTATAGTTCTCACAAATGGAAAGTGATTCCAGTCGATATGAGAACGCACAGCGGCGTACAAAAGATATTACAATGTGACATCTGTTTGATTTTAAAATTATATTCAATCATTACGGTTTGTATGCAAATGAAAAATGAAAAATGAAATAAAAAATTGAACGGCTCGGAATTAGGAATTAAATGTTGACGAGTTATACGATAAGGAACATGTTTTTACTGTTCAATCAGTTTGATCATCGGGTGATGCAGCATTCGACCAGCTCGTGTTTCCTACAATGAAAACACGATTAGCGTGAAAATTAGTTTAGTAAATACTCTCATAATTGCAAAAATTTTCATGCTTCATATGTAGATAACCTTAGTTTTATCAAATAACAGCAAAACTAATTAGGTAAGCTGCTAACACAATTGTTAATTATCAAACAGTTTTGTTAAAAAACGAAACCAGACGAACACGAAACACGAAAAAAATATGAAAGAAACCAGACATTCAGATTTTGTACTGATTAATAACCATTCATTAACACCGCATCCGAAAGTTTCTTGGAATAATAGTTTACCTGACTCGCTGTGATTATCAAAGTAGCTATTTACAAAAGTATACATTAGATTAAATACATCATGTAAATAAAAGGCAAAAACATCCGATTTGACACAAAAATAATTTTTTAGCATCTTAGCAGGTTTTGAATGACTAGTTGGACTAACGGGTATGCAGTCTCCGGTGCTGGGTTTGCAGACGGTCGACCACATGCAACAGTGTTTCAGGTCACCGCAACAGTAGCCACTCACCGGACAACAACCGAATGATTCGCCCATCGCACAACAAACCTGCATTGTAATGTTGTAATGTTTGCTATTACACACCAATATTACAACATACTTCAATGTTACAGTATAATCTCTTTGTTTGTGTAGTTTTTAAAGTGCCTTTATAGTTTTCCGAGTGTTTTCTAATAATACATAGTTCATATGCAGCAACTTTGCAATTTTAACGTAACCATACTTTGACCTGTTTCTGATAAATTAGTTTTTGAGACATTTCTGTCAACTGTAGGAAAGTTCTGTTCAAATGATGATGAAACAATGATCCCAAATCAAACCTGGCCCTTGGAGCATTTGCTATTACCGCACGGCTGCTGGGCATTCAGGCTACACAACGAGATAGCTAAAATGAAACTTAATTAGTGTATAAATGTAGTAAAAAATTTTTACTTGTTTGAAAGAGGATATATGAAATAAAGATCCTGAAAAAAATGGACAGTATATGTTGTTGAAATAGTTCATTTCGTATTCTAATTGTACACACCGATTCTACAAATTTATTAATAACCGCACTTACCAATGACAAACAACAGAAGACAAGTGGTCGGCTTCATACTTAAGATTCTTCACGATTAAAAATGCAAGTAGTGATCTGGTTAAGGGCGTTGATTCACAAAACTTTTGGTTGCTTTGAAATGAGCCGAAATAACAGTACCATCCTCATACATTGTTTGTTATCAGCAACGTAGAGTTTATAGATTCTCCAATCACGGACACTTGCAAGCATAAAAACTGTGTTTCTGATATGCCGTGTAGCTGTTAACCACAGAAAATCAAGTATCAAAAAGTATCATCCACCTTGACTTAGGTATGAAATGACCAGGGTTGTCTAGATGTTTTATTATCCCAACTCGGTGATAATCTTTTCGGTGTTCGAAGTTGTTAGAACATTTATCGCAATGAGTAAAAACAACCATATTTTTTCAGAAAACACGATGATCCAACATGCACAAAATCTTTCAATTTTTAAGACCACAATGCTGTAGCTTGGACAGGGTTTCTTGCTATAAAAATTTTGTTTTGTGATCTGGTTACGGACGTATGCAATTAATTAGGTGCAGTTTTATTATGTTGATGAAACGTTATGGGAAAAATACTTAATTTCAAGAAAATTTAAAAGCGCGCCAAAAAAGATGTCAGGTTTCAGGTTTCATTGGGTTGACTCGTATATAATCGGTCTTACAAATTACGAATTACAAATTACTTTGAATAAACAATAAAGAAATATAATGAAAGTAAGTGAGACGTAATTAATAAAAAATAAAAAGTGAGAGTAACGACCAGACATATACGGAACTTGTCCTGATGGACATATCGAAAACCGGAGGGGTTTAAGGAGAGGAATAACAACGGGTTCGAATACACGAATACATCTTTCGTTACTGTAATACTAAAAACAAATCAAAGAAAAGTATATAGTGAATAAAAAGTCGAGATTCGATTGATTAATGGAATGTGGAATGGTACTGAATAGCAAATTAATTACAGTTCTGTGGTTTAGGCATATCGGCTATCTAAAAAAGTGGGCTTTATATCTTCGATGTACTTATACACAATGTTTGAATCAATTAATTTGCGTCTGAAAACAACAGAACATGGGATTTCAACCAATTCTTGAGAAAGATCATTCCAAAGGTTCAAAGATCTGAATATAACATGGTTTTTCAAGGACGGTCCTGTATGAGTCTTTACAATCTTGAATGAGTGTCCTCGTGTACTAGATCTATTAAATGAAATGAAATCAGTTGGTTCCAAGTCTCTGAACTTCTTGTGAACGAGTTTATGGAGCACCACCAGGTCATTGACAATCAGTCTAACAATAAGCGGTATTAGATTGAATTTACTACAACGGTTTCTGTATGATAATGTCATGGCATCAGGTAAGTATCGTGTAAAATCTTTTTGAATAGCTTCAATTGATTCTTTATCCCCCCATTTATGAGGTGACCAGATGCAAGAACAAAAATCTAAAGTTGATAGAGTGAAAGTTGAGAACATTTGTATATTGAAGTTTGGATTTTTTGAGAAGAAACATCTACTAATTACTCTAGACCGTTTTCCGGCTGTTTGGCAAAGTTTTTCTACCTGGTTTGAGAAGGTCAATTTGGAATCGACTAAAACTCCTAAATCACGAAAAACTTCATTTTCTGGAATTTTGTCACCATTAATTTGGTAGGTTGCATTGAATTTTGATTTCCCTATTCTCAAAACTGCAGATTTTGGAGCAGAGATTTTTAAGCCATTGTTTGAAATCCATTTTTGAACAGAGGTTAAATCAGTCTGTAAATTTTCAATGTCAGTATTGTTTTTTATTTCTGAGTATAGTTTTATGTCATCAGCATAAAGGAAAATTTTTGAATGTTTTACGACATTTGGTAGATCATTTATAAATAAGATAAAAAGAAGGGGGCCTAACACAGAACCTTGAGGGACACCCATAGTTACTGATGTTTGTTTTGATCTAGCGTTATTTATGCAAACTGATTGTGTTCTGTTGTGTAAATAAGAAATTACAAAATCAACGAAATGTTCAGCCAGCTTTAAGTTTCTTAATTTTTGTATAAGAAGATTATGCGGTACAAGATCAAAGGCCTTAGTGAGGTCTAAGTATATAATATCTGTGCAGTTACCTGCATCCTTGTTTGTTGCCCAGTCAAAATGACATCTCAAAAGTTGGCTTTCAACTGATTTTCCCGGTAGAAAACCATATTGGGCAGGATTTATTAAGTTGTTAGCTAGACAACAATTTAAAACAGCTTTTTTAATAATTTTTTCAAAAACTTTTGAAATAGTTGCATTTAAAGAAATCGGTCTGTAGTTTGATGCTAGAGATTTATTGTCCTTTTTATGGATTGGAATAATTTTCGCATGCTTCCATGATGAAGGGAAGCACGAAGTATAATATGATACGTTGAAGATTCTTGCCAGTGGAATGCTTATTGAACGGTTCAGTTTTTTCAAGAAGATGTTTGGTATTTTGTCAAAACTAGATGCATTATTATTTTTCAAAGATCGTATGGATTCGCTAACTTGTTCGGGTGTGAAAACGGGATAAAAATCTGGATTGTGTGAAAATACTTTAGTTTTAGGTTTCTGAATGTTTGTACCATTGCCTTGGCAAACTTTGGTTATGCTACCTGAGTAAATGGAGGAAAATTGGTTTGAGAAATGGTTTGCTTTTTCTTGATCTGATACAAGCTCTTTTCCCTGATCGATTAGAATGGGAAGTGAGTCTTTAACTTTTGTCTTTGAGTTAACATATTGCCAGAACTTATGTACGTTACCTGACGACAGAATGCGGGTTTCATTGTTGTAGTATGATGACACTTCAAGTTTTCTTATTTGCCTCGATATTTCCATGCGTTGGGAATGAATATTCAAACATTTTGTTTTCTTGAATTTTGTTTTTAACCTCAGTTCAATGGCCCTCAGGTTCCTTAGGTTAGGGTCTTGAACACAGTATAAACGGGTATTGGTTTTCTTATATACAGGGACATGTATGCTTATAAGATTATTTAAAATTCCCGTGAAGGTTTCGCACATTTGATTTAGAGATAGCAAGTTTGGATCAATAATATTATGCCAGTTTTGAGAATCGAGTATTAGGTTCATTGTGTTGTAGTCTGCCTTATGAAAGTTTGGGAATTTGTATCTTATTTGTTGATTAAGTTCTATGTTTGTTGTCAAAGATATTCCAAAGTGATCAGAGGGTGGGTTACATATGCCGTCACCAAACCGCTGCAGTTTTTCAATTTTTCGAGTAAGCTTCTTGTTCGAAACAAGAATGATATCTAATATGTTGTTTTCAATATGGGTCGGGAAGTCTACGACCTGGTGGAGTCCAACCTTATAAATGGACGATTTTATATTCGTGAAAACTGTGTTTGATATAGAATTCTCTGTCCACCGAATCTCAGGCATATTTCCATCTCCAGCTAACACAGTAGTGGTTCCGTGGTTAAGAGATTCTTGGTAAATCTTTAATGTGAATTCAAACGGCGCGCCAAAAGGTTTTTGGCCAACAAGATAACCCGGATCAGGTATACCTTGGTTTGGATCAGTTGTTCAAGACCACGCAAATTCCTAAATAACGCATGTCAATAAAAACACATAAAATAAAACGTTATTTTCTCTGTCGATGTGTTTGTCGTGTGGTTGAAATATGCATTTCGGTTTGTTTACAACAAAACGACATTTTAAATATTTGGTACACAGAAGACTATTTAATAAAAAAAATGAATACTGTAATTTAATTTTACGGTAAAATTTAGTGTATAGTGCAGTGCAGAGTAACATTTCCGTTAACAAAACTTTATGATTGCCAGATGTGTTAATAATAAAAAACTCAGACTTAGAATTTCGGGCATCTGAAAGAAAACTTTTCTCGATATGCAGCTTCGATATTCTGAAATACTTATTTAGAATCAGTTATCAGACATGATTTCGCTTAAAGGTAACTTACTGAATTTGACAGCTATTGCAATTGTTGTTGGGTTTCGTTTTATCACGAAAACACTGGGTAATTTCCTGTTGTGCAACTCATTGCTGCTGTATGCACTAGCGGACGAGAAGGGGTGGGAAAGGTGGAATTCTGTGCGATTTCAAGCAGTGAACTTTTTTTCTAAGGTGCGGGTAAAAAGACCTGGAAACTGTCATTTCCCGTCTCTTTGACGAAGTTCCTCTCCCTTTGGTGGTGTAGCTCGTCCGCAAGTGGCTGTTTGAGCTACTCAACGGTGATCGGTACTTCTGTGGCTATTGATTTCATT
Source organism: Daptonema setosum (assembly GCA_964036265.1). Lineage (NCBI taxonomy): Eukaryota > Metazoa > Nematoda > Chromadorea > Monhysterida > Xyalidae > Daptonema > Daptonema setosum. The sequence goes on from OZ038444.1 coordinate 20,089,598, forward strand.
AATTAGGTTGCCGACGCACTTTGTGAAATTAATGGCTGTATTCTCCATATAAGTATCGATTGAGTTTTGGGCGGCTTAGATTTCTCAGTCAGTTCTGGCATCTTGGTTTCGTTTCATCGGCTCGTCCGTCTTTGTACCACCTCATCACGATGTCGTCACCGATATTTGAATAATTTAAAATAATCTGAATAATTTATACGCCCAACTAGCCTCATTCGAAGTGACGGTGCATAACATCTTCATTGGTATAAACGATTTATAGAAGATTCAGATTCAGATTTTATTCGGGTTTCTCACCATAATGGCAACGAGGAATACCAAGTCACAAAGTGAAATAACGGTCATTCCTAAATTACAATCAAGATAGTTGAAAAGCGGTTTATAGTAAATTATGTCTTCCGCCATTATTTTTTCCTGCGTTATGTTTGCTTCAGTTGAAATATTGGTTAGTCGGTCGATTCGAAACATTTGTAATGTATAACTAGTTACCGTAAATTTTTGTTAACTTGCCGTACTTTTGTATTCAATTACGGTAGTTTTTATTGCATTTAATCAAATCACCATTTACAAAAACAATTAAATCAAAAAATAAAATTAATTTTTATTTCACATTAAAATATTTCTTCCATAAAAATAAAAGACACAAGTTAATTTTATTTTTTACAGCTTGTCCAATCACATCTTAACCATTGCCGTTTGCTTGATCGGCCTCCTCGCTTGGACTCGCCCAGCTCACCGTTGTGTCCTCGGCTCTCTCTGCCCGGCCCGTCCGAAAAAAAATTATAGACCTGAACTGTGTTTACATTTGTGTTCAAGATGGTTAGTACTTTAGTAGATAGTTCGTTTTACGTGTTATTTGCCATGTTTGGTTTTTGAGATGTTGTTTTCTTCAGAGTTTTCTCGGGTTTGGACAGTCAGCTGACGTGACGCTTCAATTGGACGATGCTGAGACGAGAAAGGTGGCCAAGATCAGGGGTGACGAGGGGGCGCCAGAAACGCATTTCCTGTTTTACGATGGTGAAGCCATTTCGGGCACGGCGAAGGTGCACCTCAAGAAACCGGGCATGAAGTTGGAGCACCAGGGCATTCGCATCGAGTTCATCGGCCAGATCGGTTATTACTCAAGTTTTCATTTATCAATTTTAGTTCAGTGAAGTTGAAATAAAAATTGAATGGGTGCGTTCACTCTGTTTGATAGTTCGACAGACACCGAAGTAAGGAAGCTTTCGAACAGAGTTTGCAAAGTTTACCTGAGTGAGGTTGATAGATCTACTAGATTACGAATGCACTTTTGGGATCCGAACCCCATAATTTAACGGTATGCGTTCAGTTGTCCGACTCGACGTTGGTCCGAATTTGTCCGAAACGCTAATTTGGGGGTTTCGATCATTTGTCCGAATGCAGTTGTTTTACAAGAGAAGTGTCACGATTAATTCACCGATTTCAAATATCCTTTTGCTAATAAAAAGTTTATAAAAAAGTTGGTTTCAAAAATTGATATTGTTTCGAATTTGGACCATCATTTCAATTCAAAAATCCCTTTCATTGTTTGTACGGCTTCGGCTTAGTCATGACTCATGAACACAGACTATACGTTAGTAAAGGAGATCGCCTTGTAGCCACGACAGCCTAATTTAACAGACCCATGAGTGAACGTTCAATTAGGGGTTCGTTCAAATAGGGGTCGTTCAAACAGGGGTCGGACCGGGCCCCTATATGAACATGCTCTAAGATGGGTCCAATGTCCCCAGTGGCCCACCCCTGGTCCAATAGGTCAATAGACCATTATTTGAACACGTTTAATTCAGGATTTGGACCCTTATAAGAACGCTAAAGTACGGGTATGTTCAAATAAGTGGATGCAGCATTAAAAAGTTGCCGCTCACCGCTGCGCAGTTCTAGCGCGCTTCACCACGATAGGTTATCTGGGGTTAACAGGCAATATAACTTCAAATGGAACACGTAATTCCATGTGTTCAATTAAGGGCCTATTGATACTTGGAACCATAATAATATAGTATAACGTTTACGTACGTAGGCATAACACGACAAGCTATGTTTTACATCAAATGAATCACATACATTTGCAGAAGTGTACTACGATCGCGGCAATCACTACGACTTTATCTCACTCGCCAAGGATCTGTGTCGACCCGGCGAGCTCACCCAATCTACTCAGTTCAAATTCGACTTTCAAAATGTTGAAAAACCGTATGAATCATATTCAGGCACCAACGTCAAACTACGGTGAGTTGGTGTTTTTTTCGACGAAGTTTCATATTTATTTGGTTTTAAGTTATTTTTTGGAAAAGTTTTTCCTAGAAAGAGAAGAGAATGTAGTAAGTTCTACTGACTTGTTCCCCGCTGGACTATTATAATTGAAATTGGCAACGGCAAAACTATTTTTTTAAACATGATCGATTGAGTCAGATAAAATAATTTTAACTATGTATGTTTGGGTCAGGGTCATTGCTTTCCATGCTAACTGCGAGAGTTAATTCCTTTTTAAGTGAAAATATAGTTATTTTTTTCTTATATTGTTAATACGGTTATATTAATATTCAGATATTTTTTGCGCGTCACGATTCTGCGTCGTCTGACGGACATTGTCAGGGAGATGGATCTGATTGTGCACACACTCTGCTCCTACCCCGACCTGAACAACAGCATCAAAATGGAGGTCGGCATCGAGGACTGTCTGCACATCGAGTTCGAGTACAATCGATCCAAGTTAGTCTAGTCGCGGTTGAATATTCTTTCTGTAAATTTTTATTGGAACTCCTTCTATAGTAGCTACTCATTAAGGCCAAACTAATACCATATCAGAATAAAATGTTAACTTAGTGGCCAGAGCAGATAGGTTTGATAAACTGACGGGCAATGGGAACCCAAGAGCAACGCGTCAAGATCAGTTTCTTAAGTCAGTTTTCGATCTTTAAGACCACCGGTTTTTAGGCTATGCACTGTCCCATACACGTTTTAATTATTTTGTTTCATACTTGACTTGCTTATTCTCCGACCTATCTTGTCTATTAATTTCCAGGTATCATCTGCGCGACGTAATAGTCGGCAAGATCTACTTTCTGCTGGTTCGAATCAAGATCAAACACATGGAGATTGCCATCATCAAACGCGAGACGGTTGGGTCGGGCGCCAACACCTTCAATGAGAGCGATACCATTGCCAAGTATGAGATCATGGATGGCGCGCCCGTCAGAGGTCAGTACTTCTTTGATCCTGCTATTTTGACTTCCCGAATTTTTGTTTTCATGAAGTGCTTTCCAGTTATGTAGCTTCCGGCAGTTTCTTATGTTTTGATTTGATTTTCATTTAATATTGATAAATGTGAGTGGTTAGCGCAAAATCTTAATATCAGTTGTATTTCATCCTTCATGACCGATACAAGTTTAGCACCTACTTCATAGGTTTTTTAAAAAACTGGCTCTGTTTCGGGCAAATCAATCTCAGCCTGACTACAGTGTAAAATATCATGTGATTGGAGATTTTATCAAGAGACAATGGCATCTACAAAATGACTGACATACTGTATAAACTTCAGGCGAGTCAATTCCGATTCGTTTGTTCCTGGCGGGCTACGAGCTGACGCCGACGATGCGCGAAGTCTGCAAGAAGTTCAGCGTTCGGTACTATTTGAATCTGGTGCTGGTTGATGAGGAGGACAGACGATACTTCAAACAACAGGTTGGTGGCTTGTTTTGATTGCATATTTGCATCGAAGTGGTTTTTTAATTAGATTTAGTTTTGGACTGTTGATTCGTAACAGACATGTTTGAGAACTAGATCAAAAGGTAGATGAGTAGATGACAAAGGGAAACAAACAACCTAGTTGATCGGAAAGTCATAGCAAAAATGTTAATATTTTTCCCGAGTTACATTTGTAAGTGTTCCATGGACATAGACATAAATTCAATTGCAGCTGTGAAACTATATAAACCTATACTATCGTTCTCATGCAGTTTCTATAAAGCTTGTATTCGTTGCCCGAGTCTGATCCAATGTAATCCAGAAGTAGTTAGTGTTGAGTGAGTGAGATAGGGAATAAAAAGTGTATGAGTGAGTGAGTCAAACGTTATAGGAAATCGTGCTATGGCGCAAACCGGAGCATCAAGTACGTCGAACGACGGTGCCCGTGGACGGCAGTGGTGAAGCGGTGCAGGATGACGCGGATAAACCGAGTGACGTACAGACGGGCACTGTTAGATACGATCAATCTCAACAACAACAACAACAACACGATGTGAAAGCACCGCAACAACCCACGATCACACCCGATGTAATCGGTACCACCACTAATAATACGGTAGTACCTGACAATAATGACGACCTCCTGGCCGACAGTCCGCCCCCGTCACCACCGCCCACGCAGCAGCAGCAGGCACCGCCCGATTTGGTGTCCGGTACTAATTAGTTGGGACTCGTCTCGTCGTGCTCGAATAACACTTTATTTCAACTCAGTAAGTATTGCCAATTGGATTACGGTAGTCGCCAAATGCATGTCATTGCTGTTACCGTTCGTCTGAGTTTTACAAAGGAGACGGGGGTTGCTATGCCTTTTCTATAGAAAATGGAAAAAAATCTCTCTGACCTGCTGTTTTGACGTTATTCAAAGGGTTGCACCCCTACCCTCCTCTACCACCACCCTCCTCTATTCCTGCTGGTGTTGCAGGTTGCCGAACATTTTCTGATTTTTTTATCTTCAAAACAACTGACGAATGAATCAAAATACCTGAGTTTATTTTGATTCTCAAGAAAACATTTAACTGTTGCGATAAACTTCAAAAAGTTTTGTACACTGCAGACATAAGAATTAAAGACGGCGGACGGACTTGTCTACTAGACATCTTTGTTTATAGATTAGTCCTGAGTTTTTCTACTGTCCACTTTAATTGGAGAGAAGATAAATAGTTTTGTTTCAAATATCAGTTCCATTTCAAATTGGATTTATATTGCATTACTACCCGACAACCCGTTTGTTTATTCACTTCATTCATCCTGAATATATGCTGCAATTCTTGTCCCTTATAAATAGTTTTATGAATCGTTCTTATTATTATAATTTATAACTCATGATGAATTATACTTTATCTTCGACTTTTGTGTCTTATTTTGCAGACATCCTGGCGTTATAAGAATCAGATTAAAGTGCATTAATTGCGATTGTTCACTGTCTACTAATACCAGGTGTCTGTATATCATTCATTAATTTTTCCATTAGTTGGTCTACGGTTGGTTTCCCGTTGCAAAAAGCAGTTCCGTTTCATAATTGTGATGATTTCGTATGTGTTCTCATATTACAGGTCCATTTCTATTGTACAGAGTTCCTATGGCTTTCAAACTTTGGAATGTTTACAAAAAATTTTAAACGTAATGTTACGACAAAATATTGTGCTTATGATTATGTATAAAATATTACTATCGTTGTCATGCTGATCATCTATTATATTATTCTTGTTTTATCGTTTTTCTCTATTCAGAAAACTGAACTGAACTCATACCACTACCAGTGTACAATTTGGTATGATGTAGATTATGGAATCAGATTTTTACGCGTTCGTTCGTCGCGTGTCTCTGCCGAACAACATATTTATATTTTGGGCTCTGTGCCTACAGTTATCGTTATATAATATGTTGTTATATACCCCAGTTATACAATGTTATTGTTTGATTATTGATGTGATAAAATGTGCAACTGGTTGAGTGACTACCGGAGTGACTAGTTGTGATGCGAATATCTATCTGTTTATATGCTAAACTGGGCGGGAAAATGGTCGGTGATTGGTGGTTCTAGTTCGCCGCTTTCGAAAGGAATACAAGGGGTGGTGAAATAATTGAAAAAAAATGTAATAAAATGATTGTTTTGTTTGCGATAAATACAAACTACGAAGCGACGCATTTGAATAGCCATGTTGCAGAAGATGTGCCTTGCCGGTGGTTATGTACTTTGAGTAGTTTGCACATTATGTTACTAAACTAAAACTAAGAATTAATTATAGTGTTTGATATTTTCTGTGCTTGAAAACAGTCTGTGTAGATATTTTTTGAATACTGTAAGTAGTAACGCCAAAATGGGGGCTAGAACATTGTAAATTATGAAATATAGGGGTTGATAATCGGGTGAATTGATTCATATGACCTGACTGACCTTGGATTTGGAAGGCTGCCAGCGTAAGTGAATTGTCTCTAGAAATCACCATTTCACTTTCAATTTTTTTGTCTCTGTGGTGTCCTTTCTTACTTCTGTATAAAGTGGATAAATGGTTTCTGGGGTGTTAGGCTCGCCAAAGTTTCCCGCCGACCGTTAGGTAAAATAGTTAATATGCTTATACAGTACAATGTGTACAATCTCCAACGGATTCTGTATCAAACTCATTTTTTCATGTTGTGTTTTGCCTGGTGAACCGTTTTACTAGTTAAATGTTGCTAAGACAACTAGTCTTTTAGTATTTTGGGCAAAGTAGGCATCTATGATAACTGTTGCAACAACAGTAATTGAGCCCAGTAAGTTTATTACAGGCGTGATAAACAAAATACATGATAAAAAGTTTTACTCCCCGAATTATATATTTATGTTTTGAGTGCCATATTTAATGGCACGGTATCATTTTATTTATAAATATTCATTTGAAAGTCGTCTATTCTGTACTTCACTATTCAAATACTATAATAAAACGGTAGAAAATACGCAAAAACGTCGGATTGTTTTTTCACGAGTCATGTTTATTCATGAAGTGGACATTCCAGTCCATTTATCTTATCTTTTTCATTTATTTTTTCGTCTTCATTTTTTTCAAGTCGGTATCGGCATGTGATTATATCAATATTGTGACATACCGTTCTCATTTATGCATGCGAATCTGATGAATTGCATCGAAACGCACATTGAGAACTTGATAATTGTAATTATTTCCACAAATAGTTTCACCAACTCACTCGTCGAAATGTGCATCGTGTGCCTGATTATATAGATTTTCACCCCTAACTAACTGACAATCCGGGTAGCCTACCTTGATTTCATTAAAATATCACTTCAGAACTACCGTAATCTCGCCATGGCATCCGACGAGAAGGAGATGACCATCAAAATTTCCAAGTTCGTATCTTTCGATGTTCATGTTTTTGTTTAAATAATGTGTTGTATTTCAGTATCTATTATATTTATTTTATTGTAATAAAATTGTATTCCCGGTATTTAATTTTACTCAGTGTATGTTTTTGCAGCATGGACCCAAAGAAACGGTTTAGCCTGTTCAAGTTCAACGAGTCACTCAACACGGATGTGACCAACTGGGCCAGGGATGATACTACCGTTGGTGCTTTTCTTAATTTGTCGTAGAAATATTTAAGCCATTTTAGAATACTTCTATTTGGTTAATCTACCGTTTTGAAAGACAGTAATGCCGAGGAAACCTCGATTTTTTTAGTCAAGCTATTATAGAAAAAAATAGTTTTGTTGGAATGCACTTCGATGAAATTTTTGAGACATACCATTATCAAATGCTCACTACCATGCTCAACTGAGCGCATCACTCCATAATTTACCTAACTAATTATTATAGAAAGAGAAACTTGAGAGGTAAATCAAGATTGTTTTCTTGGATCAGGTGACATTGGTACGTGAAGACAACGCGGTCATCTACGAGAACACCGAACTTGAACAGGCGTTCGGCGCCGGATCCGAGTTTGGTCGGGCGCAGCGGCATCTGGCCAGACAGAAGAAATATGGCAGACGTCACAGAGAGTACAAGATTGACGATCAGTCGTGGCTGCTCAACGTTGAGGGCCGGGCTGGTTAGTCATTGAGATTTTTTTCATGTTTTTTCACTACTCCCATTTAACATTTTATACTTAGTCAATCTACCTTTCATAGTCTTTGAATATGCCCTCGTTACCGTGTTTTTGAAATACATCAATTTATAGAGAACCGTCGATATCGTGGTATGCGCGAGGGCGGAGCCGCTGAGTACGCCGATTACTGGGTGTTCAGGTATGTTGTTATATGACTATGTAATCTATAGAGAAACAAGTATGTAATATGATCAGTATATGTAATGTATCAATACAATGGTGGCTGGAAATTTCAATTTGAATGGATATGTGTTCTTTTTCGCTTCATTGTATATTTAAACTCGGGGAACATCCGTATTCTGTGATTGTGGAGTCAGTGCAGCCAATTATGTTCAGCAAAACTTCTCATTCTTATCCCCAAATTGAGGTTTTCCGTGTTTTCAATTTTTTAGCATAAGCATGGATTAAACTCGCGGTATGGACTGTAGCTGTTTCGTTTTCAGAAAACAAAACGACGGAACGATGGAGGCGATCAAACTTTCCGACTGGTATCATTACCTGCCCATTCCCAAATACAAACCACTCGATGCTGAACAGGCTGAGGAGGAGTTCTTGCGGTTAGGTTTTTGTTGCTCTAATTGATGTTGTTGATGCCGATGTCGGTGTTGTTCTAATTAATGTTGTTGTCGTTGATTATGTTAATTTTTTTCAGACGCAACCAAGTGGTCAACCAGTTCGCACTCAAGGCGCAGTTGAAGAGGAAGGCAGACGCCGAAGACGAGGCTGCTGGGCGCGACGGGCCTTCCACTCTGGTTATAGCTTGTTCAGCGTTTCTTGTTATCATAATTTAATTTTATAGACCCGTTACGCACATTCGCAATGAATTGGGCGCAACTTTCGTTTGTTGCTCGAGTATTATGTGTACAAAAAATATTATCATCGAAAATTGTAACGCGAAAATAGTTAAAATGAGTTTCGAATTCACCTTGCGTGCCAAAAGCCTTTTTGAGAAAGTACTGGATGAAAAAGTATATATTGGAATGATGGAATCGAGTGGTTATTGCACGAGTGTGAAATAATTAACTGAAACATACAAAACTAAACTATGATATGTAGAATAGAATACTGCAACAAATGAAAGTTTCTTACGTTCTTAGTTTCTTACCTTCAGAAAATCAGCGACCGTGATGAGTACAAGTCGGACTCGGATGATGTCGACGGAGGTTGGCCATGTTGTTGTTGTTGTTATTGCTGTTATCTTTATTGTTAATATTATGGCAGATGTTATTATTGCTGTATTGTATACTATTTTCCATTACCCAGAAGCGGATGATACGGGTGCGGCGAGCTCGAAGAGTGCAAAGAAGAAGCGCAAGGCCAAACAGGAAGCAGAGGATCGCGATCCGAACGAAGTGGCGCGGGTGGAGTCGGATGACGGAGATGAGGAGGGACAGGAGCAGGACTACATGAGTGACTCCGGGTCGGGCGAGAGCGATGCTGAGTTGGAGTTAGTCAATCAGGCTCTTTTATCTTATCTATTCTATTATTGATTTTGTGGTAAGTCATGTCCTAATGAACTGAAATGACAAACGAGCGTGTACATTGACACATACTGTTGACTGTCTGGTATAGTTGTCGCCGGTCTCGACTAGTGCGTAGGGCGCTAGCCTCGAAATCTGGTGGTCCTGGTTTGAAACCTGGCTTGAAACACTGATCCTGACACGTTACTCTGCAGTGTCTGATATTGCCCGACCGTTTATCAACCTCTCTGGTCACTACGAAATCTCTTTCTGATATGGTTTGAGTAAGCCCTGCCCCTGTTGGCTTCAGTAACGAAGAACCAACAGTAAGAAAATGAATGATTCAATTAACTCATTAGATTCCAATCAATCATCCGTTCAGTAATAATTAGAAGCCTGAAACTACTGCTTTTCCTTCATGTTTATGTCTTCTCTATACCAGGACCAAACCGAACGCAGCCAACAACTCGTCGCTGGATGCCAATGCCGAGGCCGAGGGGGAGCGCGATGAGGAGTTGGGTGTCGCTGATCAGGCTACCAGTGATGAGGATGACGTTGGTAGATTTTGTTGTTGTTGTTGTCATTGTTGTTGTTGTCGTCGTCGTCGTCGTCGTTGTTGTTGTTGTCGTCGTCGTTGTTGTTGTTGTTGTTGTTGTTGTTGTTGTCATTGTTGTTGTTGTTGTTGTTGTTGTTGTTGTTGCTGTTTTTTGTTGTAACCTTTTCGTTAGCGAAACGTTTCAAGTTTTTTGGTTCATGTTTCAGAGCGATGATGAGATGGAGAACGTGGATGACGAGGACTCGAAGGGCGTTACCGAGGCGAAAGCAGATGCCAATGGCAATGGTGCATCCGAGGCCTACAAGAAACGAATGGGCGCTGATGCTGATGAGAAACGTTGGCTGCTTTTTCTGATGAAATTAATATAATTTATTGTGGACCCCATTTTCATCTTCTCAGGCTTGACTTGAGAGCGGGAAAGTTAAACGAAAATAAGGATGATTTTTTTTCGGTATTCTTATATCAGTTTCTTCCGTTGTTAAGTTAAGAAGAGTTTTATCTGATGATGGTATGGTAGATGAGGTATGACGAGATAATGGTATGGTAAATGAGGTTTCTGATGATGGTATGGTAGATGAGGTATGGTAGATGTTGACTGTTGTTCCATGTAATCCTGTTCGAACTTCAGCCTCCGACGATTCAGAAGACAGTGATTCGGACGATCCGGATAAAGAGGTGAAGTCGGCGTTTTTCCTGCAGGTTGGGTTCAGTTAAACCGTTTAAATTCAGTTTTTTTCTCAGAGTTTCTCATTTTTACGAGTTTGTTAGTAAATCGAAAGAATATATTTAGTGTGAGTAATGATGAAATACCATGGCAAGTGTGGTAATAAAGTTATCCATGGATGAGAAGATAAGCTTTTTAGAAGAAAAACATTGACGAAGCGTCGAACTCGTCGAACAAACGGCCGTCGAGTCGCGGATCGAACAGCGGGGGCACACCTGCTAAACGACAGAAAACACAATCACCGTTGGTTACACTTACATTAGATTCTTATTATTAGCATTCTCAATTTATTAAGATCCTACATTCGAAACTAAAAACCTGGATTTTAGCAATTGTGCGGTAAACGGTCAAGTAGTAAAATATGTAATAAAAAAATGAATTATGATTTATTGCAGACTGACCGTAGCCGCTGAGCCATCGTCCTCAGCTGGAGGCAACGGTGACAAATCGACATCCATCACTGAATCTGAGGTAGTTATGCCAGGCCATCCAACTTCTGACCATACTTCAAGATGAGCATACCATATCATTATTTGGCGGAAACTTACAGTTTGCAGACACGCACAATTTTAATATGAACAGACTTCACAGAAGATCATTACTTTTTGTCACAGCTTGAGTGAGTGAGTGAGTGAGTGAGTGAGTGAGTGAGTGAGTGAGTTATTGAGTACTTGAGTCAGTCAGTGATCGATCAACTTCCCTGCTATGCCATAGACTATACCTGATACCTGATTTGCAAATACACTCAGGTTCGTCGCCACCTGCTGCGTCGTCCGTACAACACGAAACAGCTGCTCAACAAGTTCAACAAGACCTGCAACATGTCCAAGGAGGATCTGGTCGCCAAGCTGGCCGACATACTCAAGAAGATTCAACCGAAACAAACCAAGCAAAAGGTCGAGGGCAAAACCGTGCTTTTCTTCTCGCTCGATTCGTGATTCTGATTTTATATTTCTTTGTATTAGAATGCATGTTTTTCAAATTCAAAATGATATTCATTATTTTTTGTGAGTAACTTTTTTCACAACACTGTTCACTGTTTTGAACTGTGATGGAGTTGGGCTAAATCAAGGGTGCATGGATGTCGATTTTGGCACAGAACAAGCAATTATGGTCCAAAACGGTACAGCACTAGTTTTGACAGTAGCGGAAATAAAATAGTATTGTTTGTTGTTATGTACTCGATCATATTGCGTTTTGATGTTTCATAATTCCAATCAAGTTCACTGCATTTTACCCTGAACATCAAAACGTTTCGATTCACCATTCTGACTATACGTAATCTGTGATCATCCTGTGTTTGTGTTTGTTTTATTTCTTCATAAAATAAATATATATAAATAAAAAATCTTTGAAATACGAAAATTATTTGCTGCAATTATGAGAATGTTAATGTGGCACTTGTGCTAATAAACATAACTACTGAGGTAATAAAGGCAATCGAAACAAAGGTGAATCTGCTGACATGATGGTTTGGTTGGGCATCGTTGCACAGATTCGAGGCACAGAAACAGATGTTCGTCTTGGTTTCGCCCAGGTCATGCGAAGTTTTCTCGCTGAAATTAAATATGAAGTTTTCAAATCAACTATTTTTATAGGATTTTCTCATGTTTTTTTCTGCGCTGAATAGAATTGAATTGATGAATGGCGCATGTCGCCCGCCGACCACTGTTTTACAGGTATCCATTTGCCACCAAGTGGATAAAACGTTCAAATCGACCGGATGTTTTGTTGAGGTCTTATCAACCTAATGAACAGCCGGAGAATCTTGGTTTTCGGTGTTTTTAGGATGCATGGAGTTGAGATGTATACCTTTAATCTCGCCTGCTTTTTATCCTAGTCAGAAATTGGTGAAACTTCAATCATACGCGTTTGCTAGATAGCTTTAGATTAGATAGATCTAGCTTTAGATAGATTGTAGATTTCCGAATAACTAATTTACGAAATCGTCATACTGATTGCGTTGTTAATATAATGCGTTGCATGTCCTCAATTTATTATGCATTACACTCAAGAGCCAGCGACTACTCGTGGTTCATAAATAAAGTTATAAGTTGCATGACTAGTTATAATGTTTTGGCTGATACTGAATTCCGAGCATACTCATGTTGATGCTATTAGTAACCACACTTGAAAGCAATTGGAAAAATCTTGGTACTACATTATAATAGTATGGATGTCTCTGAAGGCATGCTTATTCAGACTATTCGAAAGTGCGTCCTTTCTCCATATTCTTTGTATGTAAGATGGTCGTCCTTACATATACATACGAAATCAGTTTATGCGACACCTTGTTTGAACGCGGACAAGACAACTCGGTTTTGAATAGAGTCTGCTAATGAATGAAGTTGGGTATGGTGATTCGACCTGAGTGTGTCCTGCGAGCAGCCGGTCACTGACGATGCCCAGTCGGATTGGAAGAGATTGTCGGTACAGGATCGCAGTGTAAAGCTGAGTACTGCAAACAATTACAGTTACAATAAACCTTAATAATCAGTTAATTTACATAGTTTCAGTGAAAACACATTTGTTGAAATTTGATAAATATCCTGAAACGGACTTATACCATTTCAAATCACATCATCATATCCGAGACACAGCTAATAATTTTTTAATATGGTTTATGGAAACACAGTTCCAGCTATAAAGCATCACAATCTGACCTGTAGCCTTATTAAATTACTACTTTCACACATAAATAATAAAATTCATAAAAAAATAACATGATTCCGAAATAATAAAAAGTGTGTAACATTTATTGACGGTGTGCACCTTGATGCAGGCACTGTTGCATTGTTGCGTGTGGTTGAGCTTGGTTGCGTCGTGGCACGAACTGCTGCGCGCATCGTTCGGGATGTTGAGATGTTGGCCGATCAGAGCCCATGTCTGCAAATAAAACAAATTTTTTTGCCTAACTAACATCAGTTATTTTACTTGAGCGCCAAAAAATTAATAGTTAACCGGTCAGCCAGTCAATCAGTGAGAAATACGACTTGGCAGGGTGAAATCAAACATACAGTATTGTATGTACATAATTTTAAGCAATATGTTTTATGCATAGACCCCGCTCCCAAGTACCAATGCATTCCACAGATCGGGTATCCAACTGCTTAGTGCTTTTTTGTGTACTTACAATTTAACTGGTTAACGTTATAATGATGATAACTGAATTGAACCCGTTGATTTATGTACATACACAATAAAGTGACCTGGTAAAATACATAAATCATGCGAAACAATTTTTTAATGAAAAGTTAAATGATTTCTAAATGGCCTTGATTCGTTATCGTACCTGTTCAGGGGCATTATCGCTGATGCAGACGTAGCAGAGACGACTGCTGCCATCTGAAATTTGCAAAACAATTTACAAGTGATCAGGCGTTCGAAATTGAATGAGCGCCATGTTTTTTTATTTAATTTAAGTATTCTTGAATCAAACTCAGAGTCTGACACCCTGTATATTTGTCTGTAGAAAATCTTTGTTTGTGCATAATCGCACATAATCTTTTTTCATAATTGATGACAAAGGAAACTGTTGATTGCAACGGAACGAGTTCGGTACCCTAACTAAACTAGAAAGATGACAAAATCATTTTGCGCATTTTTGAACTCAGTCGCCTAATCCAGTAACAAATGCTATTTTCATGATCAAGTTGGGAATTTTTGTGAACATTACAGACAAAAATGGTAACAACAAAACTGTGAAATCATCCGCTTGTAACAAATTAGTGACAGCAATATGCTGAAACGAAGAAAAAGAGATCTAAAAACAGGTTACGTGTCTAACGTAGAATAAGTTAAAATAAATAAATAAAATGTAATTTGTTTGTCACAAAAAACGAACCTGAAACGAAAGCCTCGCATGTGATGAGTGACCATAACAGGGCATTGAGTACCAACGTGTTCAGACCGTTCAGTAACAGCCGACCATTCATGTCCGATTGTTTAGTGTAATCATTTGGTATTAATTATACAAGTATTCTTATCTGAGATTACATTAATATACAATTATTATTAACTATAGGGGTATTTGGTTGTATACATGTATTTATTTATCTGGGAACCATTAGCATTTTGACCACGTGCATCGGAGACACTACAGAACTACAGATGTATGTTCACTCGTGTTATAAAATACCACCATATATAGAATATGTAAGTATAATGTACGCAATTGGCTGTGTTTGAACTTCCAACGCTGTTTTCAACAGATAAATACTCTCCAACAAACCGAATAAAAATAACCATTAATAAACCAAAACTAAAACCATGCACCATGTGTGTATGTAAATAATCGCTGTCCATACGAAAAAATTACTAAAACATTTACGGCAGAAACTGTATATTCTACAAGATCCGATGTATTCGAATATCGGATGAAAACTACCACTAATAACGGAAATAAATCTGCTGTTTCACACATTCAAAGAAACGTGTTTTGGTGAGTAAACCAGTTCAAACTGCCGGTCGTTTCTTTGAAGAAATTCAGCCTTGTTAAACAAGTTTTCCATCCATCCGCCCCGCCCGTAACACTGGCGTACGAAGCAAACCTCCAAAGGGAGGGGAATCTCCTCAAAGAGGGGGATTAAACAGAAATAAGGTCATTTTATCTACACCTTAAGGTCCAAACTCTGTTTTTGTTAATACCAAAGAGGGTGGAATTCCACTTCCCATCCTCTCCTCGTCCACGAGTGGCCCGTGATAAAGCTGAACAAACAAGTTGGTCGGGTAGGATCGGGCCAGTAAACGGAAACCCGAGACAACCGGACAGTATGGTACATAATACCTTATCACTATGCCAACTTACAATAATTAAAAAACACATGTACCGTATGGAACCCTTGTCACCTCTTGTGGGATAAACAATCAATAGCTTAGCTTTATTTTTCTGTTATACATTAATAAAAACAAATCTGATTGAAGACGGGACTTACGGGGTAAGTTATGTGAAAAGATCGCTAATGGGGATCACGTTCCTGATTTTGAAAACCAAGGTAAGTTAAGTTACAAAATGCCTTACTGTTTTCTCAACTTATGTATAGGTGTTTAGGAAGCATTAATAAAACAAGACATGGCTTACTATTAGACTAGTATATTTGTGTACCAAAACATCAATCATCTCAGCGGCACTATATACAATTTATATTTAACTGATGAAAAATGAACTACACTTCTGCATTCAAAAACCGAAAATATTTTGGATATCATTTTCTCTGTTTTTTTTGTATGAGTAGAAAATAAAAAGCCTAAACAGGCAAACCCACAAATGTACTGTGTCCCGTTGGCTTGCTTACGCATATCCAAATACAGGGTGTTCTTAAAAAAGTGGGATATGAGTCTCAGCAGAGCACATACTCTCAACAGTGTAGAAAAGTTAGTTAGGCATTTGATAATTTTATGCTCTTCACGCGTCACAAATTCACTCATGTCACTCATCATTAATTTACACAGAACTTGTATGTAATTACTGTCCAGACTTGGGGCACATAATTTCGATTAACATGGAAACAAGTGCTTATAATTCTACAGCTAATTCTAAAGCTTCTACAGTAGTCATTCTATCTCATGAAAACCTCCACGATGATAAAAACTTTCCGGTCTAATTGTTTTAAACGACTTTTTTCATGTTAGATGCGTTTCATTTTCTACTACCGAACCATGATGAAATGAATGATTTCAGCCTTTGTCTTGAAATTTTCCAGTCCAATGAAGTGAATAGTTATTATAAAGATTGCAAAACCTTTCTAAGCTACTATCACGTGTCTTTACTACTCATGTATATACGCCGAAATAAAAAATCAACAGTTATAAAAAGTGTTTAGTTGAATCTCTAAATGAATATAGGTTGTTTGGTCCATGCCAATCTAAGAAACATTGTTGCATAAATGCAAGTATGTAAGTAATTATAAGAAAAATTATGCACACCCTGTATGTACATGTTCTGCGGAATAACTTTAGTGTTTGCTTGTTAATAATTGATTGTGTGCGACTGACACAATAGTACAAAGGAATCTATAAGGCCGCGTTCAGACAAAGCCGTCTTCATACGGTGGGCTCTAACTCTATCTTGTGAAATTTCTAAAACACACGTAAACGTTAAAATTGTACCCAGTGTGAAAATTTCGGTGAATATTCCGCAAGAATTTTTTTTTGTTTCTGACTCAAGGTCAAGACGACTCAGAAATAACCCAACTGTGGACATCTGTATGTATTCTAGCATGTACTGTATTGACACAGCGTCTAATGCATGGGTAGACTCGAAAAACAGAAATGCATGGATGAAACCAAATACGCCTTGGCCAAAAAAGAGTCTGGAAAGAAATCCTGAGGGTTTCAAAAAGGCCCAGGGAGGGTCCAACAGAACTCAAGAGATCCTGAAACAACCAAGTTTCTAGATCAGCCGAGTTCGAACGGCCAACATTGGCAAAGATAGCCGATGCAGGATGCCGATTGGATAACAAATCCGAAACCATAAGTCGACTTCTCCTAAAAGAAACAGCGAAACATCCACCTTGTAATGCTGTGTATTGTTTGATATACAATAATCAAAGGGAGCTAAGATTACTACTTGTAGTTCCAATCCAAACGGAGTGAACCATGACTTTCCAAGTGAAACCCTCGAGTTCCCAAACGGTAACAGTGATTCCAATAGAAGTACAGTATTGGTATTCTACCGACAAAACCAACAGAAACATCCAACAGTAGTGTAGAAGACTGGACCAAACAGAGACCAATATGACTGGCTATTGTCAGAACGAGAACCTTAGGCTGGTCACGTCCAGGCTAAGTCTACATATTTCTCTTGCTCTACCAATTGAGCTATGTACGCACAACCAACATTGAAGCAGTTAAAAAAGTGTTTTGTGTTGTCAAAATGTAAGCCACGTTGGTTCCGGTACCATGGAAACAATCAATTAAACAATACACGGTAGTTCGAAATGAGGTGACCGTTATAGAACTCTATATACTAATTATTATTACAAAGCCTCTACACTGTATTGGTTTTTCCAGAACGTGTACAGTAAGTAAGCCATGCATGATAAACGTAAAAACGTAAACGTTCAAGTATGCGGAATCCGTTCGCATGAGATATCAAATACGCAGAATTGAATCCGCGACGTGCATGATGATAGAGAGTGAACAAAGTGAAGAGAGCCCGTTTAGAGTATATCGTTGTCAAAAATTATCTCTATGAGCCTACTTTCTCGAAAGTTTGAATGCGCGTCAACGGCATATTTGAATTCAAATTGTGCGTCAACTTTTTTCTGAATAAAAAGAAACTATGAACTGGCAATATTTATTTTCGTAATATTGACATCTGTTTCTAAGTGCTCATTTGCTGAGCGTGACCACCGTCAACTTATATATTCTAGAGTACATAATGTACGGTAAACGATTCTCTATGTACCCGAGTACCATAAAGTGTCCACTTTAAATAGAATATTGCGTGTCTGTTTGACATGAACTATTATTGGGAATAAATGTCATCAAAGTTTGACATTTTAAGATGAATTACATAAATTGACTGTATGGGCGAAAAAGATTTTAATAAGAAAGAAATTAGGGTAATCATGGTGATAGTAAGCGAGAGGGCTAAGAAGTACATATAAAAATATGTACATACATAGTTTTGAAGAAACCTGTTTCATTGGGTCAAAATGTGTAATACAATATCCCTGATACCATGGTAACCTTCAATTTTAACGATACATGGTATTTATAGGAATTAAGAAACGATAAAGGATCAAGAAAGGATTACATGAATTAATTACATATCATGGAGCTTCAACAATAAAGTAGCTTTTATAACGTTATAACGTAAGTTCTGCGGAAGTTGAGTTATAAAGCATCAGAGTATATTAACCCATATAACTAGAAAAACTAGAATTCTGTACATCTAATATTGGTTTGTAGACCATCCGGTTTTCTAATACTCAGTAATGGAAAAAACTGATTGCACTTATCATGCATAATAAATACACATACAGGGTGGGCCAAAAAAAACCACACAACTTTGAAGGTTAATAACTTTGTGAATACGGATTGGATTAATTAACGGTGTGCGTCATTTTAATCAGTATATATTTGAAATTTCGTAACTCTAATTTTATTCAAAAACTTCTATGCAATCAGAAGTTACGCAACAATTTCTGAAAAATACCATTTTTTCAACTGGGCGTCAGTTTTCATACATATGGGTTACAATAGGAATCTGGTAATGTTTTATACGGCTCAGACGAACTGCTTTGGTTTCTTTAGCGTTATTCAGTTGAAATCTATACGATGAATCTGTTTTAGAATTTTTTTTTAACTCAGACTGTTTTTATCAAGAAAATTACCATTCATGATAGAAAACAGTCTGTTGAGCGTTGAGCACAGAACGTCCATATTGAGCATGTCATCAACTTTAATATGCTTTCTTTGTGTCTGAAACTTGTCAAAAACATTGTTTCTTAAATTTATGTGTAATTTCTGTCCTCTATGCAAATTTATTTCTGTAAAAAATCATGGTATATAAAAATAAAGTAAAAACTGTATGGGTTCTCAGCAGAAAAACAGCAACTTTTCATAAAAAATTTGATATCTTTCCGAAAAATTGAAATCTATTTATAAAATCTTCATGAATGAAAGTCAAAGATATACCAGTTAAAATGATGAAAACCGCAGTTCGATCCGATTCTTAGTCACTGAGTTATTACTCTCCAAAGTTGTGTGGTTTTTTTTGGCCCACCCTGTACATTCATGTATTGTACATGCTGTGGTTTTAATATTTATAAGCATGCTCAAAATAGATTTCCTCATTCATTTGGCGGCTTGCATGAAAAATTCTGAACGGTAAGCTTACAGAAAAAATTGGATCAATAAGAAAAAACGCATTGTTTGGTTGTAGTAATAAACATTTGTAAAAAGAAAAAAACTCTATCTATTACATGTACAATGTAAGGAGAAACAGCAATGCAAAAAATACAGTTTTGCAGAGTTATCCTACAACGCAGAAGTCATTCGGAAAACTACTTAAAAGTGATTGCCCTACGAACATTAAACTTTTTTTATGAGAAGTATGGGCTCGTCCGGTCTGCATGCCAAAGCAAGAGTAGCGGAAGAGTTTTTTGAATCTACCATTTCAGGAAGTATAAAAACTGTGAGATTATAAGAAAAAGTAATCATAAAATTTGCCAGAACTGGCTAGCTCTTCCGAAGGAAATTCCTCGTGCTTTTGATATCTCTTTTGCCAGCCTGTGGCATACAAAACCTGAGCGAAACCTGTATAATAGAATAATCTTATATTTTGGGAAAAACTCATTCGAAATAATTCTTAAATTCACGGATTAGAAAACCAGACATTTTACTTCCCTAATTTTTTTAAAACTTCTCTCATTGAGAGCTGAGTTGATCCGCCGAAAGTTGTGTGCAGCAATTGTGTCTGACTGTGAGTGAATGAGTGCAGTGATCGATAACGAAACGAAATTTCGTTAAGCATGCGAAACGAAACCTCCCAGCGAAATCGTTACTTCGTTTCGCATACTTGCGAAACGAAAGCCTGGAATTTCGTTTCGTTTCGTTTCGCATGTTATCGATCCCTGAATGAGTGTGTCGAATACCGTATGGCACTCTCGGACGAGCAAATGAAACCGCCCCTCTTTGGCAGTCCCAGAAAATACATTTGTTCTTCGGGGTGTAGGTAAAACAAGTTTGAAACTGCTAATTGCTCCCTCTTTGAGAACATTCCTCTCCCCTTGAGGGTATTGGCTCGTCCGTCAGTATGGTATGACTTCCACTTGTGCGTCCGTAAAATCACATCAAACATGCATGCACATGGCATATTGACGGCACTTATTTATAGGCATCGTCATTCATTATGCGAAATCAAATAAGATTTCTTCTAGGATTGACGTTAACCAGGGTTTTTTTCTATGCATGGGGGAAGTTTTACTTAGAAAAGAAAACAAAAATTGCAGAGTTCGCGAATTGATAAAATTCAGAATACCGGTCTGACGGAACCGAGCGGAACTAGGAACTAGGATGCACTGAGGATAAGCTAACCTACTGTATGTTACAGTTCATGGCAGAGTTTCACAAGACAGATGGTTCTGGCATGTCATGTACTTCCTGTATGTACCACCACCGCTCTCGGAGGAGTCAACCTTTCGAAGGAAGGGAAATTTCTCCCTAGATATGTATGTAATGTGACAGAATCAGGATGTACTGTACAGGAAACTAACTCTGAACGTTTCGTCCGCCAATGTCATCCACAACTTACAGTACTTACTACCAATCTAGGAAACTGACACTGCGTTTGGCAGATTATCCTGCACATTAACGATGAAGATTAACGTTGTTTATCGTCGCTTTATGCAGTGGTTAACGGTTAATCAGTGGCCGTAAGCCGTAAATAAAATTACATAGTTTCTTAGATAATGACACTTAATCGAAATAGTTGGCCACTGTATTTCACGTGGTACAGTATTTTACGGGCTACTGTATCAAAATGCGTTTTTGCCATCATAAACCCGGAAGGAACATCCAGTTAAATAATATGAGCGTCATTGCACTTTGGAGAGCCAGAGGCGACTGTGACGTGTGAAGTGATAAATGATTAACTGGTTTGAAGTGCTTACAGTACGCACTTGAGTGCAGAACTGCAGAGAAATGTCTGCGTACCGGCATAATATGTATAGTACGGGCGATCAGGGTGCGCCAAAGAAAGAACGATTTCGAACGCTAAAACAACCTTTGTCAACAAACCATTGTTTTTGCAACCGTACAGTAACTGTTTTCGTAGAAGGGCAATAATTTCAAGAGTAAGGTGAACTATACATAGTTGTCAAGATAACATTTTTAATTGACCGTGGACAGGGGTTTTTGAAATAATATTTTCATTTGTACACTAACGAAATATAATAAATTTCAACTCAGATACGTACGGTAGGTTACACATATGTAAGTACGGAAATAAATAACTGTTATATCAAGACAATGCAATGAAAAAATTAAAATATGTTTTTTATAAATAAATATTCGACCGACAAAGTGCTCCGCATCAATAGCGAATTTTTACAACAATTAATCTTGCGATTCTAACACCAACCAAATGACTAGTGATACATACATGTACAAGTATGTTGCCATGTACGACATTTTCGTACAAAAAATATTATTGTGAAAAATAATGAGCCATGATTATTTATCATCTCAGACAAAGAGAGATAATA
>OZ038444.1:20111616-20119116 GCA_964036265.1 Daptonema setosum
TCACTCACTCACTCACTCACTCACTCACTCACTCACTCACTCACTCACTCACTCACTCACTCACTCACTCACTCACTCACTCACTCACTCACTCACTCACTCACTCACTCACTCACTCACTCACTCACTCACTCACTCACTCACTCACTCACTCACTCACTCACTCACTCACTCACTCACTCACTCACTCACTCACTCACTCACTCACTCACCTGCACTGGACGGTTCTTCCGTCGTAGACGTACTGCTCGTCGTACTTGTCGTTGTTGAAGGAGTAGTTTGTTCACCATCAATAACCGGGCGAACGGTTGTCTCAAAATGTGAATTGTAAAATAACATAATGATTTACGAAAAAACAGCATCAACAACGTTAACAACAATAAGAACCACAACAACGATTACAACATGAATTACACAACATGAAGAACAATGTCAAGCTCTCAGATCGCAACCTGTGGTGTGGTTTTTGTAGTTGGAGCCTGTGTAGTAGTAGTTTCTTCCACCTTACAGTTATACAACTTGTTGATCTTGGCAGAGTCGATCACTGATAAACGGAACCTCTGGCCGATTTCATGGTCTGTAATATAAATACCATTGTGACAGAAATAGGATAATTTGTGATTCGAAAAAGCTTTTGAAAACCCTTATTTATTAACCTGAGTCCTTCGGAAGAATCGTAGGTTTGCCGTTCCTGGTAAACGCGAGCTTGTGGTAATGCATTACCGAGTCATAGTCATACGGCATGCCCAGGGTATCGATGATCTTGCTCGGGTACTTCTCGAAATTACGCAACATACCTGAAGTGATGGATTTTATTAAGATTGAAAAATTTGTATTGATTGAATGTAAACACAGGGTATCAAAACTTTTTTGGCTCGATCAACAATCATGCGAAGTTGTTTATTGCAATAAGATGTGTCTAACAACTGCTGACCGCTCCGCGCTTCAGAGCTGACACCACATGTAAAGGTGGGCTTTCCTGTTATACTGATCATTATATCGTAATCAATCCAGCTTCAACCCTATCTCAGTCCCTTACTTAGAAGCCGACTTGTATCGGTTATGCTAATCGGTTATGAAATAACTTTGATGCAGTAATATACCTCTCGACAGCTTCATGGTCATACGAAATGTTAGGCATTTGTACTCATGCTCTTTTACGCCTAGGGCCTGGTTCAATCAACAAACTCACCGGGCTTGATGTTCTCCTCGATGATGTTGACGTTGGCATCTCTGTCCGTCCGACTGTGCTCGTGGAAGAAACCGAGGGCGTGCATCAGTTCATGGGCTATGATGCCCTTAGTGAAGCACTTGCCCACCTCGAGCGACACCGTCTGGTTACCGCCGGCTCGTCCCACGTACGACGAACATCTAAAATCACTATATTCAGTATTCATAGAAACGCTTTTTGGTCATAATCACGTTTTTTCATCTTTTTGGTTTCAGTGTGTTTTACTCTGTGCATTAGTTCGAACCAGTTCGAATGAACAACCCAGCAGAGCGAGTACAATGTATTCATTGATCTTGGAGTCCTATGGTAACCATTTAATTAGAAGAAAAACAATTGGAATTGACAATTAACTATTCGAAATTATGATCAAATAATAATGAATCATCAATGAAATCGGTATCAAGGAAAATCAAGAGACTGCTTACCCATAAAACTTGTTCTGCTTGATGAAGATGTAGTCGTAGTCGTCGTCGTTTCTCGGTACGAATCGGATGCAGGTCTTGTTTTTGTACTCCTCGAACGCCTGTGCAATGGCAACCCTTTGTTCTTCGTCCAACGCTTCCTCCAACATGTAAGGGACCCGACCTTCGGGCCAAAGCTTGTCAGGGTACGTAGCCAGATTCAGTGCGCTGTTGTACTGTAAAGATTGCCACTGTGTGTGTCATAATAAAAAAGCTAATATAAAAACAGATATAAATAATTTTTTTATGATAGTATTTGTAATAGTAAGGCATATGTTAAGTAATGTTTCATGGATGTAAAAAATCATTCTTTACAGAACTGTATTGGTGAAATGAGAGCCTGACTGCAATCGAAACGGTTATTAAGTTAAATATGTTCATCCAATGATTATTATATTAGGATAGATTTAAAATGTTATTCAGAATCAGATTTAATAGGATCTATTTATCTCAATAATTCTAACGATAAACAGCCAACAACACAGATACAAAAAAATATTGGACAACATGAAAGTTACAATTTATCACTGAACTGTATAAACTATGTAAAATTAGTAATTGTTGCTTTCAACTACTAAATAGTCGACTAACCGCATACGAAAACGGATCATCATGCAACCTGTTCAGCACACCACCATCGACCGGGATGCCCTCGATGTCACCCTCGAACAATTCTGAAGCAGAATTAAAATATTAAAATAATTGTCATATACACTTTTAAAGTTATTCCTATACATATGCAGCAGTGAGATAAGCAGAGCCCTCATTTTCATAAAAAGACTTTCCAACTAAAATAAAAGCTGAGAAACGTTTGTACAGTAAGTACACTGTAAGCCATACAGACATCGTTTACAAAATTGGTTGAAAACGAGATTGCGTTTTAAAAAAATATTTTTAAAAATTACTCTAAGTTTAGCTTCCAACACAACTACAAGTAACCTGGATTTATAATCGACTGCAGATCTTCATCGGTGGGCACACGAACAGGTGTGATCAACGCCTGTTCGAAATCTCGTGGTTTCAAATAACGTTCTTCATTACGAAGAAATAGATGCGCTTCCCGTGGTCCCTTACTGGGTGAGTTATGGAATTGAAGTAGTCTCTGTAATTAAGGGGGTGTCAATGAGTAATCGAATGTAACGACGGTAACGTATGATGTTATGACAAGAAATTTTAGTGACGGGGTGTACGTCGGCGGAACCTCCAATGTAATATAAAAAGAGTGATTCAGTAAATAAATTAGGTTGAATAATCAGAACCAACAAGTAATAATGATGACCAGTGTTGTTGTTGTAAGGCTTCTGCATCGTGTAAGCTCAGGTCTTGTGCCAGACAAGTGCTGGTGCTGAGTAAAAGTCCAAATATAAGGCATCTGGCAACTGTTCTAGCCAATGAAGTTGACATGTTGTTGACCGATCGTCGTTGTGCATGCTGGCAACATGGCGTTTCCGAGACGATGGCAAGCCACCGTCGAATACTCGTGTTCGTCATTAATAAATAGCTATGCTGTTATATCGTAGTTATATAGTCGACGAAGGCGCGCCCACGAATGCCCAATCGGTCGACGACCGAAGTTGGGTTTGTGATTTAGTATACGACACTATTGGCCGCATGCATCAACGTTGGACGTGAACCTGTAGTAGTTGGTCACTTGAAATAATCGGTATATAAACGGTAATACTTATAAAGCAATCTAAAAGTCATATAAGAGCAATATGCATGGGTGAGTCATATTTTACAATACAAGAACAGCGTTAAAATACGCTATACAAAGAAGTACAGGTTGCGTGACCAACAAATTAATTTATCTCGATCACCATCAACACAATGAGAGCCCATTAAAATGTACCGCCAACACTCTAAATAATTAATGTTCAAACAATGGAACGCAGGTAGAAAACGGGAAACAATGTTAATACAGACTTATGTAATTATATACAAGGATACCTACTGGAATACAATAACCAATTCTGCCTCTAAATAACGTTCGCACGTATAACAATAACCTTTAATCAGCAGAGTGTAACAGCCGACGACTTTTTGCGAAATTATATATAATAAAGATAAAATAAAGTTGATTGATAATAGTAGTACGATTTACTGGCCGATCAGACAGTCAGACAATAACGTGCCGTGTGTTGGACGCGCGCAGAAAATAGCTGCAAAGCCAGCTGTGTTGACCGTTGCATAGATCTGGCTGATTTAACTGAGCTCTGCTGGACACGAGCACGCGTGGGAGAAGCCGATCTGGATGTACAGGTAGGGTTAGGGATCGATCACAGTGCACGTGTGAAACAGAATCAAACTTATTCATGCAAGGTTCCAACCGGATTAAAAACTAGAGAAATGCAGCAATAAGTAAGAAAGAATTGATCCAGTGTTTCAGAGTCCAATAATATGGTTGTTCGAGAGATTACAGTAAGAGATGGTGTACTACATTACAAAATTAATGAGGCCCATTTCTAAAAAAGAACATGTGTTAATTAAAACTTTTAAGTTTTCTCAGTCAAGTCGATATCAAACGACAGTCAATGTAACCTGTCCTTTAGCCAATAAGTGAGCTATACTGTCAGTCAGTCAGTCATTCAGACAGACAGTCGGTCAGTCACTATGATCAGTCGCTTGTGCGTCAGTCAACACGTCCGTAGGCACGTGCGTGGACGTGATGACGGGGTCGGGGGACACGCGTCCCGAAAAACTTGTTTTGAGGTTTCAATGGTCAATAGGGCTGGGCGTTAGTTAGTGGTGGTTACCAGGACGTCAGCCAGTCATTGTTCTGGCATTGTTGGCTTATTTTATATTGAATAAAGGGGCTGGTGACCAGATATTCATTTACTCTGGTCACTTCGGAGGTCCAAGTTTGAAAGGTTTTGCGTCAGTAATCGAAATAAATAAAAATGAATGAAGGTGGATCCATAAAGGTTAGTTATCGGATAGTCACCACAACCTGCGATATCTTGGATGTGTTTCGGTATATACAAGTATGTACAATCACGGATGTACTTCATTAAATATTCTGTTGCCTACACTGTGGTCTGCCACTTTTTATATACTGTACCATCAAAGGGGTACGGAAGTACCAGATTATATTGTGTTATATCACGTAAGTTAATGATGAATGATAATTAATAAGCTGCTTAACAAAAGTCTGTGATCAGGTTGTGTGTTTGTTAGTTTGTCACTCACTCAACCAGTCTCACCACTCACTTACTCAGCCGACTCGTTCACGTTTCACGCATGAGTATTTGATCGCACGTCGGGCGGTGAAAACTAATATTTGTCGGATATTACACGCGTTTATCGTGTATTAATGCGGCTAACAACGATTGTGTACGTGAATAAACAAATTTTAAGTGTGGAAATTAGAGGATATAATGGTTATTAACGTTTTCGTTGAATGACCAACGCGGAAAACACGTTTTTTTCTCGCTATAAACCAGTTATCGCATCGGATTATCAAGTATTGAAAAGTGAAAGTTGCCGGATAAAACGTCCAGCGAGGGTCAAGTTTAGCCATTGTGGAAATTCTATATTTATGGATGGTTTACTTTTCACTTTCCTATGCGCCGATTTTTTTGTATGTGAAATGAGACAACAACGAAACAAATTCGCAACGACCCACTAAGTTGCGAGCAAACAAATAATATTGGGGATAAAGCATAAAGCTGACATTGAAAAAATATAGTGGTCAACAACTGTCTCTAGCCAAGGTGACCTGCGAGCCAACGTGAAATACTTACTGAAAAAATTGGTTTCCCACAGTTTGAACTTCCTGCACGGTAACGTGTACAGTATGAAGTTAAAATACAAACGCTTCTTTTTCCAGCAATAGACATGGTGGAGGGAGAGGATGTAAGAACATTGCAGGTTACTCGAGAACATAGAGTATGAAAACGATGATGAAACCTTCAAGTTGTGTTTGGTGTGATTTGCCTTTCCGCCGGAAGCAACTAAGATTAATGAATTAAGTTCATTTGAAAATTTTGTGGAGACAGTGGAAAAACTATTTTATGACTTTTAATTTACATAAATAAATGAAATACATAAGCTTAAAAAAGTTTTGATAATAAACAATGGTGATATAAAAGAAAAATGAGTTAAAGCCAGAAGCTAATGAACAACTATATTTTGAGACATGAATATAATCGTCTTATAATCATCATGAATGTTTCTGCAAAAAATTTCCCATGACAAAAATTTTCCCAGCTGTGAAACAGAAGACAAAAATTTAGGGTGTGACTATGATGATATTGAATTAAATATTTATTTCCATCTGATCAGCAGACAGAGCGAGTGGACGGACGAATAAACGAAAGATTGAGCGCTCAAAAAGTGTTCGAAACTGAAGTGTTCTCGATCGAATGCACCCCCGACTGTCCAGTGGTCACTACCAAAAAGCGATCTTGGTGGCGGATGATGTGATTTCAAGTATGACGCAAAAGTTAATTTATGACTTTTTTATTGCATTTTACATGTCATCAACTTTAAGTTCCAATAAAAAAAGACATTGATTGCTATCCATATTTATTTCAATTTAATATTCGATTTAGATTCTTCACTCACCTTTTTACCCACAGCCCCCTCTCCTTCCCTCCTCCCCTCCCCCCGAACAGGTGGCAGGGGTGATCGGAGGGTTGACAGGTCAGAAACTTGTCCGATCAGGCGTGGGGCTTTATATAAAGACGATGATAGGATGTCGCATTTTGAAGTTGGCTGGTCAGTCCGCACTAGCGGATGATTGATGAAGGAGTAGTCTCTTTTTTAGCGTTTTCAGAAAGTTTTCATTGTTTCGTGAAGTTTTGGTAAATTTAAGAGATTTCAGGAAAAAATTAATTCAAGATAGAGTAATCTCTATCGTAATTCGGGGAATTTCCTGCCCACATTTCGGAGGATTCACCTATCCGCCACCGTCAGGGAGTCTGTTAGGGAGTTTGTTTGCTATCGCCAACAGCTGACTGATTTTCTTGATTAAATATTGCGAGGTGGTGAAATTTCAGTCGCATAGAAATCCCCGGTGGAATGGTGATATTTTTTGATAATTCGACTTGTTTCGTGACAACAAACAGGGAATCAGTAAACAATTTCAGTCTCGAAAAGAAAACAATGCTCATTGAGTGAAATATTTATATAATATGTTTACTGGTTGTCAGAAAGTGAGGTAAGAGTATCTGAAATCGGTTTTATCAGCTGTTTATAGAAAACATAATTTTTAACTCCGATATTCGACCGCTATAACCAACAAGCATTGTTGACATGACAGTGATTCTTCAATATACTAATCGTTGTGTGTTGTTGTTGTTGTATTTCATTTTATTTATGTATACTCCCGCGGACGAAATCACCAGTAAATAATAATAACATTCTGTTAACATATCTGCTTTTATGAAAATACAAACTTTTATGTTACATACGCACATCATACTGCAAAAAAAGACAACAATAACGATAATACATATTTTGAATGAGAATAAAATGTTCACTCGCGCGGGTCAAAGCGATCAAAGAAATATAACTGGATGGACCTGAATAATAACAGACAACTTAGCCGGCTCGACTATAGTTTTCCAATGAAATGAAAATAAGTACGAAATTTTCGGCGAATTTCAAATAAATAAACCAGATAGCCCAAATATACCACTAAATGATGTGTTATATGATCGTGGAATTGAACGTAGTCCACAATAAAAAAATTCTTTCATGACTTCAGCACGAACCAATTACCAAGGTATTATAATGGATTTCTCCCATACTTGACAAGATAGAAACTTTCACTTGATTATGCGTAAAATTCAAATCCAACCACGACTA
>OZ038444.1:20126616-20144312 GCA_964036265.1 Daptonema setosum
ACTGACTGACTGACTTTTTGACTGACTGACTGACTGACTGAATAACTGACTGACTGACTGACTGACTTTCTGACTGACTGACTGATTGACAGGCACGCATGGCCACGATGGCTCGTTCCTGTTTGCTGGTTTTCGCCATCATTCTCGGTATCGTTCTGGTGGTGTTTGCCATTTGGGTTACGATACGTGAAGCGAAGGAATTCGACAAAATACACACACCCGTTAATGTGCCGACAATGAGTGATCAGGTAAGTAACAGACCGAGTTTTGGATTTGGTGAGAAAAAAATTATGAAATTGAAACTAAACTTTTCAGTGAGTGAATGAATGAGTTAGTGAGTGAGTGAGTGAGTGAGTGAATGAGTGAATGAGTGAGTGAGTGAGTGAGTGAGTGAGTGAGTGAGTGAGTGAGTGAGTAAAACTCAACTCCTCTTTCACAACCATTGGTTCATCAGGAACGACTTGGGCTGGCGGCCAGCCTTATAGCCATTGGTGTATTCATCATCTTTATTTCCTGCATCAGTTTGTTCTACGGTTTTTACGCCCTGAATCGACTCAGTACAATGGTAAAACGTCGCATTAACACCAGCAATCACCATGTACAACAACAACATCATCTACCTGGTGTGCAACAACAACAACAACAACAACAACAACAACAACAACAACAACAACAACAACAACAACAACACACAAAGAAAACAACCACCACAACTTCAACATCTACTCAAAAAGAACAACAACAACATAATTCTGATGTTCGTCAGCAGACCTCGGATCTAGCCCGATATTAGACAATGAACTACATTAACAACAATATCAACAACTACAACAATTATAATGATAACAACGTTTTAACTAATTACATTATTTTTAATGAACAAACCTACTGTAAAAAACATCCGAACTTCACTTGATTATAAGAAATTGATAAACAGGCTTTGCCAATTTTAATGCGATATCTTAGTTGGTTATTGTTTATTTGAACTAATGCTGCCACATACTTTCATTTTGTGATTCACCATTTATATTGAACAAAATCAGTGCCTTCTTCTTCGAAACTGCCCTGGCTTCAAACAAGCCATTATTTGCTTTATTTACTATCAAGGACCGACCATTGCAATCATTGCAGTCATTGCATTCGTTGCATTCATTGCGTGTCATGCTCACCCACTGGATAAATAAATAAACCGTCGGTCAAACGTAGAATACATCAGTCGGTAAACCGCGATTTTTTCTAAGCTTCAAAACATAACGTGTTCTTTGTCACATACTGTATGAATATTGCTCATTCTGTAATAAATTCGTATTATATAACGAATTGCATGCATGTGGATGAGTATTTTAAAAGTCAGTCAGTCAGTCAAACAGTCAGTATATCAGTCAATCAGTTAGACAGTCAGTCAGTGGCATATCGTAATTATCGTATGTACGCAAACGCCACTATAAAAACAGACGATTGATGAGTGACGGTCGTGAGCACCAATTTATGGGCTCTTTTTGATGACAGTCATTGAGTCACTCAGCGAGTCCTTCCGTGAGTCAGTCAGTGAGTTAGTCAAGGTCAGTCAGTCAGTCAGTCAGTCAGTCAGTCAGTCAGTCAGTCAGTCAGTCAGTCAGTCAGTCAGTCAGTCAGTCAGTCAGTCAGTCAGTCAGTCAGTCAGTCAGTTAGTCAGTCAGTCAGTCAGTCAGTCAGTAAGTCAGACAGTCAGTCACTGGGTCAGCCAATTTTATCGTCTAACGGTCAGTCATCGTCAATCGTTCGTCCAGTCTATCAGTCAGTCGTTCCAACAACGACAGACGAAATAATGGACCGGTCCAGTCGTTATGGTTGATGGTCGACCCTTTCATTACTCGGATAAAGCCATATCACAAATCGTCAGAAATCTTGAGCAAAATATATGGAAATTGCATATTCTCGATATTTATTTCTCACATACAATTACATTATTTATCTCTTATTTTAATTTTAATATGTAATTGATTATTTCCTTGTTTACTCTTATTTTGTGCGTATGGTCAGTTTTTTAGTAGGTTTTTCACCGCAATCTAGTGTATATGCGATTTTATTAACTATGGAGATGCCCTTTTGTAAAACCCGGCATGAAGTTACACCAACGTTACATTTTACATACATATCTCGTTTTTCGGCGTACTTTATTTCTTCAAACCCAATGTGAATGGGGGCCGTCTCATAAACATACGGTATTATTTATATGCAATCGTGCCATGTTTTGACATATGACATCCGATACCCCGACATCCCGTACTTGGCAACATGCGCACTCAAGTTGACATACTGATCATTTTCCGATGACAAGTACGGTGTTGCTTACCGGTGTAATGAACCAGACGGTCATTTTGTCCGTCAGTAAGTCACTTATTCAGTCAGATTCAGTTACAAATTTAACAGACTTTTTACTGGCTAACGATTGCATTTGGTTGCACTCACTCACTCACTCACTCACTCACTCACTCACTCACTCACTCACTCACTCACTCACTCACTCACTCACTCACTCACTCACTCACTCACTCACGCACTCACTCACGCACTCACTCACTCACGCACTCACTGTAGATGTTTTACGCGTCACATGATCGCACAGTCGATAGGACGGCCAGGCAAATACCGCGGGGAAATTAACTCGTCAGACGGCGAGATCGCGATGGCATGTTGAACCACGTAGTAAAATGGGCTTATACCATGTACCATGTACCATCCAGTATATGGTATGTAAATAACCCAGTGAGTGAGGTGTACCATGAAATTGAATGCCCGTCGTGAATTCAATGACAGTGTATGGGCTGATAGCAGGTTATAAAACCACCATGAGGTGCCACAGAACACGCATTTCGTGTGAACCCGGCGAATTTTTAGGTATGTGGTACTGGTACACTGGATTTTTATGGATACTATGAGTATATAGTCTCATTTACCATACTACATACATACAGTATACAGCTGCTTCTTTGTACATTCAGCCCGTCCTCTGTATAGCATAGTTGAAAAAAATTTAATGAAAAAGGTCATGGTAAACTGTAATTGTTTCAGTTGATCACAAGTTGATCTCCCGTACCGTAGGTTTGCGGGCTATGAATAAATTTTCTTTTAATCCTCATAAAAGAGTTTTTGTTCTATTTATTCAACAATACTTGAAATAATTATTTTACAATCGTCTGATTTCACTAAACACCAATGTCAATGGACCTCAACCTTATCGAACTAAAAATCTCATCCGTACGTTTTATATTATCCCGAATGTCCCAGGTTTTGTTCATTTCATTTCGCTATTCATTTAGCTGATTTCATCAATGGAATGAATGGGAATCTCACAGTGGAACAACATAAAACGCGGTTTTGAAAGACCTTACCACCCATTTAGACACTGGCCGGTTTAAGCAAACCATTTAGTACAAAAAAGCTAGTATTTTCAACAACAAAAATCCGTTGTTTTGCGTGTATTTTTCCTACACACTGAGCATTCAATTTTATGTTTCGAGATTTTATGTTCCGCATAGGAGGGGGAGAATTCTGTTCCTCATCCGCTAGTGCATTAGATAACGAACGTTGAGTGATGAAACAAACAAACCATTCACGTTCGAAAATGGCCTGCCATCCATTCAGGGTGCATCCATTCAATGTTCGTTTAACGAAGTTCGTTTGAAAATTCCGGTTAATTGAATTGTTTTTCCTTTTTAGGATTTTTTCAGTGAGCTGTAAATAAACATTGTAAAAAGTCGGTATATCGGAGTCGTAAAAACGGAATAAGTTGGCAAATACTGATATTGTTCAACTATTTTGATCATCTTCACTCTATATTATTTACGAGTTCATTTTAACCACTGTTGATTTTATGTTATTGTACAAAGTTGGACAATGCGAATAATTTCGAACATGTAAACTGTTTTTTTTTGCGTTTTTTTGTGGTCTCGCATCGTATTTTACGTTTTATGGTTTTATTTACCATGTTCTCATTCGGGTGTTTACCGGGGTAAAAAATTGGAAATTGCTCTCTTACCTATATAGTTTTTCAGTTTATCTCTAGCCATGATTGATTTAGGTTATTGTACAAAATTGGACAATGCAAATAATTTCGATCATGAAAATTGTTTTGGTATTAGTCCTTTTTCGGTGTAGTTAGTTGGTGGTTTTATTTACCCTGTTCTAATTCGGCTGTTTACCGAGTATGAAAAACTCGAAATTGCATGCAATAAATTTAGAAAAAAACCAAAATATATGCGCTCGGTGAATAACAGCGCAATACAACAATACGTTGTGAAATGGGGAGGCAACTTTCATGTTCGATTATTTGCAAAGAAATGCGGTTAAACACCGGTTTTTGATCCGGTTATCCATAAAATATAACATCAGACTCATGTAACGAGTCTATAAACTAGCGTACATGTGCTGCTCGAAGAAAAAGCTATACCGGATTTTATGTATGTATGAAATTCTTCAGTGTTACTTCGTTTGACAATTGTTTGTTTATTTTCCATTTCATTTATTATTTATTACTGACATAACTTTTTAGAGTATATTTCATAATTTTTGTTCCATATTTTCAGTTAATTTTCTTAAAATTTGTGTAGAGTACTTCACTTGCACTTTTGTTAATAATTTTTACGAGAAAAAAATCTAAAACCTGAAGCTTTATCTTTTTTCATTTGGTTCACATGCACCAACTCACTATTTATCTCATTAAAACTAGCCAAGCTCAATTAACATCTAATGAGATCACATGTGCCTTTATTAGAGCTATAAATATGTACCAAGTACATACCATCAAATATGAAAGTCAAGCCAGTATCATATCAGGATCAGACACTTCATTGTATGTACTCAGTACTTTTAATACCTTGTTGTTGATTGAAAACGCAGCCCTGCTTCACTTGTTGATGAGCAAATTGAGATAATGACTGGATATACCGCTTAGAAAATGAGTTTTTGACTTTTTTCACCTTGTGTTTGAGCTGGGTTAGATATTCTGCTCATGGTTGATTATGCAAAAAATCCGAATCGGGTTTACAATCAAAGAAAACCCCATGCGTAAAATTTTTCCATCCCTGTCAGTTGCTTACAAGATTTCAAATTCTGAAAATGGCTCAAAATAAAGCCAATTTCAATTCTGAAGTTCTTCAGTTTTCAGTATAATCCCCCGAAAATATTTATATTATTACGCATGTTTTTGAATTAATTACATGCCCATTGCCTCGAAGAGATTAGCGCAGAAAATTTCCCCAGTAAGATTTTTCTCATTCAAGAAAAGAATGTTCGAAAGTCTTACAACGTATTGCATAACGAAACACGAGCAGTATATGTTAGTTTTCAATATTGCTTGCTCCGAGGTAAAATGTTCTATGTTTTTTCATATAAAAGTTCATATGTAATTCGTGACCTACATATTTGGGTAAGATTAAATTGAATCGATGAGAAATCCGCTTAACGTGTAACGTTCCTTGCGCAGCCGATTATATTCTATTAAGTGCTAAGTTATAATGCGCTTCGGTATTTATGGTGTTTTTCCTTGATTCGGATTAGTTCCATAAATTGAATTAACCAATTAATCTGTCTCACCTATCAGTTATATAACCGACCAAGTTATAAACCACCTGAGATGTTTCCAGAATTTCCAGTATAAATGTCATCATTATTCTCTACTTTGTTTTTGATACTGTTTTCATGTTTACTTTGATTTGTTAAACACCATGTCTGCGATGAATAAAACTGTTATTGGTCATTAAAGTGTGGTATAGCATTCTCAATTGATTTGGGCATGCAATTTGAATGCGCGCCATTTTATTGATGTTTTTTTAACTATTCAGTGTGGTTTTTGGCAGGCATTTATCTCATTCATTAATTTTGTACAGCCACAGAAAAGTCTTATTTAATCTACAACGTAAGTCTACTAATGACTTGATAAAGCTACATTACATTTCTATGCACATCGATGCAAGTACACTTCGATGATTTCAATTACGAATCAAGTTTTATACATTTCTGCATAATATATCACAAAGGCTATAAATAAGCTTTCTATATTACAATGTAAACATTATCCTAACTAGATTCGCCAGATATAATACCGTAACTGGACTTGATAAGTTGAGACTGATGAGTTGCATCACTCACATGATCATACCGTAATTATTGTAACTGAAGCATCCAGAATCGAGCTTCTCATATTTTGCACGTCCATGGGTATTTTTCTATACATGTTTCTGAAAACACAAGCGGATGAAGAAGATTAATTCTCCACTTTGGAGTAACAAGAACTACATTTTTGCTTCTAACGTTTACGTTTACCTAATGGCTTCACCATCAGCCATTATGGATTTACGGAGAACTTCTTTTTTTTTCGTGGCATATCAAGGGTCGGACGATAGTTCGAACCCTTAACTTACTTATCCAAAGAATACTGGGATGTGCATCAAATCACAACATGCATACTAAGCATCGATATATCATGCATACATAATTATTATAATTGTAATTATTATTTCACTGTCCATTAGAATTAATGAGTTCCAAATATATCCATACGAATGTAGGTTGCAGTAATTTTTCCCGCATCAAACCATGTCTGCTGGTGAATTACATATATGAAATGAAATAATCGTGATCGGTAAATTCATATTCTACACATGTATGTAACTCTTCTATTGATTTTAATTCATTGAAATATTTTAGTGTGTCTTCTGTTACTATAGATTATTCTGGACAACCAATCGCATTAACTTAAGCCGAATTATTTTGTACATTTTTCCGCAAATTTATGATCATACAGTATGATTGAAGGTTGCATGAAGTGCATGATACAACGAACCATACTTGTTTGGTAAAACCTGCTGACTGACATAATCAAGGATTCTAAAACCCTGGCACAATCTTGTTATACGATATCACAACCTTTCCAGCATTCAGTTCACCTCATTGTATGTGAGGCAACGATTCATCGAGTTTTCAGTCTCGATTACAGTGTATGATGTAGGCCAAGTATTATGATTCCCGTCTGCTTTGGGGAAATAGTATGATTTAGTTTTAGTTATGATATGCCCAAACAATTAATTCATCATCTGGACATTTTATTTATTAACCAGGGTATGTACATCTGACTGACTGACTGACTGACTGACTGACTGACTGACTGACTGACTGACTGACTGACTGACTGACTGACTGACTGACTGACTGACTGACTGACTGACTGACTGACTGACTGGCTGACTGACGGACTGACGGAATGACGGACTAACTGTCGCACTCACTCACTCACTCACTCACTCACTCACTCACTCACTCACTCACTCACTCACTCACTCACTCACTCACTCACTCACTCACTCACTCACTCACTCACTCACTCACTCACTCACTCACTCACTCACTCACGCAGCTGCCCCCACACGACTTGCCTGATTACATATAATTCGATCCGACCTTAATGCGACCATGTTTGCGTTCCCAACGGAATTAACGGCAATTTACACATTCTATTCCGGTCAATAACAGACTTCCGGGACCGAATACTTCCAACTATTAATTCCGAAAAAATTCTCGGTATGACTGTCCAATTATAGTTCACTCTCTCTTTATTTTCAGCTTTGGTGTCGGTAAAGAATTGTCACCTTATATGGTTTCACATTATTCACTTGTGTATGTACTTTTATACAACCAATTTATTCAACTCATCTGCTGTATGCCTGGAATGGGTGTATTTTACGTTCACAAGGTGATGTTTTATGAGCCGACGAGCTGTAACCACAGTTTCGAAATGATCTGTTTCTACATTGGCACCTCTTACTGTTGATTGTGCTCGTACCTTTCATGTGTTGCTGGAAATTAAAATAAAGGATTCATTAAACAATACGAGCTGATACAATGGACAGAATACTAGGCCACTGAACCAATACTTTGACTTGACTTTACAATGACTTTCGGCTTCCATATCCCACTCTTGAAAACACTTGATACTCAAACTCTGTTTTTGTCGAGTGAAACTTGTTACGATTTGTTGTTGGTTATAGCATGGGTTCAATGAACTCACGTACATGCATAGCACGTAAGCGAAACCAGTACTGAATCCAGATTACAATGATCATGGAATTGATCACGTTCCACTCCGGGTCAGACCACCCTGGATATCTTTGAGCAGTGAATTTATATTTAGGTCCCTTTCTGTCTAATGGCAGTCAACTTTGTTGTGGGTTCAACATTGGATTATTTATTCTTCAGCTCTTTGAAATTAATGATTTTCTTTCTTTTTCTCCATACTTGTTTTAGTTCAGAAACATTAATTTTTAGTCATTTGCAATTTTCAAGTTCATAGCCCTTCCTTTACTTTCGAATGGGACCTAGAAAAACGGATTATTGAGAACGGATTTTTAAACTAAACTTAAATTTTCATTCTTACCATCTGATGTTTATGGGGCATCTGGTAATGTTTCATTCATGTATTATACATACGTGAACACGTCTGGCCTATGTACATACATTGTGTTCCTGGCACTGGCGGCCGGGACGAGCCAAACCTCCAAAGGGAGGGGAATTTTGTCGAAAATGGGGAATCGGCAGTTAATAGGTTCTTTTACGTACATCTCAGGAAAGAAGTTAAAATTTTTGAAACTTCCAAAGAGGAGGGAATTCAATTTATTCCACCCCTTCTCGTCCGCCAGTGGTTCCTGGCATTGTGCACATGCATGATGGTCTGGTCATGCTCGTGTATTCCATCAAAGCCAATCACAGTGGCGGGGAAAATACCAGAAGGAAGGGAATTTCTATAAGTGAGATTTTCTGGATAATTTTTTTGTTTATCATTTTTGTGATAGTCTTGTTCAGTTTTTATATAACGGGAAGTTTTTTTACTTGTCCACTCGCTCGCGAAAGCTAACGTGTGTGTTAGTGGCATGCTTATGCATGTGTAGAGCGATGCGCCTTATACATGATCATATGTATATCTGTCGCGGCATGACGTTTTCACATGCCCGATAATTTATCTCCACCGTTTAGTTTTATAATTAACCGAAAACAAAATACAAACTTCAATATTTTATTCATTCAGCCGTTTGTGAAACTACGTATATTTAACCTTATGACTACTGTTTTATTTTAATCTGGCTGGCTAACATTTGCATTGTGAGTGAAAGTTTATAGCCAGCTGTCACTAGACCGACGAACCAAATATTGATTGATTGACTTTCATTAACATTTTAATGTGGTTATAGTATTATTGAAATACGCTATTTATAACTGCATCATCTGGTATCGTAATGTTTATGTGCCAGAACCGGCTTTAATGCCATCCATCATGGTGGTGGTTTACAGGTTTATAGCTCAGTTGGCTCATGAGGTTTTTTTCAAGTAATTCTATTTTTTCATTTCTCTATTTTTCAAATGTCTATATTTAATATAAATAACTATGTAGATAGTTTTGTAACAAGACTTTCTGGCTATGGCAGTGAACAAAATTTTTTGCCTCTGTTTCATTTGAAGTTGAATAGGAATTTTCCATATTCAATTACGTCAAACAAATTTTTTTATTGAGCGTCTTGCGTTCTGTTCCATAACATGAACTGACCAGGAAGCAAAAAGGTCAGACTACATTTTGTAGACAATCTGGAGACTTGAGCGGCAGCTTAATTGAATTACCATGTTGGAAAGTGTCTCTACGGATTTTCTCTAATTTTATCCTACTATCTTTATTGTGGTTCTATTCATATTTTGTCTAAGTAGCACTATTGATTAACAGTACGTTAAACAAATATTCATGTACACACACGTCAAGATGAAACAGTCATGGTTCCACTCTCACTTAAATGTACATAAACCGATTAACGTCGTTTCATTTACTTTCCTAAACATTCGTCTTTTGCTTTAATTTCAATGGTTACCGTTATATAAGTTTTATTTCATTATATTATCTGTAAATAAAAATTTTAGTTCATTATTTTATCCGTTTTGTTATCCTACATTGATCACAATTCATTATGAAAGTACTCGGATAATCTTCATGAAAAGCAAGTTCCTACATGTAGGTACATACACGCAATCCGATCAATCATGTTGATGAGGAAGACTAACATTATCCTAATTCGGATAGTTCCTCTTTTACTGGGAAACGTGTAGTTCCTCAGACAAAACATATTATTTTGGCCGAATCCTTTTTGTTGCCACTGTTTTTCTTTCCTCTTGTCTTGCATTATTCAGCGCGTATACGTTTCCCATATTTATCAATAATTGATAATGTCGGTGTATCACGCGATACTACTGCAGCCGTTTTCCTTCTCAGAAAATCGTTGTTTCAGATGTATAATTTTAGTTCTATTTTGATAGAAATAATTCCTGCAATCTATCAACAAAAATAGTATCTTTTTATGAGAGAATGCCAACTTTGTATGTATAGAAACTTACCGTATTTGTTATTGGATACTGTATGACACTCGTGATAACTGTCAGTCAGTCAGTGATTCAGGTTACAAGCATCTCACGAGGTGCCGAGGTGTCAAGCTCAGCTGTGAAAATGAGACAGTTGTGCGAAGTATGCCAAGTTCATCAAACCTTACCGTACACATGAAACACGCAGTATGAAACTGAGTTCTTCACAGTCAGTTATACCCAATATTTTAGGAGATATTTGTGGCTAGAACGCCATGAATTATGTAGATCCGATAACTTGTTCCGTGTGATTTATCTTTTATGCAATATACGAATCTGCATTATATTCACATGAATTCCTGGCCCATTCACGCATATCGGGTCATCTTAAGAAAATGCTTCCATCATCATTATCATTATCATTACTGGAAATAGAAAGGCCATTCGCACTATTCTATACATTATAGAAGTTACTTGCAATCACGACACATTGTATACGAAATGCATAATAAATATTGTTTCTTGTAATTCATCTGGTTCCATGATCTTCAGTAGGTATGTATCATCATTCGATCATACGTATACATATAGTATGTATGTATGTACATTATATGTATGAGCCTGCAGGATGTTCATGTCAACATCTGGTTCCAATGGCCCAGTCATACATACCCCAGTGGAATGGCTTATGCGAGTCCGCTTTTTGACCGGTTCAGCATCTGTTTCAATGCAGATAAAATTTCCAAATGTTTCTTAAATAAAAAGTCTCTTTCTATCTCTGTGGAATTTTTGACCTTCATTAAATTCCAGTATGTGTGACACATGTGACATGTGCATGTACATATTATGTGTCACATATTAGAACCGACATTCATCACCATTATGGCAGCTGCGACGACCCAGTTGTTGTGGTGACATGGGCACTCCGGTTCAGTAGCCCTTTGCTTCCAGGGTCTGCTGTTCTATGGATAATAAGTCAAATGCTGGTCGGTCAGTCAGTCAGTCAGTCAGTCAGTCAGTCAGTCAGTCAGTCAGTCAGTCAGTCAGTCAGTCAGTCAGTCAGTCAGTCAGTCAGTCAGTCAGTCAGTCAGTCAGTCAGTCAGTCAGTCAGTAAGTCAGTCAGTCAGTCAGTCAGTCAGTCAGTCAGTCAGTCAGTCAGTCAGTCAGTCAGGCAGTCAGTCAGTTAGTCGTTCGTTCAGACGGTCGGATGGTTAGACAGTGAGTCAGTTGGAAAGTAAATCATTCAAACAGAGATTACTTCAATGAATCATTTATTGAGAGAGTCAGTCACTCTCACGTGGTATCATTAAATCAACGTTCCATGTATTCTGTTCCGTCAACCAGACAGTCATTCATCAGTCGGTCAGCCGGTCAGTCCACTACCAGAAAACGTGTTCCATTCAGTGAGACAGTTAATCAAACAAGAAACCGTATATATCATTCGTTCAGCCAGTCAGTCAGTCAGCCAGTCAGTCAGTCAGTCAGTCAGTCAGTCAGTCAGTCAGTCAGTCAGTCAGTCAGTCAGTCAGTCAGTCAGTCAGTCAGTCATGTTCATGTTCTTGACTGATTGCATGCTTGAGTTGCCAGCCTGACCGCCGACTGACTGGTCTATTCATTGGTGAGCCGTCCGGTGATTGTACCTTGGAAAACTTTTACGATTATTAAATATCTCATATCTGAATGTAAAATTCAGTGTCAGATTTTACTTCATTTCAGTTTCATTTTCGCAGATTTTTTTGTTTTATTTCTGTTATGGAGAAAAAACATTGAAATCAACGGTTTACTATCACTAGAAAATGTCCAAAAATTCATTGAGGGAAAAGTCTTGCAATACAACAATGAATCTGGTATCTGACATTTGATGAACGTTACTACCACGGCACATGATCAAGCCATCATCATGTGTGCCAGTCGAGTTTGGTTGTGTTCCCAAGCGTTATGCTCGATCATTATGTACTCACGTGCCACTGGCGGACGAGCCAAACCTTCAAAGGGAGCAGAATTTTGCGAAAAATGAAGGAATGAACAGTTTTGAGATCGTTTTACTTATACCTTAATGTGAAAATTCTGAATTCGCAAACGAGAGAGTTTTTTCTCTCCATTTTTCCCTCCCCGTATCGTCCGCTAGCGTGTACTACTGCATATACTGTAAATACATACATATATTACAAGGGGTTTGTTCTTTTCAGATTTTGAGTTTCTCGCAATACTTCAGAGTAGAACAAATCATGAGCATGATGCGTGAGCTAATCTTTCTCACCATGCCTGATTTAAGTTGTTCTAAATTTATACTTGGTGTGGGCTCGGTTCTTTTTATCCCATGACTCGTGTTACAAGCAGTACTTAAGCCCCGTTTATACTCGAGCGCAGACGCAGCGCAGCCATACAAAACTGTCTACGGCATAGATCTACGGCATGTTTGCGTTTATACTCGCTGCACTGGGCTGCACCGTAGATCTATGCTGCAGATCTACGGGTGCAGATTTGTATGGCTGCACCCAATATCAAATTGAATTGATATTGTATGGTGCAGCTTGTTGTTTTACATTAAATAAAAATTTAATATTTTTATAAAAAGGTCCAAATACTCTTCCTAGACGGTTTGATGAATTTTTTTTCAATTTATAACCTGATATTTCATTGGATTT
This sequence comes from Daptonema setosum, assembly GCA_964036265.1. NCBI lineage: Eukaryota > Metazoa > Nematoda > Chromadorea > Monhysterida > Xyalidae > Daptonema > Daptonema setosum. Next base: position 20,139,639 of record OZ038444.1, read on the forward strand.
CAAGCTCCAGAATGTGGTGTAAAACGACAGCCACTATAACAGTAACAAAGCACGCAAAACCATGCAGAGCCGCTAAAGAATCGTTCATGTTTCACATAGGGATGTGTGATATAAAATTCTGCCTGTTTTGCGCGATTTCTTCAAATCACCTTATACGAGTTTTTGAGTTTTTCTCAACAATTTTAACGGAAAATTCATGTTTTTTTCGTCAATGACCCTGGCTGATTGAATACTGTCCCCAAAAGCTCTAAATTAACTGTAATCTTGATTTGATCAACGTTAATCAACCACAGCTCACATAACACACTATGCATAATCGTCCGGATCCGACCCGAATGCCAAATCGAGTGAAAAAATTTTCAGCTCCTTTTTGGCTTTTTTTGGTCTCAAAATTCGTGAAAAAAATCAGTTATCATGATTATGTAAAAGAAGTCACACAAAAATTTCGGTTTTATATCAATTCAGACCGCCTAAAATCTCGACCGAAAAAATTTTCACCTTAGTTTCGGCTCTTTTTGGTCTCAAAATTCATGAAAAAAATCAGTGAACAATAATATGTAAAAGAAGTCACACAAAAACTTCGATTTTATATCAAATAAAATCGCTCAAAAACTGGACTTTTGGCTGCACTCGTGCGTTTATACTCATTAACCAGCTGCACCCGTAGATCTGCACCCGTAGATCTGCACCCGTAGACTGCACCCAAATCTGCGCTGCGCCTGCACTCAAGTATAAACGGGGCTTTAAGTAAAACATAACATGTTCATATCAACAAGCACGAACTCAAATTTTTCACCAAGGCTGCCTAGATCTCTATTCTCATCGTGACGTAAGGACAAAAGTCGAAAACAGGTCACAAATGGCGTTTCTTTGTTTGACGTTATTTGAGCAACCGTTAGAGCAAACATCAAAATGTTGACAAAGTATGTACATACTGTACATGTTTGTTTGTACAAAAAAACAAGGAACATAACCGTATTCTGCACATGTTATGAAGCTCTGGACAATGTATTTTTTCAAAAGAAATTGTGTGATATTTACATATTTTACGTTATTATTTCATGTCCAGTTGATAAAGACCATATCTGAGTATGTAGGGAATGTTCATGTCTTGTTTCCACAACTTCTTTCGTTGCATGACAAACGTGCCAGCCACTGGCCCAGATGTGTTTTATAATTCATGACCCGAAGAGATGAGGTGATGTGTATCGAATGAGAATGTCATCCATTATACTGTTTCCATTAGTCTGTTAGTGTGAGAGAGAGCAGATGAAGACAGGAAACTAGAAAACATGTTGTTTACTTGCTCATGTATTTTCAAAATGTTTAATATTAATGATTGAAGTACCATGATTTTTTTCTCAAATAAATTCTTAACGCTGGTTTTTAATACGATGATGATATTCAATCATTATGTTTTGAAAGGTTTTTGTATTTTGCAGTTCAATTCTTGTTTCAGTACCAACAAATTAATTACTTCGTACACTCAAATGGCATGGAAGGTTTTATGCTGAACATTCAAAACTTGCGGAGGTCAACTTCGCAGTTACACATGGGACAACGACAGCCACCCGAGTCAGTCGTTAATATTCAACACATGTTTCATGACAGTCACAATAACATAAAACTAGTAATCTCATTACATTATATTGATGGTTGTGCCCTGTGTGGGAAGGGGCTGCCTCATTCTGCAGTCAGTCAACATGTATTGGCCAGAGACAGTAGGGTTTGCCAAATGCGGTACATCGCAATAATCGAATTTACTTCTATTTACCATGCATTCTGGTCAGCAGAAGTGCACTGTTGCTTGGCTGATGAACATATAATAGTCACGAGAATATATTGTGACGCACCGCATTTATTCAACAAGCACTCACTGTGAGGCACACGAAAACTGCATCGACAGCTATGCTTTGCACTGTGTTGCGACAACGACTAGAAGATTTCAAGTAGTCCCGAACGACAAATAAGTTTTCACATGCGACACTATTTAGTTTTCTGGCTATACCACTTTTTGTGAGCTTTACATATTTTCACTATGTAACCGTTTTACTTTCTGGTTAGTTAAGAAAAAGCTCAACTACCCATAAGCCCTTCAGTAGCGCCACTGAGGATTATGTGTTTCCCAACACATCAACCGCTGAGTCATTGAAAGAACGGGCTATTCGATGTTGCGGCGTATGTCAGAAAAGGATTAGTTGGGTGTGACTGTGAATATGATGAATGAGTGAATGGGATTCACATACTTTTTGGTTTTTTGTGTCCTGTTTTTGGTATTTTCATAGGATAATTCACTTTTCCACACAAACACCGACTCACTCACTCACTCACTCACTCACTCACTCACTCACTCACTCACTCACTCACTCACTCACTCACTCACTCACTCACTCACTCACTCACTCACTCACTCACTCACTCACTCACTCACTCACTCACTCACTCACTCACTCACTCACTCACTCACTCACTCACTCACTCACTCACTCACTCACTCACTCACTCACTCACTCACTCACTCACTCACTCACTCACTCACTCACTCACTCACTCACTCACTCACTCACTCACTCACTCACTCACTCACTCACTCACTCACTCACTCACTCACTCACTCACTCACTCACTCACTCACTCACTCACTCACTCACTCACTCACTCACTCACTCACTCACTCACTCACTCACTCACTCACTCACTCACTCACTCACTCACTCACTCACTCACTCACTCACTCACTCACTCACTCACTCACTCACTCACTCACTCACTCACTCACTCACTCACTCACTCACTCACTCACTCACTCACTCACTCACTCACTCACTCACTTACTCACTCACTCACTCACTCTCACTCACTCACTCACTCATATAGATGTAGTCACGTTCAGTATACAACAATACGAAATCAGAATGTTGTCTTCCGCGTACCCTGGAAGCCCTTATTTAAGCCACTCGCCCTTTATGAGCCAGACACTCCATTATTATCTTCAACTGCTAGATTTATGGTAGCGAATGACGAAAATGACCATTGAAAATGATATGTTGCAGAATTCTCTAATCACAGAAAAACCCGAGTTTTTGCTCTCTATATCATGTTCACGTGAAATCGCTGAACTAAACTCGATTCGGGGTTTTTGGTCCTCCCCGAACCCGTTTCATGATGCCCCGCTGCATCGGGCATTTCTTCTTCCATCATCAGGAAATTGGATGAGCGCACGGTCATGGTCATGTTTTGCGTGTCTCATTTCGGTTTACGATGTTCCACAGGATGGTACAATATGTCTTATCGTATACTGGCATCCACTCAATTATAATGTGTCTTTCTTGTATTCCTCATATTGTGGTGTTTTTTTCGGTTTTTCTACTTTTTTGCAGTTATTTACCAGATTTTATATAATAATTCATCGTCCATCTAGTGTTGATGTAAACAAACCAAATAATTATTAGTTCCATTACCCAACGCATGAGGGTTCTTCTTATTACTGCTTACTTTGAATCTTGACCTAGAAACATCGTAACATGAGTCAGTCAGTCAGTCAGTCAGTCAGTCAGTCAGTCAGTCAGTCCGGTTACCAGTGAGTTAGTCAGTCAGTCAGTCAGTCAGTCAGTCAGTCAGTCAGTCAGTCAGTCAGTCAGTCAGTCAGTCAGTCAGTCATGGTACAGTACACCAAATAGTTTGGCTCGCTCAGCGCAATTCAGCGTTACTGGACAGACCGGACCGCAAAATGTCGTAATCAAATTCAGTGTTGTGAGGCCATGGCAATGGTGCCGGCAATGGTACACATGATCATGGTCAAGGTCTGTAGACCGTACTCAATTGTATGATACTGCGAGTGAAGAAGAATAATGGCATTTCCCGACTCTTGGTGAATAAAAAAATAGGATTTGTTTTTCATATGGTAGGTTAACTTGATATGGGGATTCACTCTCTTCAGTGAAAATTTGGCTCCTTGATAATATCTGGTCAGCCCCATGAAATTCAGTGTTGTGAGGTCATGGCAATGGCACCGGGCAATGGTACATAATGATCATGATGGTCAAGGCCTGTAGACCGTACTCGATTGTATGATACTGCTTTCACTGACAGACAAAAAGAATAATGGCATTTTTTGTCATTAGGTGGAAAAAAATTGAGTTTGGTTAATAAAAATGTGTTTGAAGTCATAAGTTAGGGCCATCTGGCAATTGACCCCTTTACGTTTATGTTTAAGGTCTGTGAACTGTACTCAATTGTTTGGTACTCGCACTCGCCGTGGAAAAGTAGAGGAGATTAATGGAGTTTCCCTTCTTTTGGTGAAATATGTATCTTATGACATTCGTTTTTCAAGTCGTGAACAAAGATACGTAACTTCGCTTTGGGATTTACTGTGAAAGTAAATGTTGTGTCCGGCACACAGTAAACATGATCATTGATAAAGGTCTGTAGAACAAACTCAATTGTATAATACTTGCAGCCACGGAAAAGTAGAGCAGAATAATGGCCTTTCCCTTCTTTTGATGAATGATTGCGTTTTTTTTCGGAAGTTGGATGTAAAGTTAACTTAATCTTGTGATTCAATGTCTTCAATCAAACTCAATTGTACGATACTCGCACTATCGGACGAGTAAATGAGTTTTTTCTCAGGATGCTGAAAAAGTTAACTTTATCTGGCGATTCATCGCGGAAGTG
>OZ038444.1:20144512-20174764 GCA_964036265.1 Daptonema setosum
ACTCACTCACTCACTCACTCACTCACTCACTCACTCACTCACTCACTCACTCACTCACTCACTCACTCACTCACTCACTCACTCACTCACTCACTCACTCACTCACTCACTCACTCACTCACTCACTCACTCACTCACTCACTCACTCACTCACTCACTCACTCACTCACTCACTCACTCACTCACACTCACTCACTCACTCACTCACTCACTCACTCACTCACTCACTCACTCACTCACTCACTCACTCACTCACTCACTCACTCACTCACTCACTCACTCACTCATTCACTCACTCACTCAGTCATTCATTTCAGCTAATGGCTCACTGCCAGTATCCAAACGCTGGCAACGTCATCTGCAGCAGCTGACTATTCCAAATCCGGAATCGGATGACCAACAACGACTTCGTCAACTTTGCGGAGAATCGCTCTATGAGGATTTCGATTTTGCTCTCAATCAGGTTCGAAGCAGCGAGTAAGTGTGTGTGTCTGAGTGAGTGAGTGAGTGAGTGAGTGAGTGAGTGAGTGAGTGAGTGAGTGAGTGAGTGATGTGAGTGAGTGAGTGAGTGAGTGAGTGAGTGAGTGAGTGAGTGAGTGAGTGAGTGAGTGAGTGAGTGAGTGAGTGAGTGAGTGAGTGAGTGAGTGAGTGAGTGACTTGATCTACTAACAGCTCAAGAGATCAGGGTTTGGTTTGCTCAATATACCGTCGTAGCGTGTGCGTGGGTAACCTAGAAGTTGGAATGTTAGTCAGTTCAAAAATCTTTCAGTCGGGCAGTCTGTCTGTAGTCTGTCAATCAGTCGGTCAGTCTGTCAGTCTTCTAGTCAATCTGTCAGTCATTGGGTCAATCGGTCATTCCAACCAGTGACCAGAGCAATGCTGAGCAATAGTGAGAAAATGATGGTGATCAAGCGAGTATTGTTTGCCATAATGCTGTCCCGTTACGTTATTGACCCAATTTTTTGTTTCTGTAAAAAGGAAATTGGTTATTTGAGTAGGTAGGAAAGAAGTGAATAAAAACGCAATCGGCTGATGCTGTTATAACTGTGGAAACAGATAGCGACTTAATTTCTCGACAAAAGCTTGGATTATAAAATCACTAATCAAGCAAAATTGCACCTGTTTGCTTGTCTACGATTTTAATCAGACAGCAGATGCAACATGCAACACCGCAACCAACTAAAATCAAACAGCCTCCACACAAATTACCATTCACAATTCATGATTAATCACATTTATGGGGCACTGGAAGAAACTATAAATCATACGTTCATTCTAATCTGCTTCCGTGTAACAATCTTGCAATTGATAAAAACGAGTCAAAGGGCTCCGAAAAAAAGTTACCAAGAAAATGTGATTGTTGTGAGGAGTGACGACAACGTACATATACAGTAAGTATGTACAGTACTTACAAATTGATTGTTTTATGTTATGTTATTCTGTTAATAAAGCCTAACAGGTGTAAATGCGTCCGGTCTAATCGCAATGGTGATGGTATTCAATCCAGATATAGAGATGATCGAATATATATGTAAAATGGCAGTAATCTGAAGTCATGTGCTTGTGAAGTCGCCAACATTTGGCATATTCAAGAACTCAGCTGCTTTACTAATTGTCTAACTTGAAAACAGTAATTGTTTGACGTTTCATTATCAGGCATTTTGGGCAATATTTTTGCTTGGAGAAACAACATACGGGCCTTATAACTCAGTAGATGAATTGGCTCGAAACCCAACAAAGCTTCTGCTCACCCATGAGTTCTTTTTAAAAGACTATATTTTTATTTTCTTTGGGACAGTTTGTTACGATGCTTTATACTCAAGGGAAACCTAATAATGTATCATCCATTTTTTCGCACTTTGTTACAGACATAAGTAAACTTTGATTACATCTACAGTTTTCATGGATACACGAACAAAGGAAAACACAAAAGTTAATCCTGAGTACGGTATGTAGCATATGTACAGGGTGGGTAAAAAACGACGCGATTTTATCCGTGAATAACTTTTTCTTGCATCAACAAATTTTCATGAGGTAAGAAGCATTTTAAGTTGATGTTTTTTTCGTTGAAATGTTGCTTAACCCGATGAAATCGGTTAATTCAAGAAAAAGTTATTCACGGATAAAATCGTGTCGTTTATTTGACCCACCCTGTACATACAGTACTCATGATAAGGACATGATCAACTGTCAGACTGATCAAGTCGAAGCAATTGTTTGTTAAGGTGCTTTATATTCATGGGAAACCTGAAAATGTCTATTCATTTTTTCGCACTGTATTACAGACATGAGTAAACTTTGATTACACCTGCAGTTTTCCTGGATACACGAACAAAGGAAAACACAAAAGTTAATCCTGAGTACGGTATAGCGTATTGTTAATTACAGTGCTCTATGGGAAATCTAATGAAGTCTACCATTCAATTTTTCGCACTATATTACAGACATATGTAAACTTTGATTACATCTACAGTTTTCATGGATACAAAGAGAAACACAAAAGTTAATCCTGAGTACGGTAAGTAGCATGCTGTATGTTCGTACATACGGTACTCATGATTATGGACTTTATGATTGGCCAGACAATGTTGTCATTCACACTTACTGTATTTTGCCAAAGACACTGTCTGACAAATGAGAACAATAATATATCTACATATTCTGAAAAGACGACAGGTATTTTCTATGATAAATTTTATACACCTTGAAAAAAACTCTTCTTTTTCGAACTACAAAATAAGGAGAACTACAATTTGGTTTTGTTGGTCGTTCGCTAGTGGATACCATACATCTGAATCACTGGCAGACGAGCCAATGATCCAATCCAAAGGGAGGAGAAATTCGTCAAAAAAGGGAATGGGCAGTTTTGAGGCCATTTTACCTACACCTTAGGGAACAAACTGCACTTCTAAACTCACCAAAGAGGAAGTAACTCCACTTTTCCTTTCTCTTCTCATTCTCTAGTTGTTCAAGACTGTGAATGGGTTGTTGTGATGCTGACACAATATTACAGAATGTTATGACACCATTATCAACTTGCCACAATCATTTTTCATATCCGATTCTAGATGTCTCACGATTTTTTCCACAATCTGTTAATGCCATTTAATGAGAAAATAGAAACAAGATGATTAATAGCCAAACAAACCGTTGTGATCACATGTTATCTTTTTGATGAGCTAAGTTAATCTCTGAATGCGTAAATAGCTATTTTCTGTAAGTCATTTTTAATAGGATGGAAGATGTACAGGGAAATTAGTGTGTGAAAACAGCTTAACAGGAGATTACAGTGATTTATTAACTATTATCCGAGAGAACGCTACTATTTTTAGATGCAATCAATCGTTTATGGTTTGAAGTTCTCGCTGACTGTTATAGTCGAACGACGCATTAGCAGACGAGAAGGAGGGAAAGTGGAATTCCCCCTCCCCCTTTGACGGTTCCAAAAAGTAGAGTTTGTTCTATTAAGGTGCAGGGGAAATGGCTTAAATTCTGCCAATTCCCCTTTTTTGTAAAGATTACCCTTCCTTGGAAGTTTGGTTCGTCCGCCAGTGGAATGATATGGTGATGCAGATCTCATCCATGTCTAGAAACATCCTCTAAAATATAAAAAAGCCCCATTGGAACTTTTACGCAAATGACGTCACTACAAGAGTAGGAGGCGTATCGTAAATATTTACAAATTAGAAAACATGGTCGATGCCGAATTCAGCCGCGACAATTCAATTTTTCGAATTGAACTCACGCAATTCTATTTCGTCGAAGTTGGGCACAATAAAAACAGTCATGCATACTGTAATTTTTTGTGTATTGAGTATTATGATCATCTGTATGAAGGGGGTTTCGGGTGCAAAAGCATGAGGGGGAAAACTTGTCATGAAACAATGGAAATTGATTTTTAGCTGCATGGATTTGTTTTTATGGTATTCTTTATCAGTATGCTACATTAATACAAGTACATGTATACCAGGTTGACATAATCGGAACAGATTGATCACTGACGCACTGGCGGACGAGCTAATCCCCCAAATGGAGGGGAATTTCATCAAAGAGGGGGACATGGCAGTTTTATGTCATTTTACCTACATATACCTTCAGAGAACATATTAAACTTTTTGAAATGCCAAAAAGAGGGGATTTAAACTTTTCCCACACCTTCTCGTCCGGTAGCGCACTGATTTTTCGCATCCCGACAAATTAACGGATATTGTTTATTAGTTGCTTTCAGGTGCGATCTTTAATGCGGAAAATGAGTTCAATTGATTGAACATTCTGAACAAAAGATAAGTTTGGGAAATGAGAAGCTGGTGAGAAAATGAGAAACAGGCATCCGGGATGTTGAAAGCATGACGGTTTTTTGTAATAACAATCAATTCTCACCATATTCGGGGGAGGTTGAAGATTGGGACCGTGAGGTAAGAAAACTAATTGTTTGGATGTGCTACGTGCCGCAAGATTTCCGTTAGCAAGCTTCCGTCATCATCAGAAGACCGAATTCATAAAAGACATTTCAGGTAGATATGAAACTACGTTATTTTAGGGTGAACTTATATAAGTATCAAGCACACGTTCCCACGCACACAGCTGATTAAACCAACCAATCAACCATTATTCACATCATTGATTATAGTTATAATTAAGCTTTAGTCATATAATTGACTTTATTCATACCATAAACTATGTATTGTTCATAAATACACTCAACTGTTATTTATATAACTAATGAATAATGAACTATTAGTCTTATAATTAATCAATAAAGACCTAGACTGTCGGTCGAATCAAGCGTTCTATGACTGGACCCGAATATAATCTACCTCGTAATCTAATTTTTAATCCCGTTAATGTTCATTCAATCTAAAACCGTACGTGTACAGGTGCACTAGCAAGCGCAAATTCCTAAAAATAAACGTCCATATTAAGTTCGTGACAGTTGTCTCAACGCCCGTCAACTATGGCCCAAAATACATACAGTACATACAGGGTGGCTCAAAAAAAAGATTGCGCGTTTGAGCAGTTATGGTGAAAGTTGTGGACAAGCTGTGGGATTGCGGTATAGCGCATTCGATTGGGCATGTTTTTGTCTTCAAAATGATATTATATGATCAGGTTTAGAAGTTCACAGCAGCAGCGGCATATCTTTATTTAAAATGCGCGCCCAACGGATCATGCACACGTGAATAGAGTCAGATGGTGTTTTTGGGTACTGTTTCGCTCACTGCTTGCACGTTTTTCGGTTCTAGTAACTTTATTGGGATTTTAATGATAAATAAGCATTGTTTTTTGTTCATCAACTCCACTTCAAAGTATTATTTGTAACCGAAAGACCGTTTCAATGACTTTAAACCACCATGGCTGTTTTTCTAGTCTGTTGCCATGAATGGTCCCTTTACAATAATTGTGAGCTTAATTAACATTAAATATCACTATAATATTTGAAAAAATTTTGTATCACATATGAGGGTTGTGTTTCTGGGTTTATATGCAATTCCTTAAGTTATTCAACATGTTTTCATCACGCATTCAGCAAAAATTAGGCAAAAATTAGAACTTTTCTTAAATTGACTTGTAAAAACAAAACAAAAAGTCTAATGAAACTTATGTCACACATAATTTTGTAGGCAAAAACATACTCTTTCGAATGCGCTTTACCGCTGTCACACAGCTTTTCTAGAACTTTCACAGTAATTCCTCAAACGCGCAACCTTTTTTTTGAGCCACCCTGTATGTACTTCAATGTTGCATTCATCGAAGAATAGTGGGAACGTGGAATTTTCGCTTCTCTCTCTTTGGTGGTTGCAAGTCTAAGTGCTAAGTAGGGACGGGGAAGTTTCACCTGAGGAACATTCACCCCACGATTTTGGCGATATCTTTTCACCCCGCGGATATTGAACTTTTGAAACACGCGTGGTGAAAAGCCACCGCCGAATTCATGGGTTTTGACACCCACAAGAAGTGTTTCACCTACCGTAACCCAATTTCTAGTTCCTTGGCTGATCGACTAAGATGTGTATGTATCATACACATGATGAGTCAGCGAGTCAGTGAGTGAGTGTCAATTTCAATTTAGATTCGACAGTCATTTTGCGCATTGAAATACGAAATTAACTTTTTGCAGACTTTTAATATGGGGTCGATTTTCACGAAATTTCTTTGTAAATTTTAGCAATATAAGCAAAACAATATAAGCACTTACTATAACCACAATAGTAAGCTCTACCACCACAATCTTAGTACCACACAGTAAGCTCTCCCACCACTTACCGTCATCATGTACTACCGTAATCTCTATAAACACGAACCATAATCTTGCACTATTGTAACCTCTAAACCTGAGTACTACTACCGTAACATCTAGAATCACGTGCCATAATCGTGCGCGTACAACCGCAACAGATACCGCGACGTGAAACGGTTATACTCGACTTGCCGTAACGAGCACCGTAACTGTGACTACAATTTTTTACTGAATCATGAAGAAATCAACAACACAGAAAACAACTACAGTACAATACGTTCATGAAGTGGTTTTGTAGTGATGGTGACGACGGTGGAAGAAATGATAAAATAAAGATACCATCGATCTGACAGTGAGTAACAGTTTTATACTCAGCAAATGGCCAATAACAACCGATAATGATAATAACATTAATAATAGCTATTGTTAGTTACAATATTGAGAATGTCAATTTGTCTTGTCATCAATTAAGTGAACCGGTCGATCAATCAGGAGTTGATTGGAGTGGTGTATCACGTATGGAAAACCAGTATTCAACCAGGAATTAATGTCAGCTGTTATATATTTGTACCACTCACTAATGGACACAATCATACGAATCCCTCATTTGGCTGTTTTTCAAAGGGCCATAAAAGATAAAATGACATAAAACTTTATAATGCACGTCTCTTGGAAAAAAATTAATTCCGCCACTGACACCGTACATACCTCATATGTACGTCTTGACGATTTCATTGTCCATTCGATTGCCAGAACATCTGCTTATCTTCTATGTAATTACATTACTTACGTGGAACATTGAAAAGGTTTTGGACCTTCTTAGAAACCCAGTCAATTCAAATAAGAACAATACAGGCATAAATCAACCAATTTACAATCATCCACTTAGTGTAAATGTAATGTACACGTTAAAAACTTCAATTACATCTAGTGGGTGTCATACAAAGGTTTTTTGAATAACCAGAGACGTTTTTGAGACATCTGAGTTGAGTTTCAGAGGTAATTAATTAACAATGATTTATTTCCGAACATTGAATTGAACCTGAGTCATTTCGCCTATCAATCGTTCAACGAAAGCATGTCATTTACAAGTAAAGCTCGATTATTTTTCGCTCAAATATTTGTAACTCACCTTATTGACGTATTTGCATATAAACGTTTTTGATGAGGTTACATGCAATTGATTCTGTTTACATGCGTCAATTGTATGTATAAGCAGGTGTGAAAAAAACCTGTATCAATCAATTAACTGTAATTGTATTTTGACTTTAGTGCTAATCTAATACCACGCCTGAACAATCTTAAAAAAATTTTCGACGCGAATTTTAAAGCTTCAAATACAGATGTCAGTTGAAAATAAACGGGATTGAACTCAGGGGTTGTTGGAGCAAACAGAATCGGAGTACAGGTAGCATTAACATTTATAGAAAATAATCGTTATAATAGCAAGAAATGTTGTAATAATCTGGTTGATTTTAGGAAAACCAACGGTGAATGACCACCTTTTCATTGTTAACTCAACTACATGACTGACTCAATGATAACAACGGGTTAGGTTGTTGAACAGGAAAGGTGAAAATCCCCTACCCTCATGATTTCCTGTAAATGTTTGGTTTTTATAAAACTTGATCATCCGTTGTCTGCAATGGGTTTACATTAGTAGAAGTAAACTTAATAATATCAGAGACATGATCAGTTCAAATTCCGAATCCATAATTTCAACTTGTGATGGTCATCTGCGTATAAATGACTAGATTGTCACTTAACGCAAGTTGCCATGAATAAAAACAAATAAAGTTTCACTCTTCCTTCTTGAGATGCTGTCAGAGTCCAAAGGAAAGTAGAAGAAACGTGAAAGGAAAAGTAAAATCTTGAAAACTCAATTCAAAAAGTCGGTTTTGTTGCTTGAAAAATGTTTTTCGGTCGAACGTCGGCACGCTGGTCAAGTGGTTAAAGGTGTTAGATTCTGAAACCGTCTGGCTGGCCGCACACGGGTTCGAATCTCGGGGCCGTCACCAAAAAGCCTTATGGCAGTCAAAGAATTGTGACATACTGACTGATGGTCGTTGAAGAATATACCTTGATTATCCGATAGAGTAACTTTGAATCCGATTCCATGATATGCATCATTCGTGATTGGGACCTGGCGAAGTCTTGATCCGAGTGAGACAAACCAACAATTAAACAAGTTTTCCGCTTTTGATTACTTTCATTTGAACTCTGAAAGCACCGGAATTATAGGAATAACCACAGGAAGTAGAATTCTGAGTCATTATCCCAAATTATAGCTGATTTTTCTATGTGATAATCAGCGGCATCTGACTTCAACTAAAAACCGAGTACATTTGAATCATTTTTCACGTAAACCACGTAATTTTCTTAAGCCCCGTTTATACTTGAGCGCAGGCGCAGCGCAGATTTGGGTGCAGTCTACGGGTGCAGATCTACGGGTGCAGATCTACGGGCGCAGCTGTTTAGCGACTATAAACGCACGAGCGCAGCCAAAATTCCAGTTTTTGAGCGATTTTATTTGATATAAAACCGAAGTTTTTGTGTGACTTCTTTCAGATATTCTTGATCACTGATTTTTTTCATGAATTTTGAGACCAAAAAGAGCCGAAACTAAGGTGAAAATTTTTTCGGTCGAGATTTCGGGCGATCTGATTTGATATAAAACCGAAATTTTTGTGTGACTTCTCTTACATATTCTTGATCACTGATTTTTTTCACGAATTTTGAGACTAAAAAGAGCCGAAAAGGAGCTGAAAATTTTTTGGTCGATTTTTGGCATCCGGGTCGGATCCGGTCAATTATGCATACCGTGTTATGTGAGCTGTGGTTGATTAACGTTGACCAAATCAAAATTACAGTTATTTTAGAGCTCTTGGGACAGTAATCAATCAGCTAGGGTCATTGACGTGAAAAAAACTGTGAATTTTCCGTTGAAAATGTTGAGAGAAACTCAAAAACTCTTATAAGGTAATTTGAGGAAATCGCGCAAAACAGGCAGAGTTTTATATAACACATCCCTTTCCCTATGTGAAACATGAACGATTCTGTAGAGGCTCTGCATGGTTTTGCGTGCTTTGTTAGTGCTATAGTGGCTGTCGTTTTACACCACATTCTGGAGCTTGAAATCCGATGAAATAACGGGTTATAATCTGAAAAAATTTCATAAAACTATCTAGAAAGAGTGTTTTGACCTTTTTATAAAAATATTCAATTTTTATTGAATGTAAAACAACAATCTGCACCATCCAATATCAATTAAATTTGATATTGGGTGCAGCCATACAAATCTGCACCCGTAGAACTGCAGCATAGATCTACGGTGCAGCCCAGTGCAGCGAGTATAAATGCAAACATGCCGTAGATCTATGCCGTAGACAGTTTTGTATGGCTGCGCTGCGTCTGCGCTCGAGTATAAACGGGGCTTTATTTCACTGAAAGAACAGTTGCTCAGAGCTTTAATTATCAATACCTCCCAGCTCCCACATTATTTTGCTTGAAAATTCACCTATGTATTTCGATTATTATTTACCTGTTGTTACGCTTTTTTGTAGGATATGACGTAATATAATGTACCCCCACTGTAATTTAGGTCATGTTCGGCGGAAATGGATCAGGTGTGCGTGCGAATGTGCCAGGAAAGTGAAATGTTACAGAAACCAATTAAAAAAAATTTACGCGATACAATGTCATTAGATTTCAATCAAAATTTAATTACTTTACGACCACCAAAACTTCTATGATTGTCACTGATTTTTGTGAAATTGCGTTACAGACAACTTGATATGGCGGACAACCGGACTACGACTGAACCGGCTATTAGTATAATCAGTCATTCTGAACAGGAATGCGGGAAAAAATGTTATTGGGTTAGAAATACAGCGTATAAACCCATAAGGGCGTAACACATAACTCTCATCACTGCGATTGTTTTACCCCTTTTTATATAAATACTTCACATAATACCGTAATATAACATTTTATATTTTGTAACATATTCATTATTTTCATTATACATTACAACATACTCACCAACCATAACGTATCGTAACAACACATAACATTTGTGGAAAGACCAACAGTACGATTCATACAGATGTATGTAATTACAGTATAGTCATCCGATAAATAACCTATCGAAAGGTTCCAGGTTAATTTGGTCGATCAGATGAACTTTACCCCGATGATTACAGTGGACAGGTGCGGTTATGCTGATTTAACATTTGTATGTAAACGAAAAACAAACAATAAAAAAAAACAAGAAGCTTCGGAAGCACAATAGCCCGTCAGGGGGTGTTTAGTTGAGGTGTTGGTTTGGTAGGCAGGTGGATACAGTACTACACTAAAATACACAGATAATGATGATAATTACAAGTATTGATCGATAAATGACTAGTACTAAATGTACAGATGATGATGATATTTACAAGATTTGATCGATAATTGATACAGTACTAAATGTACAGATGATGATGTTTACAAGCATTGATCGATAAATGATACAGTTATACATGTACAGATGAAGATGATATTTACAAGCATTGATCAGTAATTGATCCAGCACTATTTACAAATATGATGATGATAATTACAAGTTTTATTAGATTTGAAACAGAACCCAGTTTGCATCTGATATTCTTATTACAATAAACAAAGAAAACTACTAAGACAATAAGTTGAGTCTTGACTTGATTCGATCATTTTCTAATAAACATATTTTTGTTATTCAGGCTAGGACACAGTATAGTACGTACATATGTATTAACATGTACACAAACCTAGTTTATTTGATCAAAACTCAGTTTCTAGAACAATTTTCGTTAAACCATTTCGTTACTACCCTATCTATGTAGCATGTTGGAGAGAAATAATGACACACTTTAATCCACTTCGAGCCGATTCGATCATGCCAAGTGCCACGTTTTTTTAATGAAAGTAAAGTAATCAATTAGTTCACATCCAACGAACGGACAGCCGTGCACAATATTTGGGTGTGAGGGAAAGGTTTTACATGAAATATCGCCGATAAAGTCTGAACCCGATCAATCGACTATCATACAGTATGCGTGGGCTTTTGATACTTTGCAAAGGTTTCCCCAAACTAAAGGTTGCTTTTTACCATGGCACATCCGGTCCGGTTTACAAACACAAGGTTTCAAGTAAAAATAGAGTGTGTGGAAACAGATAAAAATGATTAAGAAATAGACATAAATAGAACCACTCACCGACAAAATACACTACATAACTATTTTTATGGTGTTACCAGTAAAATATCACTACTGATTTTCACTAAGAAATGTATGACACAATAACTTCAAATGGCGCTTTTTTCAAAATGGCATGCAAACTGTCTACGCAAGTCTAAACGTGTTATGTAAAGGTTTCCATAATTCAAAAGTTTTACAAGACATAACCCACTGCATCGACTGTACGCAAGTCTAAACGTGTTATGTAAAGGTTTCCATAATTCAAAAGGTTTCATGTTGTTGAGCTACAGGCGGTCTAGACAACTTTTTACGAAGTACATGTAAGCGACCCACTCCTGCGCCCACTCAGCGAATGGACGTGATAGAACTTCTACTAATTCAAATTAGGATGGAACGACTTTATTCAGGCTTGAAATGCATGCTAGAAAAACTTTAAATGGGTTCTTTATAAGGCCTAGAAAAAATTAGTAAACTTAGATTCGCTCGGCTGCGCTGCCCAAAAAAGACGTAAATACATTATAGACAGAAAAATATATACATGTTTGAAAAAAGTTTATGAAGTATCGTGAACCGAGGTCGCCAACTCGAAAACTTTTCTCGCATTTAAATTTTGCGGGTTAGTGTGCTGGACAAACGTTTACAGAATGCAGACAAATTGAAATTTTGTCGCGAAATATTCGAACTTGAGTTATAACGCGGAACACTGTCACAGACTTGAGGTGCGTAACAATCATAGTCATTCTTTTAAGGAAATGTCACTCAATTCAATTCACTTATTCCCATCACATGCCTTCCAGTTTCGCTGACCATGTGGCACTGTGATTGTGAATATGAACACGAATTTCAATTATTGCCTGTGAAACATAAACAAATGGCGGACGAGCCACACCTCCAATCCAATAGGAGAGGATTCTTTTCAAAGAGGGGGAAATGGCAGAAATGAAGCCAGTTTACCTACACTTTAGGCAATAAACTTAACTTTTTGAAAAAGAGGGGAATTTCACTGTTCCCTTCTGTTTTCGTCCGATAGTGAATGGGAGCATGGCTTGGTCATCATGATGCACCCGTATCTGTTGACATTCTCATTTCTGTGTGAATCACTGAGCCACTCAGTGAGTGCACATGCACTGTACTCATCATTTACGCATTTGGAACATTCAGAATTTAGCAGTTTATATATATTTTTGGCACCGAGTTGTCCTGTAACCAACAGACACGACACACACAAACATACAACCCGCAGACTCGAGAACAGGTAGAGGCAGTCATTTACCGTAACCTACTCCACAACTTTACAGTTTGTATGTGAAAGTGAACACTAACCGTGAATCGAAATCAATACTTCTGTCCTAAAGTATTGAGTTTTGCTAATAATAAATTTATTAAGGAACTAACGCAAGTGTGTGATATAATTGTGGATCTGGACTCTAAGGTGGATATGAAAAATGATATTTTAACTTGTGAGTTATACACAACTGTACACATTGTACTTTATGCCCAACGGAAATGTAAACTGAGTGCAACGGAAACGGAACTGTAGGATGGGACTCAAGTTGGCAATGGTCAACGCGTGGGAGAATAAGTATTGACACGTGGGCACTAGCGGAGGAGGCAACAACCAAATCGTGAAATTCCCTCCTCTTTGGCATTAAAAGAAGAATCTGTTCCTTAAGATGTAAGGAAAATGACCTTAATTTGCATATCCTTTCTTTTTGAAAAAATGCTCCTCCTTTTGGAGGATGGGTTCGTTCGCCAGTGGATATGGTTTACTGTTTGCCGGCAGATAAGTTCAGCAGCCGTAATGTGTGGGCTGTAACTTACGCCAACGTGTAAAACACAACTCAACATGGTGGTTACGAGCAAATTAATGGATTAGGGTGAATCTTTTTATGACGAAAGTGCATACATACGAGATGGCACGTTGAATACGGTGGTTACTGTAATATCGCGACCGCAATGGTAAAACCAGCAAAATGGTAACTCAAACAACAGTAAATCAGAATGTAAATGAAACTCAATGGGTCATTCGATAATGAACTTAAATAAAAGCTGCCGACATACATGAATGAATATGGGATTACAGCTGGGTGTTTCATCGAATTATACGAAATATAGTTTTTCATGAATTGATGTGACACGCTAGTGGATGAGGGGAAAACTGAAATTTGAAAATCCGCCTCTTGAACGTTTTCAAAAGGCAGAATTTGTTCCGTAAGGTATAAGTAAAATTATCTGAAATCTGCAGATTTCCCCCTCTTTGACAAAATTCCCCTCCCTTTGGAGGATTAGCTCGTCCGCCAGTAATGTGACATTAAGATTGACGGCATCCAGTGAATTAATGGTTGTGACAATCCATCGCCCTCAAAATAAATTATATATTTTCCCACTCGTTGTTTCTTACTTATATACTTCTCGCCTACACCGCCTACACAAATGGATGGACCGGAAAAACTGAATGACATCAATGAACTCAGGGGATAACCAACTGATTCAATCGTATTTTACATCTTTTTAACGAATGTTTGTTCGCTTATCATTTTTGAAACTCTAGCCTGGGGTTTCAACCGTCCCTTAAAACGGTTTTCAACAACAATTGTGATGTATATTTTGGGTGGCATGAATTTTTTTTGAAGTTACGTAACGTTGAATGAACCTGGTAAACAGGGTACACAATTATGGTGCTAGGTCCTGGTTGACAATTAGCATGCATAATTTATCATATAATAAAGTTTTGCGACAACTTACGAGCATATACTGTAAGCATTCTTTCTTTCTTTCTGTTTCAAACGCACAACTATGCTATTCTAAAGATATTCCCAATTAAACCCACGAGACTACAAAGCGTAACAACTGTATTTCTGATAGGGTCACTTCAGAGCGTAATTTGATTGGGAATTGTACTAGTGTTTACGGCATGTGGTGACGCTCACGCTCATACGATAATTGATGAAAACTATGAACTGCAACGCTTCTATACTGAATATTACCAATACGGAAATGTGGAGTAGTTTTTTCGTTTGATTCACTTGCCGATAGATCCCTACTTCATAGATTAGATATACAGAGTGACAAGTGTACAGTATGAAATAATTTTTTTTATTATGTACACACATACATATAGTCGAATTTTTTGGTTACGCCTTTTTTGGGAACTTTTTTCGTGAAAAACCTTTCCCTTACCCAGAAATTGGCGGTCGAAAGCAGCAATTTGGGGTTGATGAAAAGGTTTTACACACAGAAAAGTTCTTAAAAAGATGATTATGACTTTTTTTGAACTTTTTTGTGTATAAAACCGTTTCATTAACCCAAACTGCTGCTTTCGACCGCCAATTTCTGGGTGAGGGAAAGGTTTTACACAAAAAAAGTTCTCAAAAAAAGGCGTAACCAAAAAATTCGACTATATGTATGTACATATGTACCATATCCCTGATACGTCGTAAGATTTCACGCATGCATTGATTTTATTACACAAGTGTAATTCATGATCTTATTATTCCAGCCGTGCATTGACATAACATGATCAAAATGTTTCCCGAGCATGACATGGTAATGTTTCGCCGAATGTTACGTATAGTCGACAATGAATTACTGTTCCAAAAAGGAGCGTGATTTATCGATAAACAACCTGATGTTTTGGGGGTGGCAGGTTCTTTGTCGATGAAAATTTCGTCTGGAAGGGGAGAAAAATCACATTTAACCGACGATATCTTCATCGAAAACATAATTTATGCAAACAAACTGATGCTTCACGATGTCAGATTTCTGTCAATGAAGATATCGTGGGATAAAGGTGATTTTCCTCATTTGTACAGACGAAATGTTCATCGACAAAAAACCTGCCACCCCTGAAACATCAGGTTGTTTATCGATAAATCACGCTCCTTTTTAGAACAGTAATTCATTTTCGACTATAGCATAACATCTAATACTATAAAGAAACAGTGTGCGTCTGTCTGTAACGCCAGCCCGGTTTACCACAGTTAACGCCAGCCCGGTTAACCACAGTTGCTATTTTCACGTATGGTGCAGCAATAGCAGTCTGGAGTAGGCCGATAGTAGGTTAATGTTTCACGAGCTAATGTTTCAGTCCGATAGTGGGTTAATGTTTCACGAGCTAATGTTTCAGTAGAAAACTGATGTCCCATTTTAAGAAATGGGGACAAAACGCAGTTTATTATATTAACGTCAAAACGAGCTAATGTTTCATACATCAAAGTTATAAATGGGTTAATGTTTCACGAGCTAATGTTTCCGTCCGATAGTATGTTAATGTTTCACGAGCTAATGTTTCAGTAGAAAACTGATGTCCCATTTTAAGAAATGGGGACAAAACGCAGTTTATTATATTTTAACGTCAAAACGAGCTAATGTTTCATACATCAAAGTTATAAATGAGTTAATGTTTCAAGAGTCTAAACGAGCTAATGTTTCAGTAGCGACCAGTGGCCTGTTTTCACAACTGTCCCCATTTAAATAAATGGGGACAAAAGCCTGTTTTCACGTATGTCCCCATTTTATGAAATGGGACAAAAGCCTGTTTTAACATCTGTCCCCATTTTAATAAATGGGGACAAAAACCTGTTTAGTTCGGTAATAGATTACTTTCCACGGGAAGCTTCAAAATGGCACAATAGATTATTTCCACAGGATATTCATTGCAACGGCAATAGATTACTTTCCACGGAAGGTTTCTAATGGCTCAATATATTATTTCCACGGGATATTCATTGCAACGGCAATCGATTACTTTCCACGGGAAGTTCCTAATGGCTGAATATATTATTCATATGCTAAATTAATCTGATTTTAGTGTCCACGGGATATATCAAATACTGAAAGTATTATTTTTTTAAATAATATTTTTACATGCAATGATCAACGCAACGGTAATAGATTACTTTCCACGGGAAGCTTCAAAATGGCTCAATAGATTATTTCCACGGGATATTCATTGCAACGGCAATAGATTACTTTCCACGGAAGGTTCCTAATGGCTCAATATATTATTTCCACGGGATATTCATTGCAACGGCAATCGATTACTTTCCACGGGAAGTTCCTAATGGCTGAATAGATTATTCATATGCTAAATTAATCTGAGTGGAAGTTCCTAATGGCTGAATAGATTATTCATATGCTAAATTAATCTGATTTTAGTGTCCACGGGATATATGCAATACTGAAAGTAATACTTTTTTTAAATAATATTTTTACATGCAATGATCAACGCAACGGTAATAGATTACTTTCCACGGGAAGCTTCAAAATGGCTCAATAGATTATTTCCACGGGATATTCATTGCAACGGCAATCAATTACTTTCCACGGGAAGTTCCTAATGGCTCAATAGATTATTCATATGCTTAATTAATTTGATTTTAGTGTCCACGGGATATATCCAATACTGAAAGTAATATTTTTTTAAATAATATTTTTACATGCAATGATCAACGCAACGGTAATAGATTACTTTCCACGGGAAGCTTCAAAATGGCTCAATAGATTATTTCCACGGGATATTCATTGCAACGGCAATAGATTACTTTCCACGGAAGGTTCCTAATGGCTCAATATATTATTTCCACGGGATATTCATTGCAACGGCAATCGATTACTTTCCACGGGAAGTTCCTAATGGCTCAATAGATCATTCATATGCTAAATTAATCTGATTTTAGTGTCCACGGGATATATCAAATACTGAAAGTATTATTTTTTTAAATAATATTTTTACATGCAATGATCAACGCAACGGTAATAGATTACTTTCCACGGGAAGCTTCAAAATGGCTCAATAGATTATTTCCACGGGATATTCATTGCAACGGCAATAGATTACTTTCCACGGAAGGTTCCTAATGGCTCAATATATTATTTCCACGGGATATTCATTGCAACGGCAATCGATTACTTTCCACGGGAAGTTCCTAATGGCTGAATAGATTATTCATATGCTAAATTAATCTGAGTGGAAGTTCCTAATGGCTGAATAGATTATTCATATGCTAAATTAATCTGATTTTAGTGTCCACGGGATATATGCAATACTGAAAGTAATACTTTTTTTAAATAATATTTTTACATGCAATGATCAACGCAACGGTAATAGATTACTTTCCACGGGAAGCTTCAAAATGGCTCAATAGATTATTTCCACGGGATATTCATTGCAACGGCAATCAATTACTTTCCACGGGAAGTTCCTAATGGCTCAATAGATTATTCATATGCTTAATTAATTTGATTTTAGTGTCCACGGGATATATCCAATACTGAAAGTAATATTTTTTTAAATAATATTTTTACATGCAATGATCAACGCAACGGTAATAGATTACTTTCCACGGGAAGCTTCAAAATGGCTCAATAGATTATTTCCACGGGATATTCATTGCAACGGCAATAGATTACTTTCCACGGAAGGTTCCTAATGGCTCAATATATTATTTCCACGGGATATTCATTGCAACGGCAATCGATTACTTTCCACGGGAAGTTCCTAATGGCTCAATAGATCATTCATATGCTAAATTAATCTGATTTTAGTGTCCACGGGATATATCAAATACTGAAAGTATTATTTTTTTAAATAATATTTTTACATGCAATGATCAACGCAACGGTAATAGATTACTTTCCACGGGAAGCTTCAAAATGGCTCAATAGATTATTTCCACGGGATATTCATTGCAACGGCAATAGATTACTTTCCACGGAAGGTTCCTAATGGCTCAATATATTATTTCCACGGGATATTCATTGCAACGGCAATCGATTACTTTCCACGGGAAGTTCCTAATGGCTGAATAGATTATTCATACGCTAAATTAATCTGAGTGGAAGTTCCTAATGGCTGAATAGATTATTCATATGCTAAATTAATCTGATTTTAGTGTCCACGGGATATATCCAATACTGAAAGTAATACTTTTTTTAAATAATATTTTTACATGCAATGATCAACGCAACGGTAATAGATTACTTTCCACGGGAAGCTTCAAAATGGCTCAATAGATTATTTCCACGGGATATTCATTGCAACGGCAATCGATTACTTTCCACGGGAAGTTCCTAATGGCTCAATAGATTATTCATATGCTTAATTAATCTGATTTTAGTGTCCACGGGATATATCCAATACTGAAAGTAATATTTTTTTAAATAATATTTTTACATGCAATGATCAACGCAACGGTAATAGATTACTTTCCACGGGAAGCTTCAAAATGGCTCAATAGATTATTTCCACGGGATATTCATTGCAACGGCAATAGATTACTTTCCACGGAAGGTTCCTAATGGCTCAATATATTATTTCCACGGGATATTCATTGCAACGGCAATCGATTACTTTCCACGGGAAGTTCCTAATGGCTGAATAGATTATTCATATGCTAAATTAATCTGATTTTAGTGTCCACGGGATATATCCAATACTGAAAGTAATACTTTTTTAAATAGTATTTTTACATGCAATGATCAACGCAACGGTAATAGATTACTTTCCACGGGAAGCTTCAAAATGGCTCAATAGATTATTTCCACGGGATATTCATTGCAACGGCAATCGATTACTTTCCACGGGAAGTTCCTAATGGCTCAATAGATTATTCATATGCTAAATTAATCTGATTTTAGTGTCCACGGGATATATCCAATACTGAAAGTAATATTTTTTTAAATAATATTTTTACATGCAATGATCAACGCAACGGTAATAGATTACTTTCCACGGGAAGCTTCAAAATGGCTCAATAGATTATTTCCACGGGATATTCATTGCAACGGGATTGTGAATCCGCAAACAATGTTAAAATTAATATCGAGGCAAGTCATCAAAGAAAAAATTGTTTCATTTACAAAGTAAACAACAAAGCACAATCATCCTCAATTTATAACGGGACATGGGCTCAATGTATAACGAGTCAGTTAATAGTTAGTGACTATTGAGCCCTCAATTTCATTCAGACACATCTCAATCAATGACATGATAACCCTGAACACCGCAACCTGAGTTACAAAACTCGGCCCTAATTCTCGGCAGAATACTCGGCAGAATACCCGGTAAAGCGCGCGCAGCGCGCACAGAAGCACAACTCGAGCAGAATCCCCGGGCCCAATACCGGGCTGCAGTCCCTAGTCTAATACTATAAAGAAACAGTGTTCGTCCGTCTGTCTGTAACGCCAGCCCGGTTTACCACAGTTAACGCCAGCCCGGATCAGCGACGAGCACTGTTTTCACGTATGGTGCAGCAATAGCAGTCTGGAGTAGGCCGATAGTAGGTTAATGTTTCACGAGCTAATGTTTCAGTCCGATAGTGGGTTAATGTTTCACGAGCTAATGTTTCAGTAGAAAACTGATGTCCCATTTTAAGAAATGGGGACAAAACGCAGTTTATTATATTAACGTCAAAACGAGCTAATGTTTCATACATTAAAGTTATAAATGAGTTAATGTTTCAAGAGTCTAAACGAGCTAATGTTTCAGTCCGATAGTGGGTTGATGTTTCACGAGCTAATGTTTCAGTAGAAAACAGCTGTCCCCATTTTAAGAAATGGGGACAAAATGCAGTTTGTTATATTAACGTCAAAACGAACTAATGTTTCATACATTAAAGTTATATGAGTTAATGTTTCATGAGCCTAAACGAGCTAATGTTTCAGTAGCGACCAGTGGCCTGTTTTCACAACTGTCCCCATTTAAATAAATGGGGACAAAAGCCTGTTTTCACGTATGTCCCCATTTTATGAAATGGGACAAAAGCCTGTTTTAACATCTGTCCCCATTTTAATAAATGGGGACAAAAACCTGTTTAGTTCGGTAATAGATTACTTTCCACGGGAAGCTTCAAAATGGCACAATAGATTATTTCCACAGGATATTCATTGCAACGGCAATAGATTACTTTCCACGGAAGGTTCCTAATGGCTCAATATATTATTTCCACGGGATATTCATTGCAACGGCAATCGATTACTTTCCACGGGAAGTTCCTAATGGCTGAATATATTATTCATATGCTAAATTAATCTGATTTTAGTGTCCACGGGATATATCCAATACTGAAAGTAATACTTTTTTTAAATAATATTTTTACATGCAATGATCAACGCAACGGTAATAGATTACTTTCCACGGGAAGCTTCAAAATGGCTCAATAGATTATTTCCACGGGATATTCATTGCAACGGCAATCGATTACTTTCCACGGGAAGTTCCTAATGGCTCAATAGATTATTCATATGCTAAATTAATCTGATTTTAGTGTCCACGGGATATATCAAATACTGAAAGTAATATTTTTTTAAATAATATTTTTACATGCAATGATCAACGCAACGGTAATAGATTACTTTCCACGGGAAGCTTCAAAATGGCTCAATAGATTATTTCCACGGGATATTCATTGCAACGGCAATAGATTACTTTCCACGGAAGGTTCTTAATGGCTCAATATATTATTTCCACGGGATATTCATTGCAACGGCAATCGATTACTTTCCACGGGAAGTTCCTAATGGCTGAATAGATTATTCATATGCTAAATTAATCTGAGTGGAAGTTCCTAATGGCTAAATAGATTATTCATATGCTAAATTAATCTGATTTTAGTTTAGTGTCCACGGGATATATCCAATACTGAAAGTAATACTTTTTTTAAATAATATTTTTACATGCAATGATCAACGCAACGGTAATAGATTACTTTCCACGGGAAGCTTCAAAATGGCTCAATAGATTATTTCCACGGGATATTCATTGCAACGGCAATCGATTACTTTCCACGGGAAGTTCCTAATGGCTCAATAGATTATTCATATGCTAAATTAATCTGATTTTAGTGTCCACGGGATATATCCAATACTGAAAGTAATATTTTTTTAAATAATATTTTTACATGCAATGATCAACGCAACGGTAATAGATTACTTTCCACGGGAAGCTTCAAAATGTCTCAATAGATTATTTCCACGGGATATTCATTGCAACGGCAATAGATTACTTTCCACGGAAGGTTCCTAATGGCTCAATATATTATTTCCACGGGAAATTCATTGCAACGGCAATCGATTACTTTCCACGGGAAGTTCCTAATGGCTGAATAGATTATTCATACGCTAAATTAATCTGATTTTAGTGTCCACGGGATATATCCAATACTGAAAGTAATACTTTTTTAAATAGTATTTTTACATGCAATGATCAACGCAACGGTAATAGATTACTTTCCACGGGAAGCTTCAAAATGGCTCAATAGATTATTTCCACGGGATATTCATTGCAACGGCAATCGATTACTTTCCACGGGAAGTTCCTAATGGCTCAATAGATTATTCATATGCTAAATTAATCTGATTTTAGTGTCCACGGGATATATCCAATACTGAAAGTAATATTTTTTTAAATAATATTTTTACATGCAATGATCAACGCAACGGTAATAGATTACTTTCCACGGGAAGCTTCAAAATGGCTCAATAGATTATTTCCACGGGATATTCATTGCAACGGGATTGTGAATCCGCAAACAATGTTAAAATTAATACCGAGGCAAGTCATCAAAGAAAAAATTGTTTCATTTACAAAGTAAACAACAAAGCACAATCATCCTCAATGTATAACGGGACATGGGCTCAATGTATAACGAGTCAGTTAATAGTTAGTGACTACAGTTAATAGTTAGTGACTATTGAACACTCAATTTCATTCAGACACATCTCAATCAATGACATGATAACCCTGAACACCGCAACCTGAGTTACAAAGAAATTTTGTAAACTAAAACCCGTAAAACTTTTGAGCGGGTCACTCGTGACAAATATGTAGCATAATAGAGAAAACTGGTAAACTTACCAGCCAAAGTCCTAATGGCTCAATATATTATTTCCACGGGATATTCATTGCAACGGAAATAGATTACTTTCCAAAACGACACTAAATAATAAATTATAAAAATGTAAATTTTTGTTCACGTTTCACGACTGGTATATTTTAAAATTATGGACATTGCGTGTTGCTCAGTTATGAATACCGTTCTCAATTAGAAGAATCAAAAAATTATAATCCACTACCACATTATAATCCTGTCATTGTGCATACACTTTAAAACTGGCTCGATAGATTACCTTCCACCAAACTAACTGGTTCAATAGAGCAGTGTTTAACAATGTAGTACAACAATCTAATACCCAGATCTCTAATACTCGGCCCTAATTCTCGGCAGAATACCCGATAAAGCGCGCGCAGCGCGCACAGAAGCACAACTCGAGCAGAATCCCCGGGCCCAATACCGAGCTGCAGTCCCTAGTAACATAACAATAAGATTGAATGTTTCAGCCGTGCATTGACACAACATGATTAAAATGTTTCACTTGTTGACGCACAAGGAGAAAATTCAAATGTTTCACATAACATAACATAACATAGCGTAACATGACATAACACAAAGATATAATGTTTCAGTCGTGCAGATGTTGTCAGCGTTCGCCGCGGCTGGTGTGTTCTTCATCTACGTGTACCACATCACCTTCTTTCTGGGTGTCATGGCTTGTGCCGCACACATGGAAATGTCCGGCGATGAATCCATGTTTGCCATTCCATGTACGGTCTCATCCAAGGACCAGGACAAGGATGCCGAGGCAAAGCCTGATGGGAAGAACAAAGTCACTGGTTGGTGTACTTTTATATATGATACAGTTAGGCAAATCCTTAACTCAAATTTCAATCAAGACCTAACATCGGATTCATAAAAAAGCTAAAGTCATGTGATAATATCATGGTTATGTAATTCCTAGACTTCCTTATAAAGTATTCAAATCATGACTGGGAAAGTTTTGAATCGAAATTCTGCTATGTAGGATACAAGCTACGACGATTTTATTCATTCAACACTGTATTGTTAAAGTATCAATGGAGATTTATAATAATTTCAGGTACAAATACAAAAACTTAGGAAGTATACTGTATATACGGGTTTATAGGACGGTAAACTATGTATACTAGATCAGAATGAACGAAGTGTATGAAGGAGCACAATCAATTAACGGCTTTCAATTTCAGTGAGCTCATCCTGTTGTTGATTGATTCTTGCTTACGTGTTTAATGGATTATTTCGTCAACGTCACAACAGAATACTACCGCATTAACGCGAAGTGCCATTACATTAAAACTATGACGTTCGCGTTTCCAGTGACATAATAAAATACATATAGTATCGACGGAGTTTTCTTAAATGGATGATGACAACGTACACAACCGTCAAAAGGGGTTTTCTCGATTCAAATCTCAAAACGAAAGTCACCAAACAAATGGAGCTGAAATACTGACGAATATGCTAATGACTTCTCTTTAAATGAATGAAAGCACTTGATGGCCGATGACGAGATACCGGAAGTTGTCAACGTAGACTAAAGAATACCATGATATTAGCCAAAACTACCATACCATATTATTATTTGTGACGTATATACGCCATGATCATTAGCTTACAGTGATAACCAAAAAATAATCGGAAGTCACTTGAACGACGTTCGGTAACGGTAACCACATGGTTCTTTTCCACGCTCACGTTGCTAATGACTTGCTGTAAAATAAATTAGAGGACAGAGTAGATCATGAACGGTGACGTCATGACCAGATGATCAAAATGTACGCGTATGTACAGGGTGGGCCGAAACTCGGCGACATACGACAGTTTTGATTGTTCTTATAGAGTATGATAAAAATTAGAGTAAAATAATTGTTTAACACCCTAAATTTGTGACAAATCCATCAATGTGCAGAATATTGAACACGAACATCATCAAAGTCAGATCGTCGTTTTACTGGTTCACCCTGTATATTCCACTAATGTACACCACGCACTTGGATTCGTTTATCTTATAATAACTTATAACAACCTCCCACGGTTATTCTCGGTGTTTATTAACATTTTTTCCAAAACTCTGAACAATACTATAAATAAAGGCACTGACAAGCGAGGGAACACGGTAAATAATTAATAGAGCCTTGCGAGATAATGGCTGATTCATTTTTCATGCCTTTTAATGGATGATTCATTTTTCATGCCTTTAAATGGATGATTCATTTTTCATGTGTTCAAAACAATAAACATGTATCGAAAGTAAACTCAGAATAAAGATTTTGCTTGCTATAAAAATATATACAACCGCTGAGCAAACTAAAATCACGTCTACAAACAAGTCGATGGGAAGATTCTGTTAAAACAAAATTAATTATTTATACTCATTATTATGAATAAAAAAAATAATTGCAAAGTAAAAACAAGGAAATAAAGCATGCCAAAAGTTGACTGAAATCGGAATCCTTGAAAACGATATTACGGAATTGAAATCGAGTTAAATACGGAAATACAGATTCTAAATCAAGTTGGAAAAGATTATACAGAATTGAAATCACTTAAATACGGAAGTACAGAATCAAAATCTAGTTAGATACGCTTTTGCAGAACCGAAATCACTTTAAATACGGCATTACCGAATCGAATAAAGTTGGATAAGTTTTTACAAAATCGAAGTGACATTAAATAGGGTTTTACAGAATCGGTTGCCGATAACTACTGGCCTTCGATTCTGTTCACAAAGATCTACAGACCAATCGTGGGCACGTGGCAATTTCTGCTTGTCACGGTACATATATTCGCACTTTATGTGGGACTGGCTAGCTGGGGAGTGACGTTGGCCAAAGAGGGTACGTGAGTGAGTGAGTGAGTGAGTGAGTGAGTGAGTGAGTGAGTGAGTGAGTGAGTGAGTGAGTGAGTGAGTGAGTGAGTGAGTGAGTGAGTGAGTGAGTGAGTGAGTGAGTGAGTGAGTGAGTGAGTGAGTGAGTGAGTGAGTGAGTGATTTAAAAAAACATTTCTAATGCAGAAAGAAAAACAGCTCAGCCGAAAGTTCACCCCGCCGCAGGTGGAATCGAAATGGCGCAAAGTTTCAAGAACGGAAAAACAGAAAAGAAGTTGGATGACAATGCCAATGAGGTTGAAGATGATGATGACAACAAGGAACACTCTAATGATGACGGAGAAAAACAGCTGCCCCAAAAGGGTGAGTGAGGTGGTGAGTGAGTGAGTGAGTGAGTCAGTCAGACGGCCCTGTCAGAGTGTACACGAATAATTTAATATACCGATTCGTATTGAAGGAACATAAAAAATTTCAGATAATTCGGATAATGTTAAAATTCCGAAAACTGTGCCTGATCAAGGAAACGAAACTCATCGTGATGCCAATACGGAGGCAGTTGTCGAAGCCATGGCACACCTAGGATGGCCTGTTGTTCAGGTAAAACACCTAATCACTCACTCACTCACTCGCTCACTCACTCACTCACTCACTCGCTCACTCACTAACTCACTCACTCACTTACTCACTCACCCACTCACTCACTCACATACTCACTCATTCACTCACTCACTCATTCACGCACAGGGCGCCGTATCGACCATAATCGGCATGTTGATACTGTTCACGATCAAGGCATATTCCATCCAAACATTCTTCAAGTCGGTTACGTTGGTGTGTTTCTTCGGTCTGATCCACTCAGTTCTCTTCCTCCCGGTACTACTCATCTGGTGGTCAAGATTACGTGATTTCGTCGTTGATTCCTTACAGAAATGGCGTAAACATTTCAATCAGTGATGTTGCAAGTGTATTTATTGAACTATTGGATTGTATATACTCAGTTAATGATCAATGAAGTAAGGATTGTGCTCATTTGAAATAAAAAAGTTAATTATAATTTTTTATTTTTTCGTGTACGTCTTTTTTCACCTCTTATGACGATGAGCTTTCTTTTGAATCAAATGAAACAATTGGAATCAGCTGAGCCACAGAGAGAATTAAGGACACTGATTACCGTAAGTTTTCAGCATTAAGAATAACTGATTTTTTGCAACTCAAACGTATTCGATATCGTTAACGGTTCCAGGTTTTCTTCATTTTTTATTATTTTCGCTTTCTCTCCACCATCTTTACTGAGGGCCACAACAAAGGCAACTGGGTTTTGGATCGCGCTTTCAGGCAAACACCCTTGGACACTCGGGGGCCCCCAAACCTCGGACGGACATCTCCCTCCAATGCCCCATCTTTCATCGCATCTCGGGTTACGGTGACAAGACATCTCCGGTACCAAAAGGTCCTTCATATATGCTTATGTACCAATAGAAAACGGATCAATATGTGTTTAGTTTGTGTTTAGTGCAAATCTTTGATCCATGGGTTAGTATCCAAGTAATGTCTTCGAAACAACTTCCTTTTCGTCCGACCGTACTGGCAACTTAAATGATCCGCCACGTCAATAAGCCATTACAAGTTTGGCGGCAGCGTACCTGAGGTGACATTGAATACCCCGACTCGTCTGCAGATGAACCATCAGTACCCGTGGGCATACATAATGGCACATATGACCCATTTATAGATATCCATTATACACATATTCTAGATGCTTCGGGACACCTTTGGAACTTGAATAGACACCCTGGCCCTGTTGGGTACACAACAGTTGGTTGGGGTCGGGGCAAGCGGCGGATTGCTGATAAAAACTCACCCATAAACAAGATAAATTAAATATTCAATCACGAATACGCTCCAAGAAAATTGTTTAATTTCCTAAAAACCTTAGAGAAGACGGTTATTTCCATCTACGAACCGCCCATCATACGTTCAAAGAACCGTCGAGTGTTCAAGGTATCGTCCTAGGACAGGACACCTCGTGGTTGGGCGCGCACGACTGCCCAATCGTGAGCTACGGCCATACATAATGGCACACACACTCTGTAAAGGTATGCAATGTAATGGCTTATGGCAAAAGTGTGTAAAGGTGAGTCTATTATTGTGTGTTATGCCACATTGCGGTTTTGAGTGTGCAATGTGAAGTGTGTAATATGCAATAATGGTGTTTACACCCCATGGGTAATGGGCAAAACGTTTAAGGTGATGAGGCGGTCATTGGAGAACGTTGACTGCGTTAGGAACGAACAATTTAAAGACTGATAGTTTGGAAATTGGATCATACAATCTCACTAATTACAAATCTAAGACTATTAAACTGTTTTACATGTAGTTTTTTTAAAAGACCTGCAAGCAAATCACAGTACGAAAAAATCTTTTTTAGGATTTGCAATCTTTTCACAATCAGGGCAAACCATAACCAATATGAATTTTATTTTCATAAATCCATGATGAGAGGAAATTAAACTTTCTCAAGTTTAAATACTCAAAATACTTTTTTATATGTCGTACGTGTGTTTCTTTGTTTATGTGACCAATAACGTTAGAGACTCGTGGCAGACTCGTGGTCACAACAACACTTCGTCTAGTGTTACATGTAGAGGTCAAAGCCATAATGACTATAAAGGTATGATCGGTCGTTGTTGATGCTCATTCTGGAAGCAACCAGAACTTATGGTTAACAACAGCGATGTCTAAATGCGATTTGGATTTCAAAGAAACATACATATATATATATTGTATTTCATATTCATTTTCATGTTATTTATTCACATACTATTATAATACAAAAACATTAGTCCTATGATGATTTTCAAAAGTAAAAGTTATCCTCGATGCTTGTAACTCGATGGAGTTTCTTTAATGTTGTAAAGTTGTTTCTTCAATGTTAGCTTACATTATTTTATGAACCAAAGTTATCTTCAATTTTTTTATCTTTTGCCATGATATAGCCTTCAAACTTTAATAACCATTGTTTTGGTTTCAGTAAAACCCACAATTATGGCCTTGAAAGGCGAAGATTACCTGATTCGCAAATGGGACCGCGTGTTCCATACATTTTTCGGTTAGGTGAAGGGGGAGCTCTAAGTTTAGTCTTATGGTAAATTTAGTGAACTGCTACATAGTTGTCGAAACAACATTGTGCGGACACCACAATCCGATTACGTTGACGTTACAAGAAAAACGTATTAACCGGTGGTTAAGAAGTTGTTAATGGAACGATTAGCTGGTGAAATCTCAGTGAACAATTATATTTAGTTACGCGGTAACACGCATTTTGCATTGGAAACACACTTTTTGAACAAACCAAATAAATGGAGTGTTTAACGTACATATTACAATCTTACAGATCTTAACAACTCCGGTGCCATCGACTACGGAGATTTTGAAGTGCTGTTTGATGTTGGTTCACAAACTTTCAGAGTTCAGACCCACAAATTACGGAAACATTAGATAGACGAAACGCCTTATGTACTTCAGGAAATCGCCAAACTTCGTGGCCGTGACAGTACCGAATTCAAGATCGCTGAACAAGCTATGACCACTGTATGGAAGGGTCTGTTGAACGCATCCAAGGGCATGGACATGGCTCGGGTAAGACACTCGCTCACTCACTTACTCACTCCCTCCCTCACCCACTCACTCACTCATTCGCACTTACTCACTCACTCACTCAGTTACTCACTAAATCACGTTTTTCAGGAACCTCCTCCAGATATCGAGATCAGCCTTGAAGAATGGAGAAAAATTTGGCACGACTACGATCCCAAGCACATGCGTATTTGGGAGTGGGAATACCTCAAATACATGTTCTTCCTTCTTGACAGCTCCGGTGAGTGAGTGAGTGAGAAGTGAGTGAGTGAGTAAGTGAGTGAATGAGTGAATGAGTGAATGAGTAAATGGGATAATGGGTTTATAATTAAGCTATTAACAGAAAACAAAAATTGTTATCTTATGATTTCAGGTGATAAGTTCATCGACGAGAAAGAGTATGTAGACGTAATGAAGATCTACAAACTGGAAACCGAAAACGCCACAACTGCCTTCCATCGTATTGCCGTCGTTAGTCACTCACTCACTCACTCACTCACTCACTCACTCACTCACTCACTCACTCACTCACTCACTCACTCACTCACTCACTCACTCACTCACTCACTCACTCACTCACTCACTCACTCACTCACTCACTCACTCACTCACTCACTCACTCACTCACTCACTCACTCACTCACTCACTCACTCACTCACTCACTCACTCACTCACTCACTCACTCACTCACTTACTCACTCACTCACTCACTCACTCAGGACGGAAACGGCAAGCGAGTCGAAAAGGTTGACTACGGTCAGTTCATGAAGCTGTGGAACGAGTACTTCACGTCCAAGGAACAGTGGCACCCTGGTAATTACCTGTTCGGTACCTGGTAATAACCGATGTCTGATATTACGGTTAAACAGGGTCGGCAATTCGGACGGTACAAAAGAATTTTGATGCAATGAAATAACTCGATTCTATGTACATAAGCTATCCGAATTGCTCAACCTTGACCACCACTTCAATGGTCAATGAGAACGTAATCAACTGTCCAACTGCTTGGTGAAGTCCATTACCAGTATCAGCTATTATTTTCTCCCAGTATTGCCACTTTTGTGAATACTTTTTCATTCATAAATATAATGCACATTTTCTTTTATTCGCTTTCTGTTTGTACCTGCCATTTACTAGTTGGTAATTTTATGTCTCACTCTGCAAGAGCTCACTGTAAAAACATTTCATCTTTAACTGATGTGCCAAGACTTATTGATGATTGAATAAAGAGTTTCTATCGGAGGAATGTTGGGAAGAAAAATATTTCTTGCTAATTGAAATTCTGATACCTGAAACTGCAAGAAATAAATCTGTGAAACAAAACATTTTTTCTCATACATTTACATAATCCTTATCCTTGTTTCTGACGTATTTCGTTTTTGAGAAACCCTTCATTTTCGCACTTCAAAACCTCGTGAAAATTTCATCTTAACTCAACAAATGCATGTTTTGTATGTCCT
>OZ038444.1:20174964-20241015 GCA_964036265.1 Daptonema setosum
CAATATGTGTATGTCAATCGTTACAAACAAAATGGAACTAGGCAAATAAGATGTAACATCCTATTACAAAATCTTACAAACAAGCTACAATCCGTTCATGAAACGTTGTAACTTGACAATTTCATCAACGTCAACAGAAGTATGTATTCATAGTCAGTTTTCGGGCAATGATCAATACACCACAACGGGATTGTTGTGGAAACAAATGTGAACTCATCACCTTTGGGAATGCTGGAATGGATATAAAAGCGAAGACCCCATTATCGAGTTTATTATTTTTCTTTCTTACTCAACCTTCTACCTCCCTGACCACTGACGCACATAAAGATATAGAATCTACTACAATCATCATCTACCCGTCAAAGTGCTCAACATTGATTCCATCATCAACATATTGACAAACTCAACTCAACCCCATACTAATCCCGATCGTCAATCAACTCATTGGGTACGATACTCCATTTATAATCACGTTCATAGATAATTTTCTTAGGTGTTTACATTACCGTAATCCAGTAGTACTGTATTAACATTACAGTAATCCATTGATTACATTTCAGTACTCGACTCAGTACAGTACTCAAATGAGGGCACAGTAAATGCCTTATCAGTGACTCAACAGTGGCTATTCAATCATCAACACCCCTACTGTCCCCACCAGCTATAAAAACAGCCCCACCAGTAAATATGCGCCCGTTCCTGTGGAAGTTGCTCGCGTTCACGGTGACCGTGGTGGCAGGGTATGTTGGCTATAAATACTGGAGATGGGTGAGTGAGTGAGTGAGTGAGTGAGTGAGTGAGTGAGTGAGTGAGTGAGTGAGTGAGTGAGTGAGTGAGTGAGTGAGTGAGTGAGTGAGTGAGTGAGTGAGTGAGTGAGTGAGTGAGTGAGTGAGTGAGTGAGTGAGTGAGTGAGTGAGTGAGTGAGTGAGTGAGTGAGTGAGTGAGTGAGTGAGTGAGTGAGTGAGTGAGTGAGTGAGTGAGTGAGTGAGTGAGTGAGTGAGTGAGTGAGTGAGTGAGTGAGTGAGTGAGTGAGTGAGTGAGTGAGTGAGTGAGTGAGTGAGTGAGTGAGTGAGTGAGTGAGTGAGTGAGTGAGTGAGTGAGTGAGTGAGTGAGTGAGTGAGTGAGTGAGTGAGTGAGTGAGTGAGTGAGTGAGTGAGTGAGTGAGTGAGTGAGTGAGTGAGTGAGTGAGTGAGTGAGTGAGTGAGTGAGTGAGTGAGTGAGTGAGTGAGTGAGTGAGTGAGTGAGTGAGTGAGAGAGTGAGAGAGTGAGAGAGTGAGAGAGTGAGTGAGTGAGTGAGTGAGTGAGTGAGTGAGTGAGTGAGTGAGTGAGTGAGTGAGTGAGTGAGTGAGTGAGTGAGTGAGTGAGTGAGTGAGTGAGTGAGTGAGTGAGTGAGTGAGTGAGTGAGTGAGTGAGTGAGTGAGTGAGTGAGTGAGTGAGTGAGTGAGTGAGTGAGTGAGTGAGTGAGTGAGTGAGTGAGTGAGTGAGTGAGTGAGTGAGTGAGTGAGTGAGTGAGTGAGTGAGTGAGTGAGTGAGTGAGTGAGTGAGTGAGTGAGTGAGTGAGTGAGTGAGTGAGTGAGTGAGTGAGTGAGTGAGTGAGTGAGTGAGTGAGTGAGTGAGTGAGTGAGTGAGTGAGTGAGTGAGTGAGTGAGTGAGTGAGTGAGTGAGTGAGTGAGTGAGTGAGTGAGTGAGTGAGTGAGTGAGTGAGTGAGTGAGTGAGTGAGTGAGTGAGTGAGTGAGTGAGTGAGTGGGTGAGCGAGTGAGTGAGTGGGTGAATGAGTGAGTGAGTGAAGGAGTGCTGCCATGATTACCGAAGCCACCACACCCAGTGGTTCAAAATCAAAGCCCGTAATACTTGACTTGTTTAATTCTGTCAAATCCACTAAACCACGTTACTTTGAGATGTGAAAACTACCCTGGTATATAAACGCATTAAACAGTTATGAAACTTCTAGTCATGAAGCGTGACTTACCTGATTGAGAATAACTTTGCCGTAATATTGTATGTATGTACAGTTCGTGAATGAGCCATGAATTTATCAAACACGAAATCTCAATACGCCTTTACATTTTCTGCAAAATATCCTTGATAGTTCCCTACTAAATCAACTACGAATATGCTTCCTATGTACTTCAGGCAAAGATCATTCCGACACGACCAACACGGATCCGAATAGAAACATTGGTTGGTGCTCATCACTAGCGTATGAGAAGGGGTGAGAAAAGTTTGATTCCCCCTCTTTGGCATATTACAATTAGTGGACTTTGTTCTCTAAGCTGTATGTAAAATGGCACGAAAACTACCGAGTCCCTCGCATTTGACTAAACTCCCCTCCCTTTTGAGAAACTGCTGCGGTACAGTTTTCGCACAACAAATCTTTTCCACGCGCGCTCAAAGTTCTGATGAAAATTAAGTTTTAGAATTCATATATGAATATAACGTCTAACTTGATCTTGACGCATTTATAACGGTAACGACTTTATAAAAAAATTTAAACAAATTTTTTTTGTACGCTTTCAGTTTCCAACCAGGACAACCTGAAGAAAATCGCTGATCCAGACGAAAACCACTACGACGATTTGGATGACCTGTCGAACGCGCTGAACGCAGGTTGACTCACTCACTTATTCAATCGTCACTCACTCACTCACTCACTCACTCACTCACTCACTCACTCACTCACTCACTCACTCACTCATTCACTCACTCACTCACTCACTCACTCACTCACTCACTCACTCACTCACACTCACTCACTCACTCACTCACTCACTCACTCACTCACTCACTCACTCACTCACTCACTCACTCACTCACTCACTCACTCACTCACTCACTCACTCACTCACTCACTCACTCACTCACTCACTCACTCACTCATTCACTCATTCACTCACTAACTCACTCACTCACTCACTCACTCACTCACTCACTCACTCACTCACTCACTCACTCACTCACTCACTCACTCACTCACTCACTCACTCACTCATTCACTCATTCACTCATTCACTCACTCCCAGAACTGTCAAAAGATGAGTCCGGTTCGACTGATTCCGGCTCGTTTCGACTTGACCCGAAGACCGGGGAGAAAGTCACGGTTCATGGCCACAAGGAAAAGGAGTCAAAATTCGGCAAATTCGCGAGTGGCCTGAGTGAGTTTAATATCCGGATAAATAAAGGAATATTATTATAGTAATGGGTGTATTAGGTGAAAAATATGTGTTCCCAAATGACGTACATTCTGTTCAGATTTCCGAAAAAAGAAGAAGAGCAAGGAGGGTAAGAAAAGAGACAAGAAAAAGCCACTGGTGTCTTGAAAAGCTGCTAAAAGCCGACCAAGAAAACAACGACAAAACTCGATAAATGTCAGTTCATTTCACCTCGGATTTACTTATGTTTTTTGGGTGTTCTGCTTGGTCAAAATTTTTAAAACTTGGTTGTCGTAACGTCAAAGGTCTGAAACACGTCTGATAAATTTGGTGAATTAAACAGACATTAAAATGAAATGGAAAAGCAGTTTTGCATTCAGTCGATTCAAATTTTTGTCCAACGTTACTCAAATGAGTACTTATTGAATTCCCCAATTGCATTGCCTTGATATAAAAACGCTAAATATAATCAAATTGGCACGATCTACAAATGTATTGAATTGTGACTGTCTACCAAAATCGAAAACATGAAACTGCGCAAATTGAAGAAATGAATTCCATATTCGGTCCTAACCTGAAGTTACAAGTTTGGCTGAAGCGGTGTAGTAGATAAGTCATAACTAAGCAAAATGAAAACGAGAATTCACTGTAAACGAAATGGGGGAACATCCATAAATATAAATTAGTTCGAGCATATATTCCATTCACTAAATGCTTCCATGATTGAACTGGCAACTGGTTATATACTGGTATATCCAACTGTGTGTAGGTTTATCTTGACAGGATCGAACCACATTTTTAACTTCCTGGCTCACGATCACGAGTCTTCGGTTATTTTTAGTTGTTATTCCAAAAATACACAATATCACCTATTATTGTCTGGTTCATTAGATGCGGAGAGAATGAATGACTTGATATCCGCAGCAGCCAAACCATGATCAGAATTGACGCCTTCATTCTAATCCAGTAACAGAATAATTAACGCTCTAACAAAGGTTATAACTCTTTTCGTGCGTGATAAACAGATGATTCGACATTAAAATGAAATGACCATGTTCTAGAAAGATTGCAAACCGAACCAAACCAAACCGTTCCCCCAAGACACACTTTCTTTGTACATTTCCAGTACGAGTTTTATCCGTTCCGTTCCGTATTACATAGCTCAATATCATCCTCTTCAAACCATATGTGAGTAGGAAAAACAACCACGGAAACTATTTAGTAGAAAACAGCCAATAAACAGCATTCAAGCAATCAAAATGGTCTGTTGTTCCACGATAACGCTGCGGTCTAATTCAAGTTTAGCAAAGCACATTTCACTGATTGCTAGCCAATGGGAACAGTAGGAATACAGAATGGGAAAATGCTATAATATACCAATCAGACTGCTGGTAGACTGAGACTGCGGTGGAGAGAATTGTTAACGATTCAATAGGAAAAAACAATTCGAGGTTCCTGCACACTTTGAAAAAAACGCTTTCAACAGTTACTCTACAACTAAATTTTTTACAGCAAATTTATCAGGTGTATTTTATTCATCAACGAGCTTTTCTGTATGCTAAAACAAACGGCTCATTCAATGGAGATAATGTTTGGCAAACGGCCGGATAAACGATGACAAACGACGCTTAGAACTTCCGCAAATTATCCAAGTACACTACACAACAACAACAACAACAACAACAACAACAACAACAACAACAACAACAACAACAACAACAACAATAACAACAACAACAACAACAACAACAACAACAATAACAACAACAACAACAACAACGACAACAACAACAACAACGACAACAACAACAGCGACAACAACAACAACAACAACAACAACAACAACAACAACAACAACAACAACAACAACAACAACAACAACAACAACAACTACAACAACAACAGCAACAACAACAACAACATCAACAACAACATCAACAACAA
Source organism: Daptonema setosum (assembly GCA_964036265.1). Classification (NCBI taxonomy): domain Eukaryota; kingdom Metazoa; phylum Nematoda; class Chromadorea; order Monhysterida; family Xyalidae; genus Daptonema; species Daptonema setosum. Next base: position 20,180,059 of record OZ038444.1, read on the forward strand.
CTGCAACAACAACAACATACTTTTGATAAAACCTTCTATAGGGTGTCCCACGTAACTTGCAACATTCTACGAGGCCGCGGAAAATGTTTTGTTGAGCTATTTGAAAAATTAAAAAAGCAAATGGAAGCCCATTTTATAAAGTTTTTTTCGCCTAATACGAGAAGTTCATAGCTATCACACAGATCGAGATATATCCATATACCCAAAAGTAGTCATTTTCAGTTCTAAAATCTCAATGGGCCCGTTAGTCAACAGCACCGGTTGAGACCTGTTTAAACGGCTATATTTTGTCAAGAACATTGAAAGCTGAAAATTTCCCTCTGAGTTGAATGATAAAAAAGAGTTTTCTGGTTCAAATTATGTTTTTGAGAATAAATCGGTAATGGGTTTTGCTTGTGATTTTTATTGTCTTTAGTTGACGTCTGCGTAGTTTTGATCAATTATCCAACTTATGATTATGTCCTATCACGATTCAAAAACTAATAATTTGTAAGTAATGATTACTATAACTTATTTTAAAAATTGACTTTTTAATTAAATAATTTGTTTCTAGAACAATTTTAGAACCCTCCGATGAAAGATCAAAAACTAAAAATGACTATTTCTGGGAAGATATCCATAACTTGGGAACCGTTTGTACAATGAACCTCTGGTACGGGGCAAACAAAACTTTACAAAATGTACTATCATTTGCTTTTTTTATTTTTTGAAGAGCTCCACCACAAAATTTTTTGTGGTTTAGCAGAATGTTGCAAGTTACATGGGTCACCCTATACATGTCTTTATCGAATCTGGTATCTGGTGTCCTACATTTCTAGTTAGGAAATGGATTGAATGCCTTGACAGTTATCGGTTACACTCACATTCCGGTTTCCGGCACCACGACTTGATAAACCAGAATGTTGTTGTTGTTGCTGTTGTTGTTATTCTTGTTAATGTAGTTGTTGCTGTTGTTGTTGTTGTTGTTGTTTTTGCTGTTGTTGTTGTTTTATCTATTGTTATCCTTGTTTTTCAGTTATTTTAAACCTCAGCTTGTTCCAGAATAAACTGGTCAACATCGAACTATTAAGAAATGATAGCTAAACTCTAATAAATGTAATGCAAATTCAGAGTTGATATTCAGGCAAAACAGTCCGAAATAGGTACTATAATCAATCAATTTATGATAAACAGCTGTTGTAGCAGTTAGGAAGATTACATATCTTGTTATGGTAATCACGAAAACATTTTCTCCCACCGTTGAAAATGTTAACCCTCAACAAGTTGAGAAGGTAATGCTTGACAACATAATATAACTGTTGGACAGTTGTCAAGGGAATCGTAGCATTTATACAAAAGGGATCAGAACGTTAGCTGATATCACTTTGATAATAGGAAAGTTCCTCCTCCAATGTTTGAATAAACATACATAAGTTGTTTTGCTACGCTAGTGAGAAGGCCGCATTGCTTCATTAAAATAACTATTGTAGTACCACTATTATGTATAAAAAAATCTACTTTTTGTGTTTCTTGTTTATCATTCACGTTACTTATCAACTACAAACTTATCAACACAACAAAGGATAAACTACACTCAAAAGGTGTGGAGGTATTTTATCTGACCATGTACCTTTCACACTGCAGTCACCAAACATTTCTCTCGAGATTATCTTGTGTTAATTGGTCAATTACAAGCCAACTAACTCTGTGGCAACGTTATCATTTCGGCCAAGCATTGGTCAAAGTTGTATCTCTATAAATGATCATTCGAGTCAAGCTTTCACTAAGAAAGCTGCTGTAATTGAGTAGAAAAAGGCTTGATAAATCAGGGAGTTGTTGCCGCACCTGTACATCGTAAATGAACGTATGGTACAGTGATCGCTAATTTCAGGTGAAGTCGACTACTCGCGGATAAGCCAATTTTCCAAAGAGAGGTGAATTTCGTCAAAGAGAGGGGAATCGCCAGTTTTCATGCCATTTTACTTACACCTTGAGGAGCAAAATCCATTTTTGTACACCGCCAAAGAGGGGATTTTACACTTTTCGCTCTCGTTATCTTTCGCTACTAAATTTGGACTGACATGTTTATAAGCCAATTACTAGATGTGACCATGTCAACCAAAGTCACGATTTTCAATCGTATCCTTCCAGGTTACATTGTGCTACGTTGTTTCACTTGATTATAAGTTCGGAGTTGAATGGTTTGGAGCGACTCATTAGTCGTCGTGAAGTAGATTTTCTAGAAATCACTAGCATGAAGTTGGAGTACAATACTTTGACAGTCACGAGTATTCGTACAAGAGAAGCCGGCAACTCAACGTTATTTACTGACATGGAGATACGATACTAAATCTATTTAATTAGGCTCAATCCTGGTAGGTTCTTTGAAAGATGAAAAATCTTAATCGAACCTACTTATGAAGATGAAGTTTTCAATAATGAACAGCATTTCAAGATTGAATCAGCTAAATAACTTGTGTTCATCATTAGAGAAAAACCATTAAATCAGTAAGTATATAATCATTTATTTGAGGCATTCCTAACGCCACGATGCACATATATTATTATAATAATCATAAATATTGAATTTCGTGAGTAATTACAACAAATGAACATACAAGTGTAAAATATTATAACAGCGTTCACATGATTTTGCACAAATACATGCGTGATTGGGTTTTTGATAGAAGATGGGGTTCTGAACACCGCATAAAAGAATAGGACTGTATTCAACATTAGTAAAGGAAAATTTAATTTTAGAGAATGAGCTACTTGAAAATATTTACTACCTAAACTCCGAAACGCTAAACCATTGTCTTTCTTAATCAATAAATGAAATCTTGGTGAAAAAAGACAGGAAAGAAACAGACAACAATCTCGGATTCCGATAAAATTATGTGAAATGTGGCATAAAAAAACGCAATGCAATTGCAAGCTTTAAGAAATCTTCATAGATTAGGAATCTTCACTTGATGATAAATGTAGCTGGGCAAGACATCGCAAAGATCATCTCCAAATACGAAACAAGATTCATCGAATTAGAGTAAAACATTTTTAATGAGAATAGAATTTTACTTTTTGGCAGATAAACGAAACAATTTTCATAGAGTATATAAATTTTGCAGGGCAAAGAAAACCAGTGTTTGATACGATTGAAATTTCCAATTCAAGCATTATATCAAGTAGATCACAGTTTGAGATGACAATAATATCTATAGTCGAATCAGAGCATTCTTGTTTGCAGTTCTGTCAACGACATGTTCAGTAGACTAAGTTCTTTTCAAAGCTATCTTTAAAAACTTCCCTTCCAAGAACAAAAAACAAGAATCCTGAATATCGACATTAATGACTCCCCGTCATTGATAATCAAAAAGCATTTTACTAAAATCGTTACCGAATATTACTCACCTATAAAACGCCAAAATATCATTTACTATCAATCATATATACGATCCATGATTGATTGTCTATCATGAGTTCAGTTTGGCGTGATGTATGGTTCAGCAGCTGAGAGCATTGGATACAGATAACATAAAATAAATATACAAACAAAACAATATAACCGGTATTGGTGGTTTGGAAGTACGCCAGTTTAATCAGTACAGAGCAAATTTGTAGGTGTATAAAACAGTACGAAACCAAATGCTCGGGTGAAGGTAGATGGGATTAATATCAGGTGGCACACAGGGCACACCTCTCAACACCGAAACGTTAAAGTTGACAAATGACACAACGTTCATTTCTATACGAATCCTTGTATGCCATCAATTTATAAATTAATCGAAAATGTATGCAACATTATTGAAAACAATTGTTCATATTTACACTTAAAACTACTGGGTAAAATAAACTTTCTTGCTTCATGCGGGCTCAGAAATGTTCAAATAACGTGCGTAAGAACGTTGATTCCTTGATATCTTGCTGCTTTTTTACTGAGGCTTCTTGATTACTGAAGCCATCACGGCACACTAAACCACATCAGAATGGTGTTTTCAAATAAATTAGTTGCATAAATTTCCAATCTTTTTCTATAAAACAACAGTACTTAATCGCTCAGAACTGCATACTTAGCTCCTCCTGCCCGTGGCTGTCCAACGCCTCCCTATAACTATGGCGGTCGCTGTCTCTATCCGTGGCAGCGCCCCGATTCACTGGTAGCGGACGTTCATCATACGGCACATCATCATGGCGTGGTGTTCTGCTGTTGTTGTTGTTGTTGCTAATGGATGTGTTGTTGTTGTTGTTATTAACGTGGTCAGTGTCACTGTTGTTGTTGTTGGTATGGTTGTGGTTGTGGCGATGTTGCTGTTGCGGTGAAGCCGCACCAGGCGTGTCTTCATACCAGTGTTGTTGTTGTTGTTGAGTTTGTTGCTGTTGTTGTTGCCGATGTTGATGATGTTGTTGATGCAAGTATCGTTCTTCGTCAAGATTTAACGACCCGCTAGTAGTGGTGCTCTGTGCTTGGTGTTGATTGCGGTGACTGAAAAATTCAGTTTAGGTCACTCACTCACTCACTCACTCACTCACTCACTCACTCATTCACTCATTCATTCACTCACTCACTTACTCACTCACTCACTCACTCACTCACTCACTCACAACCAACGTCGCACTGCCAGGTGGTATCGAGTCGGAACATGTACGCGAAGTAGTGGCCGTGGTGCTCGTGTTGTGCAACGAACCACCTAAAACGAACAGAAACTGATCATATAAATAGATTCGGTATTCGTTACACTAAAAAACAATGAAATATATACAAAGTTGTCGTACAGAAAAAATCAGATAATGGAGCTGGATTTCAAATCAAAAAATCAAATTTATTCAGTTGTTATGCCATAATAGCAAAGTAGGATACCAAGTCACATAGTGAAATAACGGTCATCCGATTTACAATGACAATCACTGATCATCAACAACGTTCTTGAATGTGCTGTGTCTCAACCCGGGGCTCGAACCAGAAACGTCGGCGAGCAAGGCCGGCGCCTTAACCACTTGACGAGGGATTTCAGGTTAACCTACTTAACTTTGAAACAACAACAACCTCCACCACCACAACCACAACAATAACAACAACAACCTCCACAAACACAAAAATAACAACAACAACCAACCAGGTACATAATGATGTGGCGATGATACGACGAGTACCCCGGGCGGTGGCAGAGCGTCCATGTTAACGGCGCTGAGATTATCCGCTTGGGAGGGAGACATCGATGCCGAGGCCGTTGGTATATGATTCACATAGAATGATGATTGGTGCTCGGAGAGTTTGGTGCGGAGTAGCGAGACGTACGTTAAGTAGCGAGTGCGCTGCAAACACAGAAACGTTCACGATCAAAAAACTTGTTGTGATACTGTCTATAGATGCTCATCCGATGGTTACTACATAAAGATATAGAATCCTGGTAATCCTGGCAGTGATAACATAATCTACAGGAGAAAAACGAAAAACGCGAAATTTTTAAATTTCCCCCCTTTAGTTCTAAAAAAGTTGAATTTGCTTCTCGAAGAGTAGATATTCCCCTTTTGGGAAAAATCTTTCCCTCTTTGAAGGATTGACTCGTCCGCCCGTGAAAAGAGCAATTGAAGATCCGAGCCCTTGACAACTCAAAACCATTGAACCCGCGTTCAATAACAGTCCACTCAACCAACCTCTTCTTCGAGATATCGTTCCCTGAAGAAGTACTCCTGGACACATCGTCCTTTGGCCGTCAGGGGTGGCGCCTCCTCTTTGAGTCTGTCCAGTTGACTGCCGATATCGTCCGCCTGACGTTCGTGCTCGGTCAGTTGTTCGGGCTGAAATGATAGTTCATTGAATGAAAAAGCCCGACTCATTTATGCAATATGCATCAAGATCAAGCTATTCGATTCACCCACTGACTCCAATAAGCTTAATCTCAAAAACTTGTATCACTCACTCACTCACTCACTAACCAACGACAGCCGTGTCACCGTCGATGGCAGCATCGGCCTGTGGAACGTCGATTGTGAGCTGACGGGCGCCGGTAACGGAGGTGAAGAGAAGCTGGCTGCCACCAGGTTAATGGCATCGATCCACTGATCCACCTCATCTTTGCTGCTGAAACAGTAAAAAATAAATAAAACTGTTTTGTTTGTTAGTTATATAATAATAAAAAAATTAGGCAGTACCACTCTTGTTAATTACATCAAAATAATATCATTCAATCATAAAAAATAACACAATTCGCATCGGTAAAAACTATGGTAACTAGTATGGCTTTTGAAACGAAAATTAAGCTAAAAAACTACAAAAATGATCTACGGAGACATAAGCGTAAACGCACCTTGATTGGAACATGTACTCGGCCATGTCAGCCGTACGTACACGAAAGATATGCTGACGCTTGCCGGAATACGAACTTCTGAAATGAAAACGTTCTGTGAACATGAAGACACTGATGAAGATCAAGTAATGATTGAATGAAGCTTACTATGAAGACTAGATGGAGTAGTTAATGTATCATCTTAAAGTCAAAATAATTCATAGTAATATTGATGATGACTGAAAAAAGACCGCTTGAGTTGTTCAGGTGCTGTAGAAGTACTAAAAAATATTCCAAAAAACTAAAAATATTCCAAAAAACTAATAACTAAAATTTTCCAAAAAACGTCGTCTAACCTGTTAACATGCATTGCCTGCGCGTGATGCAGTTTGATGGCATTCCTGTATGTCTGGTACTGACCACGGGTGAATCCATGTTCGTCCTTATGCAGGTACAGCACCAGACCCTTTAACGTCGCGTAGAACATGCGCCAGCCACGACGGCCAAATGGAGCTTAATATTGAAGAGAAATCGTTTGAAAACATTTGGCCAAACTTCATCATTCTTACCAGAGAAAAAATACGACATACTAGCTATTATAGCATATAAATTTTTTTAACTCTCGACACAAAATTTTTTTCCCAACATAGAGAGTACCAGTAACAGGGGTGTCTCCGGAATCGACTGATATGCAACTTTTGCCGGAAAAGAAAGGGCTCGAAAATAAATTTTCAACCAATTAACTTACTGATGAGAAATGCTCATTCTCTATTCAAAAAAATTATATAAAAACATAACAAGAGACAACCACCAACTTTTCTTTCCATTCTGCTCGAACACGCATTTTCTGAGTACGTACCCCTTCTTGTACTCTACCTGATGTTCCAGATTGCTATCTTCCGTACCCGACTTTTTACTGGAGCTCGTCGCCGACGCCGAACCACGCAGTTCTTCATCGGTGTCACTGCAAGCAAAAAATTAAAAAGTTATTTTGAAAAAATTAATGGCAACGTTTGGCAGTTTGACAGAAAATCACGAAAGAGTACAAAAAATTGTTATTAGCCAAGAATATTAGTTGAAATTAATTGAGTCGAATAATTTAGGTGAAATTTTTGTCAAAGTTTGACTCGAAAATAACGAAAAAAAAACAAAGAAATCAGCCAAAAATACTTCAAAAATAAAAAGTGTATTTCCAACTTTCGTAAACTTGATTCAAAGACTGTCTGAAGTCAAAAATTGTGACTTACCCGGCCCACTCAATCTGTGCCGACTTGAGCGCCTGGTACAGACTCTTGAGCAGATCCCTCTTGTAGTTGTAGCCGGCCTGGCTGAGATTCTCGATGAAATCGTGACACGACATTCGTTTGCCGAGATTCTAAAAATGAAAAACTTTAATAAAACTTTTATAAATTTTTTTTTAAACAAACAGAGTTTGGGCAGAAGCACTTTTTGTTCCACTTTGAATCTTTGGTATTCTTTGAGTGCGCCTGGTAGTAATAAATGAGTACATATTATTTAAACCAGAATTCTCAAATGAAATAAATTCATAAATTCAGAGTACAAAAAATACATCGAAAATGTAAAAACTACAGCCAACCGGTCCATGCAGGTCCGAGTTGAGCAGCAGCAGCGCACAGGCCAACGTGTGCACTTCGTCTGAAAACAACCTTACAATAAAATATAAAAACCTCTTGTTAAATTAAAATAATGAAAGCTTCAATATGTGTTTATTTATGTGTGTAGCATAGCTCAGACAACGCACATATGAAACATTCTGGTTCTACTCAATCAGAAGAGTGACGATAGTGCCACAATCACATTATGCGAGTTCCAGATTATGTGAGTTACTTTTATGTAAGTTTACTATTCCACATCCACAAGATGCAGTATCAAACTTTGTGATTTCTATTCATGCATCAAATTATGTGAATTCATGTAAGATTATATTATGTGAGTTCATGTAAGATCATATTATGTGAGTTCATGTAAGATCATATTATGTGAGTTCATGTAAGATCATATTATGTGAGTTCATGTAAGATCATATTATGTGAGTTCATGTAAGATCATATTATGTGAGTTCATGTAAGATCATATTATGTGAGTTCATGTAAGATCATATTATGTGAATGAGTGTATGTAAGATCATATTACGTGAGTTCATGTAAGATCATATTATGTGAGTTCATGTAAGATCATATTATGTGAGTTCATGTAAGATCATATTACATATGTGAGTGTATGTAAGATCCGCTTAGGCTTATGTGAGATCAGATTATGTGAATCTATTTTAAGTCAGTTGAAGAGACCAACCATCATTAGCGAAAACAGCCGGATTGCACTGGTTATATCGTTGCGAGAAGTAGTTGAGCACGCGCTCCCGCTCCGATGACTCGCCGGTCAGACAGAACTGGCCAAGGAACTTGCGCAGCGCGGCATCGATGCGCAGACCGGCAAAGTTGAATAGTGACAGGTACTCGCGCGCGACGTGGGCCGAGAACTCGTTGCTGAAAATAGGCAAATGTTGTTGAGGAGAAATATCATTATGAAATATAAACATACATAAAATGGAATATTTCTATTTTTCGCAAGCGTTATCTCATTCTCAAGTCGACAGTCTCTACAGAGCCAGTCTATCTTGATTTTGTCAAACATTCTTCAACTGCCGTGACATGAACATTCAAACACGCAAACAACTTTCTCACTTTTACGCACTTCACTCACTCAATCTCCTATTCATTCACAACTCACTATACCCCAATTCACCTACTCACCCATTGACTTGCAGCACATCATTCCTAAAGTACGCCTCATAGCCACCACCATTGGTCACACTTGTGGCAGTAGCACCGCCATTCATCATAGAGTGCCTCTTACTCGCCAACTCCCGCTGATGATCCGCCACTACCGCATCAAAATAGTCACGTTCAAGTTGTTGTTCGTCATCATCCGCCACACAATTGTACGTATTGGAATCGACATAGTTGAGATTATCATCAGTGGTGACGGGAAATGGCGGTACACGGTGATTATGCCCCTGAACAGGGTAATTGCCATTCAGGTCCCTGTTCAGGTTGGACTGCGGGGAACTGCGCCCCGAGTATCCGGACTGCGAGTAGTAGTAGACAAAATCCGTATTGAGTACGTCCGGTGACATCACCGGAATCCGAGGTACATTCGGAGGTCGTGGCGGATCAGGTAGTACGGTGGTGTCAGGGTGGTGATGGTAACCGTATTGTGGTGCCACTGGCATATGGTGATGGTGATGTGCCATGGGTGAGGATAGAGCCAGTGGGGGATAGTCCCATTGCGTATTGGTCGGCTGTTGGTGATATTGCATAGTGGCTTATGTACCAATTCACGCCTAGAAACTATGATAATTTAAATCATGACCGCGTATTACCATTAATTTTTTTTAAATATCATTACTCTAAATGAGGCGGATAATTGGATGAGTAATATGAGAGAACCTACATATGCTTTCAAACTGTTGGTCGTGTTTTACCATATTTCAATCAATAGGTTCAATACTTACAATGAAGCCAATAAGTGATCATCAACGTAAAAGAACATAACTCTTTCGCACTGTTCATGTCGGTAAACATAAAGAAAAGGATAGAGCACAGTTCAACTCCAACAAGATTAGATATATGCATTTTCTCGACAAGGAAAACTGATAGGACTCCTTCCAGTGAGGACCCACCAGAAAAGCGAACTCAACGTCAAAGTACAATACATCCGTCAAACAGACTCATTTTGCAGATTGGATTCTGTGATGGCACGGCAGAAAGAAAGGCTGGTTGGCTGACAAAACGACGATACCATCGAACTGAATCTGAACATCAAGTCAAGTCAAGTCGTTTATTCAGTCTGTATACTGACAAGAGGGCACAAAAAATGACTAACAAGTTAGTCGTGGCGTAATGTGCATGATACAATACAATAAAGTAAAATAAGCAAAAAATTTATGAACATTTATTAAATTCAGAACATGGTCATGGACTCAACGAAAACGACAGCTAAACTGACTACTCTACAAACGATTCAGATGAGTAGTCAAATGTGGACATAAAAATTGATGTTCGACTAAAAAACCTATGAAGTTTCAATTTATGAGGTAATAACGATTGAGTGAATCATTGTCAAAAGTTTCATGTCGTGACAGGGGTGGGCCGGGTTTTTTGGCACTTTGCAGGGGGTGGGGGGGGGTAGAAAAAAAAATTTTTTCGCATAAAACGCTTGTTTTTTACTTGTTTTTGCTAAAAAAATCTTCTATTATATGGTATAAACATCACATATACCGGTTTTTTCAGGTTTTAACCAAGAAAATTAACCCAGAAAACGTGTTTCTTCGAAAAAAAATTCTTACAGCCAGAAAATTTTGAAAAATGAGCCTCAAAATCGAGGTTTTGAGGCCGATTTTCTCAAAAATTTCGAGTAGGGGGGGGGGAGGGGGTAGGCGACCTAAATTTTTGTCTAGGGGGGAGGGGTAGGCTACCCGCCGACCCTGAAAAGTGGGGGGGGGTAAACCCCCCCTACCCCCCCCCCCCCCCCTGCGGCCCACCTCTGTGTCGTGAACATGATGAAAAAAGCACACAAGAAAACCAGTCATTTCACGTAATAACATCGTTATGTTTGTTGTGCGTTATCTTAGATTACTTCAGAAGACTTAAGTCATGCAGCCTTATAAAAACATGCAAAAATGGATGTATAGATATACTGTACGAAGAATGCACTTGCATTTGTTTGTAAAGGTAGCATAAATAAACGCCAGCACATATCGCATGAAAGCAACCAGCTTCAAGACATTATGTAGACATGAAAGGCATGATGCGGATATCATTCATCTCATGACAACCAATTATCCAGATTACCTGTTGTATACGTAAACATATTACCTGCAACCAACAAAAGAGACCATTTATATTTTGCTATAATAATCGTACAAATAGCATCTGTGTATGAGAATACGAATTTATTTATACTCACCGACGGAACGGATCATTTCATAATAGCTGGTGGGATACCCCAGATGTGTCTAATAAAGTGAATGCTGTATTATTATGTACTCATCCATTCATGCTTCACATGACTAATAATAATAAATAACCAAAAAAATAGCCTTGACCGAAGCAGTATTTCACACAACACTGTTAGGAATTTCCAATAGTAAAAAAATCGAATTATAAATCTCGAATGGATATTTTCATCCATATTCATGTCCGACAAAACTTCACGCATCTCAATCCTTCACACCTGTTAATCGTTCAGAGAGTTTTACCAATGCCCAGTCAGGCAAAAACGGTAATACAACATTGTCGAAACCCTCTGTATGATCCAAACCTACATATATATCTCATGCCTCAACATAGGAAACTCTGGCTAACTCACCCACCTATGCAAGTACAAACAAACAATCACATGCTTGAAGCATGCATCAATGTACAAAACATATTTCCTTACTACACAAATATTTGACCAACAAAAGTCGCCATGTAAACCCAAACTAAGCATGCTGTCACCAAGTACATAGAGGGAATATCGAATAACATGATTCTCGTTTAGTCAGCCAGTCATCAAGGCTGGTATATGTACCACTACCACAGCAAAAAAAAACAGGACATAAAAATGTAGAAAACGCTATATACCAAAAAAGCGACTAAAATACGACTATACTGTGCAAACATTTGCTCACGATGGCGAAGGTACAACATAGAGAAATGCGTTTCCCGACTTCAGAATGTTTACCGAATCTTACTTTATGAAACGGCGGGAAAATCGTGAACGCGGGCAGGTTGAAAATGAAATGTATATATTAAGTAACATCCTAACCTAATGTTTAGTTGTTTATTAAATTATTAGTGTGTGTATATCAACATTAATTTTATTATTTAAATTAATTAATAATTATTTAAAAGGAATTTTATTGAATGGATTAGTATATTGAAGGTACATTGCGAAAACGGTATCTGCCAGCCAGGCCAACGTGAATCTGTGTGCCTGTGCCAGGTTCATCTCGGTAGTCGGAGTCAGAGTCACGGTATGACTGTGGGTTAATGGAGCGGAAACGACAAGACAAGTCAGGCTTTGGGAAGGCACGCACTCAGATTGTCTTATGCATTTGGATCATGCATATCCAGTTTTATGTACATAAGCTACAAGAAAAAATTCGGATTTTGAAACATGGTCAACAATATTTCTGAGAAGTGTGCTCGGTTATTATATGAAGGGAAACAGGATGTTCATCTGACACGACACCTCTAAACAAATACTGTAGGTTTAGTATCTACATGGCACCCAATCCAGATCGACATTGTTCCCGTTCCCAGAACTGTCACTAAGAACGAAGCAGTGTACAGATAACTACAAAAGAACATGTGCTCTTTATCCCACGTACTGGGGCAACAAACCCAGAGCCCAACAGCAGGGTACATATCCCACATCTCAAATGTACCAAACCAGAGCGAACTGACGATGCCATGGCCCTGGCACATATACTAGGTTCCATAGGTTTTGTAATGGAGAGCCACTGCCAGATAACGCTAGCTTGATCAAGTGAAAACAACGTTGATACACCAACTCAGATAACAGGACAATCGAGTAACAAACAGAGTAAAAAGTACATTGAGAAACGTGACAAGTAATGTATGAATTGCATTTTTAATCAACATACAGTACAGTAGCACAAAATTCACTGATTCCGCTAGACCCGATCAGGTCAGAGAATAGTATAGTAAACTAATGTGGTAGTGGTAGAATACGACAATAACAACAGTGAACTGAATAAGACGCATACTAATCTGGAAAACTGTAGGAACTACCATTAACTTTAGAAGAACCTCAGTCAAAGAGCAAGAGTCAGTCAGATTGTACTTATGCAGTAAAGTCTCCCGCAGTGCAGAGACTGCCTGGCACCAGTCGCTACCAACCATTCACTATAGAAATTCAATTTTGAAAACATGACAAAACAAACATACATATTGTACATATGCATAAATAAACAGATACATACCGTATGTATTCTATGTACGTACATACACATCGGAACCCATTCCCAAGTATGTAGGTTCTGCTTCCATGGACAAGTCAACCAGGTTACTCTTCGTAAATTGAATTATAGTCCGACCAAACAAGTTTGGTTTTTGTTAGGATTCGAACGATGGTATACCACTATTTTACCCTACCACTATTTTACCCCAATTTTACCATACCACTATCTTACCGTACCACTATTTTACCACCTCGAATTTTACTATACCACAATTTTACTACATCGAATTTTACTATACCACTATTTTACTACATCGAATTTTACTATACCACTATTTTACCCCATCGAATTTTACTATACCACTATTTTACCTTATTCAACAGCCCCCCCCCCCCTTGTAACGTTCATCCGCTACGATACCTGCGTGCACCCTTTTGTCACGTACCATGGTCGTAATTGATCGTCAATGTCATGAACCCGGTTTAGCAAGCAAGTATTAGCAAACGTTCTATGCAACAGTCAGAAAGACATATTATCCACAATCACAGCTTAAGAATGGTGAACGCATACTGGTAAACCACTGCACATACTGCATTATTTTCATCAATTTTCCTTACTGGATGAAAAAGACACATAGTTGATAACAAATCTTTCGCTACAAATTGTAACGGTGGTGATTGGCTTATAGTAACCGACTCGAAGGTTAATCCCAGCATCACCCTTTACTTTTAACCTGTGTAAATGAGTCAGTGGGTGAGTGAGTGGGGAATCGGTCAACTGCCACCACTGCCAAATATTTTTTTTCAATTGCGACAATTATTTTTGAAATTTCTCAACAACATTCGCTGAAAGTGGCATCATTCGCTTGCAACCTGATTACTGAGTGAGTGAGTGAGTGAGTGAGTGAGTGAGTGAGTGAGTGAGTGAGTGAGTGAGTGAGTGAGTGAGTGAGTGAGTGCTTGAGTGGCTGCGAATAGCTTAATGAATCAAAGATGTTATGATTGAGTTATTGAGAAAACAGACAAGATAAGTAAATATGCGTGAAAAAGATGCAGTATGTGCACTGGTTCACCAGTTTGTTGCGTTCTCCATTCTTTGATGGTATAGCTGTGACTGTGGATAATTTGTTTCTCTGATATAACGTTTGTTCATAGAATTCTTGTGTGCTAAACCGTGTTCAGAAATTAAGACCATGATCGACATAACAAGAAGGGTGCAAATGCACATACATTACATTGGTATGGTAGCGGATGAACGTTACAAGGGCGGGCTGTTGAATACGGTAAAATAGTGGTATAGTAAAATTCGATGGGGTAAAATAGTGGTATAGTAAAATTCGATGTAGTAAAATAGTGGTACAGTAAAATTCGATGTAGTAAAATAGTGGTATAGTAAAATTCGAGGAGGTAAAATAGTGGTACGGTAAAATAGTGGTATAGTAAAATTGGGGTAAAATAGTGGTAGGGTAAAATAGTGGTCCGCGCCCATTCGAACCCACAATCTCCTACTCACTATAGTTATTCCTGAAACAAAGGTGCTAACCCTTACACCACAGGTTCAGTAGTCGTGTTTAGCATGGTTGAAACTAGACGAACATAAATAAGAGTCGAGTCCATCTAATTTGGTCGTGAAATGTGAGAACAGAAGGCGACACAATTACATGGACATAACCAAAAACCTCCTACACTACAGTAATATGAACATGTTCGACAATCTGAACAAAAAGTAACAGTAAACGAACGAATGCCGACAGCAACACTTTCATCATTCCATCTCATCCAATAACAAACACATACACTAGCGGACGAGAAAGGGAGGAAAAAATGAAATTCCTCCCGTTTTGACGGTTCCAAATAGTAAGGTGAAAAGGTTGGTAAGATGAAGGTGAAATGGCCTGATTTCTTCCTATTCCGCCCTCTTAGGAGAGATTACTCTCCCTTTGGAGGTTTAGTTTATCCGCCAGTGAACACACATGTAATGCATGTATTCGAATTGTGTCACATGCAAACATTTTATTGCCGGTCGAAAGCATACAGCCACATAAAACATTTATTTTGTATTTGTTTTATTATCATTTAATTCAGCGGCATGTAATTCAGAGCATTGAACACAACACAGTTATATACATCAACTGGACCACCCTGAAATTCAAACATTCAGAAAACGACAGCCGAATGAACTGATTATACGACTCAAATTTATGTTTTCTACATTGATGTATGCAGAAGCAAATATAATGAACCATCGTAATTATTGGCAATTTAGCGAAAAGTAATTGGGTATACAAACAAACTTCTTCGTCCTTCAATCTCTTGAATTTCTCATAAGTCTAGTACTCAGGAATGCATTAAAAGCAGCTGTGTGGAAATTACTGTGAGTAATTCAAATTTACACAGTTACAGTTTTTTGTAGGAAGTATTGGTCATCATGTGGCACAGAATAGCTGAAACAGAAACTTCCATGAACAAGTGGTTAGCCAAACGGCACACAAATCAATTGTCTCGCAAAATCAATGAAGGGCATAAAGAAACAAGCTACATAGTAATCCGATTTGTTGAACCAACAGTTACGCACCCTCACTTCAGTTGCCGTTTTTTGCCGCTAAACTCCTCAGACCAAGTGGCCTGGTGAAAAAGACTACATACTCCAAGAAAGCAAGCAAAGTACAAAAGGATGCATTGCTCGTACATGTAAAATACATATTTAATTAGACTTTTTTAATTGCCGAAGTCAATAAGAATGTTGCGATATTAGTGGATAAAAAAGGTTGAAAAACTGACGGGCAAGAAGAACCCTCCGATCAACGTGCCGGACAGGTTCAGTATCATTTTGCGTTGAACTCAGGACCGGCAGCTTCGGAGGCTGGCGCTCTTCTAGCCACTAAACTAGGCAGGCGAAAAACAAAGTGGTTAAGCTGTGAAAACCAAATAAAATTTATTTGCGGAAAAGTTCTGTCTGTAGTCTGTACACAAGTACATGCGCACGCGCAAATGCCCCAACATTTACCGCAAAGTGTACATACGGTATGAATTATGTGTATGAAGGTGTGGCCAAAATATTGAGAGCCATTCCGTAAAATTTTAACACCACTCATAAAAAGATAGCGCTGTGAATCTAGTGACCTTCTTCAAGTCATTCAATAATGATAAAAATTCGTCATTACGTTATGTAATTCATGTTACACAAACACACACTTATTGCGAGCTGTTTTCAAAACAAAAACAAAAAAATACTTATCAATTCTTCTTATTTCCCAGGTTTCCGAACCAAATAACCTGCCAACGAAGCTGACAAGACCGATCGCTCAGGCTCAAAACATTGTAAAATACATAGCACCACACCACCAACTTATTTGGTCTTCCATAGATACAGACAAATCTTTGAATAAGACATGATTGATTGATCAACGACTGAGCTTAGTTGACTCGGTGAAGTTAATACAGGCTGTTATGTTTTGATTGACGAAGACAAATAACCTAGACAAATAACTTAATAAGCCAAATTCGTCAAGTTCACAAATATGAAAAGCTACGTTACATAATTAGTCTGTTCAAACTCAGCAATTAAGATGGGCGCATTGTAGCTTATTGATTGACTTCAAGAAAAGAAAAATACAGTTGTTGTTATTGTTAATGTTATTATTGTTGTTGTTGTTCGCACACGCTAACACAGTGTACATACACGAACTCAGTTACCCAAGATCGTAACCTCATTAAATTACTTGATAAGCATTATTCACTGAATTTACAGATATAACAAGCTTTGTAAAATGTAAAATACTCTGCTCCAAGTAACGGAACATCATTTGGTGGTAATAAAGCCACGAAGACATCAGTCAGTCTCGGTCGTAACCCGGCGAACATAATCGGCCATAAACTCACAGCCATTTTCGATGTCTTCCATTTATGACATTGCCTACACAACTTGCTGCAAGTGATCGTTAACAGACACCACCAAGTTCGAATGAGTGAAAGTATGTATGTAATACAGTACTACACCATTCGAATGTATGTGTACGATGATGACCAATCCGATTCAAGATGCAATGAATCAATGACCGCAGAGAATATAAGTATGGGATGGGAAAGACGCATGTAGATGAAACACTTATTATTGATCAGTATCAAACTTTCTAAACCAAATACCAGCATTCTCACGCCGATGTGTATCTCAGTAGGTTAAACCAATGACAACTCTTACTCAACATTAACGGAGCCAGCAACAACAACAACAACAACAACAACAACAAAAACAACGGCAACAACACAAAAATAACACCACAACAGGTCGTCGTCAGCCCAGTGTCGTGGGATATAAAAAGTTTCAACGGCCACTAAACTCGCCCATTGTTGGGCAATAAAATTACATATACAATATGCAATGCGGTTGACGTTGGTCATGTGGGAATGAGTAACTTGTTGCGGTTATAAATAGTTACTTTATATAGCCCTATTCGACTAAATTAGCTGCATAAGTATGCAAATTTATCTTACAATACATGTCATGAACGTGATCAGACTTTTACGTTTACGAAGTTTAACAATACTCGGCGTCGGTATAGTAGAGAAACTGACGTTTTTTCGTGTTAAAATTAGCTCTTAGCAAGCATAAAATTAGGGTACATATATAGCTACATGTACAAATAATGTTCTTACAAATGTATCCAACGCCTTTATACATAAGTACAAATGTAGTATTTTAGAAAAGCGTCCGGTATCGAATTACCCGCCCAAACAACCAGCCATCAGGTGAGCCAAAATGCGACAATTTAACACAGCGCATCGGCATCACAACAAATGTACATATCCTACGTCGTACAATAATCCTCGTACAATAAACCCTAAACCACGTAACAAACGAAGCGTGGCTTCTGTTCGAGTAAATCAATCCCTCAATATGGTTCGATCGATAGTTATAAATTAATAATGGGCACAGCAAATGTACATAACCTGCAATAAAATTTATGCAATTCTTAAATTCACTTTTAATCTTCGGTTGCTGGTTATTTATCGTTGCTTTGTGCAGTGTTTCTCAGTTATTCATTAATTATAAACCGTAGAAAATGATGGATGCATGAAGGAAAAAACATGGCGTGGCTTCTATTCCAGTAAGCCGTTGCACTGGACTAGTGTCACAAGTTCAAGTTAAACATCACATAAACTTGATGACAGTGGTGGTCCACAGAGTCATGAGGAACTGTCAGAGCCCTGACCCGTTGTATCGAGAATATGTACATCATGCCAAAAGACATGTGAGGTGAGTGACCACACTACACTATGTTTGGTACATATTTATGTTTGTAGCTGTGCCATGTTTCCAACAAAAACGGGAAAACTAAAAAACAAATATGATGGACAAACAAAGTTTCGTTTTGACACCACCAAATTTCTCAGGCACATTCTCACATTTTGTTCAGGTTTCAGCAGTATGATCATTGACAACATATGTATGTACATAGAAACAACACCACCAAACCAAGTAAAGCAAACCGAGCTTTTTCTACACATGAAACTCTTACCGCTCACCATCCATCAGGTATGTAAGTGGTCGGAGTCCAGCCTCATCACCACACCACCTATAACAACAACAACGTTCAACACCTCTCAATACTCCGGCGTCTTTCACTCTCACTCAACACCTAAAAACCAGTTTACAATAGTACGAAATCGCTCCGCCAGATCCCACTTAATCCGCGCTGGCGGCATCAGTGAAAGTGGTCTTGAATATAGGATTCGTCATAGAAACAATTTCTTCAGTGTCTTGAAATCCCTCAGTGATAGAAACAACAATCTTCCATAAATCTCCCATTGAGCCACCTACGATTCAATATCAATTAAAACTTCAAAACCCGCACTGCGGAAGGTAAATTTCTTCATTACGGAACAAAATTTCACGGGTTACGATGACAACGCGACAAAGCAAACAAACATCCGATATTATGTAATGGAGAGAGCCACTAGCGGACGAGCCAAACCTCCAAAGGGAGGGGAATCTCTCCAAAGAGGAAAGAATTGGCAAGAAAAAGGCAATTTTACTTTTACATTGAGTAACGAACTGCACTTTTGAGACTCGTCAAAGAGTGGAGAATTTTACTTTTCCATCCCATTTCACGTCCGCCAGTGAAGAGAGCCGACCGCGGGCAACTTAATGGTAATGGCGTTCAATGAATCATATTTACAGCCGATGTCGGAAATTTTCACACCTTTCAAGAGTGAGAGAACACAGGACAACAGCAAACAAACACTACTAGAGACTGTGGAATGGATGGTCAAGAGGAGTGCGAGTGCGACATGTTGTCGAAAAGTTATATGAAAGAAAACACTGTTGGGTTGGTAAAAGATGGGAAAGTAACCATTTAAACAAGTGTGCGATTCGTATCGCAGTGAGTCAAGTTTGAAAAGTAAGTAGCAACAAATTTACTGGCGTGGACAATAACCGTGATAATTTCTAATATGCGAAGTGAGTCATTGAAAACAGAAAAGCCGAGAGTATCGTTTAAAAGACTGGCTTGAAGTGGTGATAAGAAACAGATCTGTAATGTAATCCAAAAAGGTAGCATGATTGTTGTTAACAACAACCTCAAGATGTACAATCGTCAGTTATATAAAGAGTATTATTTTCTTCTCACAACTGCAATCTTTCAGCGGCAACCGCAGAAAAATAGGTGCAACGAGAAGACTACATATGTACATAGTTGAACAAGACCACTCAATCTAGTACAACACCCATAAACTACACGTTGTCTCACACTAACGCCGACAAACGGAACAAACCGCCCAAATTAATCAACTCGTTCCAATGAAGTTCATTGGAATGAACTCACCAAACCAAAAACAAATACAAACAAAAATACGAGATTTTTCGGGGACAGCACTATATAAATTACGCACGATAAAGCCAAATCGAAACACTTACACCATTTTACGTCCTATAAATTAAATTAACTATAAAATTCTAGGCAAACGCATGTTGATACAGGTACAACATACTGGCGGACGAGCCACACCTCCAATGGGAAGGGGATTTCTCTAAACAGGGGGAAATGGCAGAAATTCAACCGTTTTACCTATACTTTAAGGAACAAACTCTACTTTTTGAAATGGCCAAAGAGGGGGAATTCCGCTCTTCCCTCCCCTTCTTGTCCTCTAGTGGTACCACCATCAATGCCGACACAGTCAATAAATGCGTTGAATATGCATGCATTGAATTGACATGTAAAGTATGTTGTTGAACAGTTTTTTTTTAAATTTAATAAATTTGAACGCAGCCGAACCAACATTCAATTGCATAGATCGAAATCGAATGCAACGTCAAGTGTTCAAATATTTTCATTTCATTTTTAATTAAGACGTTGAATTGAATGATGCACACACAGCAGAATAAATCTTCACGAATTTTCTTAGCGTAGAGTCTGAGAGTCGGTGAGTCGCATCTTAATAGTTGCATTAGTGTTTGGTTGACATGAGTAAGATGTTATGCGAAGCGCACCTAACCAACAGAGAAACATTAACATGTACATTGAGATTGAACACTAGCGACATAACCTGATGATGTGCAACTGCAACATTAAATTAGGTTGTATTACGAACTACATACTTTTAAAATAAAACTAACATTTTTTGTCTAAACTTTGGCTACTGATTAGTTATAGCTTCAAGATTTCCGAGCGTGAATCCTCCAAGACATCGCCACAAGGATTAAAAATAGATGAACAACAGATGCAATCAATTTCAACTGAATAACTTATGAACAACAAATAAAAGCAGCGGCACACAGTAAGTAAAGTAACGGGCACTCGAACTTTCCTATATTTCCTCGAAACTCGAATTCAGAAGCGGTGAGTCGACAACCCGAGATTTGAATTGAATAAACAAACTTAACACAATAACAGTGGATATCGCAGAGTACGTAATAATCAACAATACAAACACTACACAATGCACGCAGTAGCGCTCACTGGCGGACGAGTCAATCCTCCGAAAGGAGGGGAATTTCACCGAAGAGGGGGAATTAGCAGTTTTGATGCTATTCTACCTACACCTTAAAAAATTATACTTCTGAGAACAACCAAAAAGGGGGTATCTCACTTTTCCGTTGTTCGCTCATCCGCTAGTGGTAGCGCTCAATCTGCATGCACTGCACGCAGAGCCACATGCGTTAACCAAGGTTAGGCGCATCTATTATTATACAGGGTGTGTCACCAATTATTTCCACTTCAAATATTAACCTAACCTTGTCCAATCATAAAGGCCTATATTTATTTTCAGGAAGCCAAACGACAAAAAAAAAACGAATATTCTGCTTACCCTAAAACCTGCATGAAACCAAAAAAGTTTATTCAATTCAATGGTAATGAATTGCGAAATATATTCCAAAAGTATAACTTTTAACGAGCTATAAAAGTAGATTTTATATAACATTACTGAAGCATCAAAATATAATGAATGAATGAATTAAACGATCAAATTAATAAGACTATAGAAACATTGGATAACTCATCAATTACCCGACCACCCTGAACAGGGAATGCATGACGCATCCATCACTTCATTATCCTCTTACTTGTGTACACATTGTCAGACATAATTAGCGGACGAGAAGGAGCGGGAAAACTGGAATTCCCCTTCTTTGGTAGTTCCAAAAAAGGATTTTTCACAAGCGGGAGGTAAAAGTTCCTTTTTAATCCAATTCCCCACTCTTTGGAAAAAATCCCTCCCTTCGTGGGATTGGCTCGTTCGCCAGTGACACACTATACACGCAATTATGCGCTTACATGCCCAGCCATAACTCATTCATCAATCAGTGAGACAGCCAACGAACACACCGGAAAAGTAACCGAACACCATGATAAATGAGCTAATGAGCGAATGATCGATGTACGAGGTAACGACGATTGGGTAATAATATTGCATTTCACAATGCAAATGTCAGATTTCATCATATTTTACGGGCGTCATGGAGAACTAATGGACTAACGCAATTTTTTTAACAACCAAAAAGTTTAATAAAAACGGGAAGTCAGGTAATGCAAACAAATAATGTCGTATTATTGTACACTGTAGGACAGAATACATAAAAGGCAAAAAGACAGACACACAAAAGCCTGAGCTGAGCGTAATCACGGATAATTGGATGGAATGCTGTTGTTGTAGGCGGCTACTGTTTGAGGACCAGCTTGCTGAATAAATTGCTGGTCGCGAATAGCATGAGCAAATTGTGTGAACAAATTCACAGATGAATCACCGCTGCTGAACAAAATATATTCTATTCTATGAGAAAAAGTCCCACGATACGTCATTCACACACGCAAATTGAAAATTCGGACATAAACAAAAATTTCAACAAGAGAAATTATCATAATGGCTGATATGTATTTGGGATGTAGGATCTTTTGTACAATGTTTCAATAGACGAAATTTTAATAAAATCCCAAAATCCAGCAAAAGTTTATCTGGCAATGAGGAGAAATCCACTCTACGTAACTACTAAAAGATCGAGAACATTCCAACGGAAACCTCCAACATTATTGCCGAACGGAAAACACCAAGAGTCTGCCGATACTTCGCGGCAAAGTTCAAGCCTCAAAGACTGCCGAATATAAACTAAGCCACAGATCACAGAACGTTTCTTTATGTGTAGAAGGCGGCGAAACAGCTGCTTTGGCTTACGTAATGGTGGTCAATAAATGAAGAAACACACTAGAAAAAGTGAGAAACGCCAAACGGCGAACACTTGAGTGGAGTGAGAACGAAAACCGATCCTGTCGGTCAGTCAATCCATCCGTTGGTGAATCACTTCATTATTCGTCGTGATCTGACTTTTCAACTTTTAACCTGACTGAACTTGAACTACAAACAACTCAATATACTGAATTACTGATGAAAGTTGGCGGTAAAATACAGAATTTTCGGGACGGGGTCTTGTAAAACTAAGTGTATATCTCAATCTCATTTCAATATAATAGCCATAGAACCAAATGACCATGAAATAAAAACGCTAACAAAACGATAACAATAGAGTTGCCGCAACAATAGTTCAGGTGTCATGCGGTGACGATAAAACTCAATTTTCCACAAAAACTCCACCGCAAAGTTAACTAAACATGCGAAAAAATGCGACTTGAACCAGCATACCTTAATGCAAATACCAATCGGCCCAACAATCAACCTAGACAACCTTGCACGTTGAACTAGAATAAAAAAAAACAACCTTATAAAACCCGAGGCAAGGCCGTGACGCTAGTTCATGTCTTTCCTTCACCATATATTTACACGTAATACGCTTATCCAGAACATTTATCATAAGTCAAGAGGGTTTAACTTTGACATAACCCAAGGCTGCCAGCTCCAATTACTACAATACAAGAGAAAAATACTCGGGATCGGAAATGAAATAGCCGCAGCCCGCAGCATGTATGGATAATTACGACAGGCGTGAAACATTCCGAAATTTCAATAAACGGTGAGATAAATCCACCGGGGTGTAAAAAACGCTCAATAAACAAACACAACTCGCTACAAAAGGGGAAAAAACGGAAGAAAAACAAACAACATACACGAACATAAAATCGGTGTTTGTGAAAGAAACAAACACGGCATGACTAAGTCTAATCGGCCGCAAAATATGCTGTTGTGGATGAGGTGACAGACATGAAATAAACTCGACAAATTTCACCAGTCACACGAGACAAATTAAAAATAATAGCGTTGCAGCCCAGTCAGACTAGCGGAAAACGCAAGTCGCAATGTTCAATCAACCAACAATAACAATGAATACAAATAAAATTAAAATCCATTTACAATACCAACAAATAACAATATGGGGTGATTGTGCGCGTATGACGAGAAAAAACGCCCCGAAAAACCATGAGAGTTGCAAATACCAATAAAAGAAAATAAATACAACGCAACTATTTCTTCACATTTTGCGACAATCGCAAGTCAGTCAGTCAGCCATATGCACTAGCGGACGATAAGGGATGGTAAAGGGAAAACTCCCCTCTCTTTAGCCGCTTCAAAAAGTATAATTCACTCCTTAAGGTGTGAGTAATATGACCGATGCCCTCCCCCACTTCAACGAAATTCCCCTCCTTTAATTTATTGTCTCATCCGCCAGTGGTCAGTTCATTATTTACAGCCTTAGATTAAGACATTCTCTTACTATAGTCATCCAATACGACGACGACAATCAGTCAGTCAGTCAGTCAGTCAGTCAGCAACAGTCAGCCGCACCTGCTGCAGCTGTTGTAACTGTTGATCTGTCATCTAATAGGCACGTATCGATATCAATGAATTTTGGTTGGTCAGTCATCATAATGACCGCTGACGACTATCTGGTCGCGTGCAGTCTGTCATTTTGCGATTGATTGCTTGCGGAATTCGTTAATCATGATAACATGACAAGCGATACTGCCAATTATGTAGTTATGTACACGAGTGTAAATGATTTTAATTTCAGATGTGTGCCTGATCTTCCGTCCGGAGAATACGACAATAAAGAATCAGATAAATCATATTGGAACTAAACTTCTTTTTAATAATTTTTTTATTAACAATCTCATCGTTCAAACAACCCAAATCAACTCAATCAACTTTCGAATCAATCACTTCTAAACTTTTCGAATTCGAAGTAAACATCAATCATTGAATCAATCATTCTCATTCAAACAATTTTATGCTCTCGTTCAAATCCCATCACAATTAACCAATCAAATCAAACAAATTTCAGGCAAATCTCCTCATATTCCATTCTAAACTAATCAATCAATAAAATCGACGAACAAACATCAATCAACCCAAAAATCAAACAAACCTAAAGAAAAATTCAAGTAAAAAACAACAAGAAAATCAAGAAAATCCACTTACTTTTTAGCAAGTTGCATGGACACGTCCGACTTTCTGAATCCGTCCAGATCAAACAGCCGTTTGGCGAGTCGTCGTGCCGCGTCGATCTCGTGGTCGGTGAGGCCGTGGCCGGAGGCAACCATCGATAAGGTCATCATCATCTGACCTGAAATAGAAACAACATTGTATTCTGTAATCAACGGCTTACACTAACGTTATGAATTGTAATGTAATGAACGGCGTAGGCCAACTTAATGAATAGTTCTGTATTGAAAGGCATCATGATAACATACAATATGTACATGATGAATGAATTATGAAGTAATGAATGGCGTATGCCAACTTGATGAATTACTCTGTAATGAATGGCCGTATGCCATTGCTTTTCTTCCTTGACGAATGAGTTCATTTCAATATAAAGATAAAAAACGTTACTGTTACACCCAGAGGTGGGCCGCAGGGGGAGGGGGGGTAGGGGGGGTTACCCCCACCACTTTTCAGGGTCGGCGGGTAGCCTACCCCTCCCCCCTAGACGAAAATTTTGGTCGCCTACCCCCTCCCCCCCCTACTCGAAATTTTTGAGAAAATCGGCCTCAAAACCTCGATTTTGAGGCTCATTTTTCAAAATTTTCTGGCTGTGAGAATTTTTTTTCGAAGAAACACGTTTTCTGGGTCAATTTTCTTGGTTAAAACCTGAAAAAACCGGTATATGTGATGTTTATACCTTATAATAGAAGATTTTTTTAGCAAAAACAAGCAAAAAATAAGCGTTTTATATGAAAATTTTTTTTTTCTACCCCCCCCCCTCCTACCCGACCTTACCCCCCCCCCCCCCCCACTTTTCGGACAGGTCGGGTAAAATGGGTTTTCCTGTCGGCTACCCCCCCACCCCCTGCAAAACGCCAAAAAACCCGGCCCACCCCTGGTTACACCTTTACTAAACCTATATGAAACACAACCGCAACCATCATACACATGTACTATTATGGCAAATAAATAGGTACCATATGATCCCGATTCTAAACATTAGAGATCCGTACAACAACAAAACAAGAAGTTACGGTCTTGACTCAATCGCTTTTGACAAGTTCTGATTGAAGTGAAACAATATGAACCATGAATAAGGACACTAATTTCATTGTCATTTCGGCTTTCATAGCGCTTTCGCATGTTAGCTAAAAGGTTACCCTATAATGTAAAACCGCAAACACATTGCCTACCTGTAAACTGTTCATTCAACTAACATCTACTACACTAAAACAAAATCTATCCTCAACACACATTCACAATCAGTAATTAGAAACTTAATTAATAAAAAGGTGATACATAAAATATTCGATTATTCAATTTTTTTATAAAAACTAACTTAGAAAAATAAAGAGAAATAAAAAACGTGAACACTTACCTCCTTGACCCTCCATGCGTTCAAATCCGTTTTCACCGGCCACAACAGTTTTTCGGTCGTCGATGGTGGAATTGGAGACTCTGATGATCAGGGTGTTGTCCTTGTTTTCAGCTTGTCTTCGTACCACAACTGGTGATCGAGAGTCCTGACCCTGATACCGTGATGGGGTGCCTGGTTCCGAGAAACCTACAAAATTTACCGGGTCAGTTGAACTCACATAAAATTATCTTTCAGAAAATTATATTACATAATTTGATCTTACATAATCAGTTTTTACATAAAATGAAATTACCGTGTAGTAGAGTGGGTAACAAGTTGAAGTTGACAACAGACTCTAGTTGGTGTTCAGGAGAACCCGACATTTTTATAGAAGTTGCAATTTTTAATCTTGAGTTTGTGGCTCGTTACAAAACTATCATTAATGAAAAGTTTCACTCAAAAGCTTTGAAATGTAACACTACGTCACTATACGAAAGCAAGCAGCTGAGGTTTGTTGATGAATGAGCATAAATGTCGCCAACTAAGTGAGTGCGAAAATCGTCTGTTCAACTATTTACTTCTCAAACACCCGCCCTACCCCGCCGCGAGAAAAGACCATTGTGGCTTTACTGAACCGTGTAATAACTTGTCAGGTAGATGGCATATTACCACCTATAAACATGGGAGAATAACAAGTAAATATAATATCACATATACATTCTAATAAAGAACGATATACGAACGAATTTTCTAGTTTGCTGTAAATTCAAACAAGAAAAGGCGTAGTATCACACCTGGCAAATGTGTGCAAAAAATTTTTGCGCCCGCTTCTTGGCGAAACTAGCGTACGAGAAGAAGGGTAAACCATAACTACCCTTTTATGGTGGCTTCAAAACGTTGAATTGAAGCTCATCTCAAGATTCAACGTGCAAAATGATGTGCCGCCAGAACTTCCAAATACATTTCCCTATCTTTGGAGGAAAGTCTATAAACTTGAACAATTCTTTTGCCCGCCACAAGGGTTGCAGTGAAACCAAGTCATTTCCAGTTTCAATGAGAAAGGGAAACTGCGTATTCTACGGCCAGCTGGCCCAGTGATTCTCTACAGGAATGTCGGGCACACATTCCAGCAAACCCTGGTATTAATAATTCATAAATGTACATTGGTCTATGTTTTTGTTTCAACGAGCGCTGGTCGGCTCTAACGCAATGAATATTAGGGTTTCCTCCGCCAAAACATTGACGGGCCAGCAAACCATTCATTCGATAGCCTATCCACACAATGATTGCATAGCCTTTTGATCGCGAAAGAAAATGAACTGTTTCATTTCACGAGGCGCCAGAACACACTCATCATGCTGATGTGGAAAAATAGAAGAATTCAATTTGGGAAATTCCTTTTGCAAAACAACTGGAAATGATGCACTATAACTGAGAATGATGCAAAATTACTGGAAATAATGCAAAATAACTGGAAACTCGAGATAAATAGCTTCGGATTAGGATAGGAAAGGCCACCAAACAACGACGACATTGTGTGTATTCTTAAACATACTACTAAGTACTAGACATCAGCAGATAATGATATCTTTGTTATGGCATAATGAAAGAAGCCCGCAATGATTCATCTGCCCGTAGTCGTTAGTCGTGTCGCTCGCCCATTAACGTTATTAACTGACAGTGGCTAACTTTATTCGACGTTTTACACAATCATAAACTTGTCCAGCTTCATCAAACATCATTCATCCACACAAACTTTGTAGTTTACAAACTAGTATTATCATTGCACTTAACAATTAACAAATTTGATAATTATGGTATAGATAGATACAAAAATGACTATGATAGTGTTGAAGGCTAACCATTACTCATGGATGTGGGTGACAAGGGCGGCAGGGTCTGTTGCGAGTGCTGCGCTGCACTCTGGCCGCATAACGCGTTCACTGTTACGCACGAATTGCCACCTGCAACATAAACATAACATAACACAAACATTAGATATCATAGCATAACATAACATAAACAATTTTTTTAATTCTGTCACAGATTCCAAGACACAAATAATAACGAGTTGAGATGTAACAGGTTGAGGTAATTTCGTATTATACGTTCTTTCTTTTATCTCCATTTTCTACCACTACTACTACCAAACTAAAAAATGCTTATTATAATCAAATCTGGTATTGAAATGCAATACACCATGATAAAAGTAAATAAAATATCGAATAACATATACAAAACAAAACACAGTAACTATCAAAGTGTTGCTTGCCGTACATACTCAATTAACCCCAAATCATACAGCAAACGAGTTACTCGATCACAGCACGAGTTGAATAAACTAGGGCTATTACAGTTATTTCGGATCACGGAGAGTCTAATTGATTGTGATACATACGTTAAATCTTTGTAAAATTCGACAGTCATTTCATAAGCTATTCCCAATCCATTACAAAGATGTGGATAAAATGTGCCACTGAACTCGACCAAAAATGGTCTATTTTCGAACGAATGTTGGTCATCAAGATTTTTCTCACACCTTTAGAAAACGGAAACTTCCGTAGTAGAAATCACAAAAAAAATATGTCCAGTTCCTCACCACGAATTTTTTCAAAAAATTCGAAAAAAAACATTTGTAGTAAAAACAAAAAGTCAAACTAAATGATAAATAACCTTATTCATTTTTTATGAAATATTAAAATAACCAACCATCATCGTCATCGGTTTGTGTCCGCGATGCCTCTCTGCCGGATTCGGAATTGGCATTGGACGTGGACTGATGCGATCCGTCGCCGAGTGCGTGCGCCGATTGCGAGTTGGGCAGACCGTTGCACGCTGAAACATACCATTATTGTAACTGTAACATGTGTAAGTGTAACATCAATAACTACAACATTTGTGAATGTAGCATTTGAAACTGTAACATTTGTAACTGCAACCACTAGCGGACGAGGCAAAAACTGAAAAGTGAAATTTCGCCCTCTTTAGCCGTCCCAAAAACAAGAAATGGTCCCCCAGAAGGTGTGATAGATAGCTTCACCGTAACTTTTTAGAAACCATAAATTGATATTTTAGCCAACCATTGTCATTAACGAATTTGCGTTGGTGTTTTGTGTGTTTGTGCTTGTACTCGGCACCACCGTAATCGTCAAACGGTCCTCGTTTGGGTGTGTCGTCGATAGCGATCCCGTCCTTCTTCAGTGCCACCGGTGGCAGCTGATCCTGTTTGGCCTGCAAATACTATTAATAAATAAATTGTCACACAAATTTTCGGAAAATATTCAAAAGCATATTCTATTTATTACTATATTAAGGTGTGTGATTTTCTCATGGGACTTATGTGGTCTAAGTTATAGTCTATATTTCGTATAGGAAAAACAACCCGATTCTCGGCATCCTTTATAGTAACCCAGCTAAACTATACACTTAATGAAGACCCGCCACGGCGCCACTTGACAATCTAGCTAGACAACACATTTTTGAATTCTGAGATCTGAGATGAAATTATCATTCCCGTTCACCCAGCCCAATCCAATAATGTATGCCACAAATTACACTCACTTTCTCGGCCTGTTTGGCTTGTTGTTTGTATGCAAAATAGCCGCTCCTTGCCTGTTCCACATAGGCCCTGGCCTCCCTCAAATCCTGATAATCCACAAAACTGGTAAATCTCCGTTCTGGTTCCGGGAATCGCGTTCGTCTGCGATCGATTCGAAACGAGTTCGGGTCGGGTCGAAAAGCAGCGGTTGTTGAATGCCGATTTGGCATGGTGGCATAAATGTGATTGTTGTTGTTGTTATTTGTAATGGTGGCGGTGTTGTTGCGGAAGGAAACCGCGTTGCTGGTGTTGTTGATGTTATTGTTGTTGAGTTTATCTTCGGCTTTATCACCAACAACAGGTGTGAGAAGCCGTTGAAGAAATGCGGATGTGATTTGGGTCATTGGCGTGGCGAAGAAGTACTTTTATAACACATGCATATTTGGCGAAAAAAATATATTAGGACTAGATCGATGAAGAGTGAAGACAGGGTCGAAAAAAGGTAGGAAAGCTGTAATAAATGTGATGAACAACAACACCTCGAATAAGAAACTGTTCTATACAAAAGACTGAGCTCTACAATAGTACGCTCTTGCTAATTGGATGGATGGAAACTTCCACAACAATGCAATCAATGAGTGCAATTATTAACATTAGTTATTTCGCAATAGTAAATATATTACTAGTACTAGCCAACCCGAACCAGATAAGTAGCAGCGTGTTAAGTATACATTCCTTCTCACATGTGACTGAATGACTGACACAACCATCAACCAACGGAACATAACAAACATACACAACGGAAGCGGCAAAGCAAACCAATCAAATCAACCAAAGCGAAACTGCTTGGAAACAGTGTATTTTGATAGAAATCAGTGTTTGTTTGTCACTAAAGTAAAAAAAATCGGGACAGAAGCAACGTGTCAAACCGAGAAGTATGGATTCGTACCCAGTAGCAGTAAGCAGTTTTACTGACTGAACTGAATATACCAACCAATACACGGAACAAAACCAACAATTGGCCGTGCCGTAGTAAAGTAAAACAATGATTGAGAACCCGGCTGAAAGAACACTATTTCGTCCCATGCCTATAGGTTACAATGTTAGTGATAAAGTAACAATTCCTAATGTAATGTTTGTGTTAAAGTATAGTATGAAAGAAATAATATAAATTGACAGGTAAGCCGATTGTTGTTGATTGTTATCAGTAACTTAACAGGCAACGGAGCGTTAAAATGATGGAAACACCGGAGAAAATCATATCACACTGAATATACTCAACATATGTGACCAAAAGTGGATCCAGTCCAAAGGTGAACGTAGATCACATCACATTCACCATCATATCGGCTATCTAACGCAATGATCACATATTTAGCACAAACACTATTTACCAAAGTACAGGTCAGTGATGTATTTCTGCCATGGAAATGGCCAAGAAACGTTGGACCACGTGAACGATAACTCACGATCACGACAACAACAATAAATAGGACATTTATGAGTATGGTATGATTCATGCCTCTAATCGAAGAAAACATGACCGTTCTTATATGACACACACACGCGCTGTTCGCATGATACAAGCACAACGCGTGTGTATATCGAGTAAAACAGAATATTGCACAAACAAAGTCAGGTTGTGCAATCATTAAATCAAACCAGAGAATTATTAGCGCTAGCGGCCAATCTATTGCGAATTTCGAACAAACGCAAACCGGTAGAGGAGTAAAAAAACTCATAAAAATTGAATGTGAATCTATGAGCAATAAAACCAAACCACACAGTCGCTGATTTCAACAACAAAAAATGCACAAACTGTCATGTTTTTTTTAAATTTTGTATCAGAATAGTTGTAAACTCTGTCGTATTGTTTCACAGAAACAAATGTACTATTGGTTGTATGTGACACATAGCAGCTGTGTCAGCTGACTAAAACTACTAATCCGGTCAATCCGGTCTAACCCAACTCAATCCCAACTTTATCATTCACTGCTACACCAACCAGACTGACGCTGACATAACATGAATTCCCTTGGGTCACTTTTATTCAACCTGAGCTCAGCTATGTACGTACTACATAGAAATAGAATAGAGTACTGCCAGAATACATCAGCGGCTTACGTACTAGAATATATAGAGAATGAGAACCTAATATAATAGAACAGCAACAGAATATACCCAGACCAGAATCAATGCGGCCAGCATAACTAAGGGCGTGGTAAATCTGAAATTTTTCCAGTCATCAATTTCGGCGAAACTCTCGGGCATTTCAAGTTTTTTTCCAACCAAAGAAAAACAATTGCAGAAATACACAAAACGACTGACGTCAGATAACTTTACGCACGTGCACGTAGATGCGAACGCGAGAAAATAAAGAAGAAAATAAAACACTGAAATCGTTCACTACGTGACAAAAATACACTGATAACAAACTACCGGTCGTAATGTAGTAGCATGAACGAAATGATGGCCGAATATCTAAGACCGAGAACGGTGAATTTGACCGCGACGAAAACAAGCAACAGTTACAGTTACATAAAATCATCTAAACTTTACGAAAAAGAACATTAAGTATATACTGACTCAGTGACTCGGCACGAAGTCAGCTGGCATAGAATACAACTCAAGTTGTCAAAATAAACTCTAGATAATTATAGCAAACATTTCCTCACCAAAACACGAGAAACACCGAACATCCAGGAATGCATAATAGTGGTAAACTTTCGACTCTGATTCGTGCACGATAACTTGTCCAACACGAGGAAAATTCCGACAAACAAAATATAAATGGCCTTCAATCTTGAGTCTGGCCGGTCGAGGAAAGAAGGAAATCAGTAGTATGTTTGGATATACGTTGGATGCGACACTACATTGCGCTTGCGCATGTAAACTCACAGATGATTAGCGTACGTTAAAGTGGACCCACGTATGACTGACTTTTTGATATTTCTTAGAGGATGAAGTTCAAAGAGTCACGAAAGTAAAAAGGGTCTGAAAGAAACGGTGAAGACGGCCTGAGTCATTTCCTCCTTTGAATTGGCTAAGTAATCACAAACACGTATGATGCCAAACCCCATTTATAGAGCAAAAAAGACTGTTGTAACCGTAACATAACTTTTTCAATTTACAGTTCGTTGTGACTAACATTTCTCTACCTACAGAACAGCAGAACAACTTGGTTGAAGAATTAATGTGCTCTGCATCTCCCAATGATTCACACAGTTCAGGAGAAAAAATGCTGTCGCGATAGGCATCGACCAACTGTATGTCAACTTACAGTCAGTAAACATCACATCACAGCGAGTCAATATTATGTTGATTTAGCTCTTGAAAAAGCTCAAACCACCGCCCAATTTTCAAGTTTATTCAAGTTCATCACCATAAAGGCAACGAGATATTCCCAGTCACAGAGTGAACTTATTTCCCCTATTAATTAACCACAAACCACAACCAGCTGGACGGTTCGATCATTGTCTATTTTGCCAACCATTCCAGTTCCAACCATTTTAGCTATCAGCAAAAAAATTAAGAGTGATATTTACCATATTATACAACCGATGCACCATGATGAACTATGGTCAATGTGGCACAATTTTATAAATACGCCCAGCTGCTATTAAAATGTGATTTTCGTCCACAAAATAAACTGATGAGATGACTATGATGATTGACTAGGTATTTTCGTAGGTGTGTGAGATTTTCTGCTGGGTTAATTCCCAGAAGAATCATTCACTAAACATAGGGAATCATCATGTTGAAACAATCCACTCTCACAAGAAGTCAGAACCACAACTTGGAATAAAAATGTGCTGAGAACGGAACGAAACCAACATCTTACCGAAAATGTAGTGATATAGAATAGTAGATCGATCCTGCATCCTGATTATGCTCAATGGTTGTAAAAACAACACCAGAAACTAAATTTTTCTCGTATAATGATATGCTCAATGAAAACCCACCTACCACACCAACCCGGTACATACAATAATTAAACAAAAAATAACAAATAAAAATATTAACAAACCTGAGCATAGCTGGGCGAGATCTTCGAGTTCAATCGTAGAATCTTATCGCCGGTCATGACGAACGCCTCGCATCGCGGACTGGCCATGGAATGCGCCGATCGCGGGGTCGTGGGAGGGATCAGGTCCGACAGGGCATCCGATTCTTCGTCCAATTCATCGGCCGTCGAATCACCACCGTTGCCCACGCCCGATGTTGATGACTGATCGGTCGACTGGTGGAAAAGCTGGGCACGTTGCACGGACTCCGAGATGGAACGAGACTGAAAATAGAAGTTGTTGTTGTTGTTGTTGTTATTACAGTGGTTGATATTAATGATAACTTTAATTTATGAAACGGGATCTAAGCTAAAATCTAGTTATTTCGAGTAAGAAAGAACGGACAGACGACAGAAGTCAGAAACACGTGAAAATCTCACTCCTTCTTCATCGTCAATTGTACAATCCAAAGATAAAATCAATTTTATCAAGTTGTGGTTTAGATTTTAAATGGCATTGCAATTTTTCTCGTTTTAACGATTATATCATTAGTGACCGATGCTAAGGTCCTCAGAAGCATAGGTTGGTTTCTTAATTATGTCACGTCGATATGGAATCGAATTCTAGAATCAACCGAAACTTGAGTTAGAGCTTTCCTCATTCCGTCAATTACAAACTCACTCAGTCATTCTCCAACAAACCTACTCACCTATCTACTGTCTCTCACTCTCTTATTCACTCACTTACTCACTCATCGACTCATGCATTTTATTCTTTTGCATGGCGTCTCGAATGACGGCTGAAATAAGGGATATTTTGAGAAACGTCGACCGACACAATGGTACTAAATATAAACAACTGTATTTTACAAATTTCAGCATGAAGTGCTACTTTTTTAGCACTTAAAAATGGCTTGCTCCTGGCTGGCCAAAAAACGTATTCTTTCTGTGATGTGACGGCTGGTTCAGTTGAAATTTGCGGTGCTATATGAGGTGCTACCTCTTTGTGGTACACTGCACTGTAATGGAACTGATTGTGGCCTGCCGAAGGCTTAAAATCAATGGACTTGAAACAATTAAAGGCGAATTACCAACAGATTCACTCACTCAACTAAAGCTGGAAAAAATATCTCACCGGAACCACCAGTCTTGCACGTTTATCTCACATTTTTGCCAACCGATTCAGCAACGTTCTAACGCTTCGAACGTTGAACAACACCCATCAACCTGATAAAAGTGAACAGAACAACTGAACCAACCACATTCTGCGGTATACGGCTGGCTGATAATTTGCCGTTGGCACTACTGTTGTTGTTGTTGTTGTTGCCTCCACTGTTGTTGTTGTTGTTGTTGTTGGTTCTCTGTGAGCTCATCAACCGGCCCTGTGCCGTGGGTATATGCGACTGTTGTAGCACCTGGGTCATCTTGAGTTTTCAGCAAAAAAACGGTGGACAATGCAACGACGTTCTGTTCACCACTCAATCGCATGCAGATTCATCGGATTTCTGATAATTCCACAAGTTGAAGAAGTATATTAGAAGAGTAATTCGGTGGAGGATAAAATGTTTGCGGAAATTTGAGACGGTCAGACAGCAGTTAACGTGGACTTTTAGTTTTTGTTTCACCGGCCGGCAGAACAAAAGCGCGCGTTTTCTTCAGCCGCTTCTGAACGCGTTACGCCTCCGCTCAATCTGAAAACAAAATGATATGTTTCATACACAGAAAAATTACGAATTTTCTCAAAATAAAGCTCAAATAATTAGTAAATATTAACCAAATTATAATAGATTTTTAATTTTTCATGATTGATTTTTAATTTTTCATGTGCATGGAAAATCCAAAATTGGCGTGCACATGAAAATTTGAATTCTGGATTCAGCACTCACTTGCTCATGCGAAATTCGTGAAAATGCGATTGATATTTTATTTAGCGTTGCTCAGACTAAAACTATATAATAATGGGATAGTTTATCGCGTGAAAGAAACTTTTATGATAATGGATTTGTGCAATGACATGATAATAGTGTGTATGTATCATAAAAATACATTATTGTATTACACATAAACGCACAATATTATAGAAAGTAACTTATAGATTTTTTTCTGGGACTTATTTATCACGGAAGCCATCAAGCCACATAAGTACCACGTCAGAATAGTGTTTTCATAGTGGTCAGTGTGGTTGAATAAACTGACGGGCAATGGCAGAAACCCGATGGAGAGTTAAAAAGTTTGAATAGAAGCCATGGAATTTTGATACCTTTTTGTTCAGAAAGTATAATAAAAAACGGCTTTTCGTTTTATTAAATAGAACAATTTTCTCAGCATAATCATAGAATTTTGTCCCCATCAACTTGCGGTTCAACATGGAGGATCGTGTTACACTTGAAAAAAGTGAGAAATTACTCTCCCAGACAAAATAACGTATTTTATGTAATTGTTGTAACGCCAAATCCACAGTAAAAACTCTACACAAATATCTAACACTAATCTGTGCAAACACTATTATGAATGGTGGCCGAAAAAAACATTATCGCCGGATCAACGCGTAAAATCGCACATTTAGTCACGGATATCGTTTTACTACTGCCTTTTTATATGCGAAACTATACCACAACCGATTTACGATTGTATCACAAACATTCCAGACGTCTTTTTATCTCCTTACAGTGCTGCGATTACTGATTTTTACACGAAGACTGACTGACTGACTGACTGACTGACTGACTGACTGACTGACTGACAAAGTGACCAAATTACTGATTGAATGTGCACTATATAAATGCAGAACGAAATATCGAAGGCCGTTCGGGTCAAGTTAATCAAGCGTGATCGCTGTGTAAACACGGGTTCTGTTACGAATTATTATATAAGTTACAACTGTCCAACTATATTTTGGCGTCGGACTTGTTGCACATAGTTGCTTTACTTAGCTGATTTACTTAGTTGATTTACTTATTGTACATACTTGACTGATTATCCAAGTTATTTATTGCAATTGATCATAAGTAAGCAATATTCATATTATATATAGACAGAACATCGATCAGTAAAACATAGTGGACTGATTGGCTAAATTATCAAATGCAATTTTCCTAAGCGAGTTTACTGGATGATTGTTTTTTTAAATAAAATACATGTGAGAAAAAGTTTCTGATGTGAAACTGGTAGATCTTTTATTCATCGTATGTATGTAGGATCAGGAACGTCATTGTAAGATGACCATCAACGTGTAAACTGGATGCCAAACATCGCAGTCCGCTAAGCAAAGTAAACAATTTCGAATACGATCCAACCACATCTGAATAAACACTGATTATCGTTCGGATATGTAAGTTGTTTTAGTGGGTAACAAATTAACATACTCCTTAACATACTGTTAAACTGTTTTTCCGTTGGCAATAACAAAACTTATGATCGTTCACAACCAGGTTCTTTAAGTGAATCTTATAAAAAATTCTCGCCTACATATGTAACACCACTAACCCCACTAACGATCTAAGCGATTAAAACAAACATCCTATAGGTTTCGAGTTACAATACAAATCGTAAAAA
Organism: Daptonema setosum; assembly: GCA_964036265.1. Lineage (NCBI taxonomy): Eukaryota > Metazoa > Nematoda > Chromadorea > Monhysterida > Xyalidae > Daptonema > Daptonema setosum. Next base: position 20,217,636 of record OZ038444.1, read on the forward strand.
AATCCTAAAGAAACATATTTGAAAGAACGATATTTTAGTAACGACAAGTTAGTTGTCTTGGAAAAAACTAATAGAATTTAGTTGTCAATATCTGGTTGATTACTGAGAAGGGCACTACTAAACACCAAAACAATTTACAGCGCTCATCAACGCGTTGTAATACCACTTGACCAAATGCTGCCAAGTGTACACTACTCTGCTAACTACCCAATCCTCTAAAGAGAGGAGAATGTTTTCAAAAAGGAGGAAATTCGTTGTTTTCAAATCTTTTTACCCACACTATAAGGAACAAATTCAACTTTTTGCCACAGCCAACACGGGGAATTACCCTTTTTCATTCATCGCTCATCCGCTAATGCCTCTGCTTTACATCGCGTTCAATCTGGGTTGGACCATAGCATATGTAGGTGTACAACGAAATCGTTTAAAGGAAAGGCTTTTCTCACCCCAAAGAATGGAAATTGAAAAATATTTAATTTAAGAGTAAACTAACCACTCTGAGGAGATTGAAATCCAAATGCTGAGCAAGGTCAAAAAGAGAAAAATTTCACAATAGCCCTCTCATCCGCTAGTGATGGGCGTTGTATAGCGGATAGAAAACACTCTCGCGAACTTATGCTTTTTCTCGGTGATTGAATGATGTTTGTTCTGGTTAAAAAATTTCCTGTTTGCCAGATAAAAATTTGCAATTTTTTTCTCCCCTGTTCCGGGCCGACTGACGAACGAGTTAATGCTCCAAAACTGAGGGAGCTTTTTTAAGAGGGAACAACTAGCAGTTTTATAGTCATTTTCTCCATACTTTTAAAAAACGAATTCTACCTTTTTGAAACTACCAAAGCAGCTTGATTCCACTTTTTCGTTTTTTTTCTCACCCGCTTCGGGAGCGGGGTGTTAATTTCGTATCGAGTTGATGGTGTTTGCACTGAACCAACAACATACAACCACTGGAGAGATCCAAATAGTGATTGACTGATGACTGACTCCAACAACTGACTGATCGTTGACTCGACCTTGTCGGGCTGACTAACGGAGTTGATCGAAGATGTGCTACCAATGAGATAATGATCTCGAATCCTATCCGAAGTCGATGAAGAAGGATTACATTGAAAAAGGAGTAAAATCGACTTTGATAATCTACGCTGGCAATTAACTCATTTCATTCTGCACATCAAAAATGTACAGACTAATCTATGATTCTACATACTTACCCACTGGAATCGGTTCGCGCAAGTAATAATTAATTAACAGAAGTAATTTTTTTGCCCACACAATGCACACCAATCTTTTTATAGAATTAAGAACTGTTCAAACTAGAACTAGAAAGTTGATGTGACCCCAGATTGAAAGAAGTTTGATTGCAACAAATCCTACAGTATACAGAATAAAAGTTCAATAGTGTTAACGTAACAAAAATGAGCGAGGTTCCTCTGGCACTCAATTGCCACACCACACAGTCAATTCAATCAACATGAACATGGCGGATTTATAATAGCCTAGAAGAGCTGAACTCTAGCGATAGGCAAATCGTAGTTGAAGGTTGACGACGAGTTTTTGGGTCCGTTTCTATTTTATCAAAGACTATATGTTATAAAACTTTCCCGGTTTGCCACATCATACGGTCCGCCAGTAAGTTAACAGCTTTGCTCGTAAGGCGTTCCATCGGCGGACGAGCAAATCCTCCAAAGGGAGGGAATTTTTTTATCAAACAGGAGGAAATTATCAGTTTTTAGACTATTTTAACTACATACATCACTAGGATTAAAGTCTATTTTTGGAGCTGCCAAAGACGCGGAATTTTTCTTTCTCTTTCTTCTGTTGTTCGCTAGTGAGGCGTTCAAATGGCACTCCGTGTCATGCATGCGCCAGTGCAAAACCGGAACCGATGACTGATTGTCTGGGTGAAATCAGTCCACAATAAAGCAGTTGGTGCAGCAGTTCGTGTTGATTTGAAGTTATTCTTATAGTTATTATATTCTTGTTGTACTCTCAATATCGTTGGTCAGTTATACTTGAACCGAGTCACTGGCTATGACGTACTTTAACCACGCGGACTGAACTCTCCGTTAGGGTGCATTCAGAGCTCAAAGGAAAATAAAGAGGAAAGGAAAATCTAAAAAACTTTTGATTGAAGAACGCTTATCTGGAAACAAAATCGTAAGTTTTCAGGTCAAAAGTTTTCTCTCCATTTCCTTTCTTTTCCTTTGGACTCTGAAAGCAAATTTTCAGAAACACTCAGTCCCACTTCAGACACCATGCAGAAATAACGTAAGACGGTGCAGCGAGAAGGCCATGAAACAAGACAACACTTATGGTATGTACATGCATGTCTGTCTGTACCATCGGAAACATGCAGCGATGTCTGTAAGTACCATCTTCCCACGGCACGGGAATGGAATCCGTTAATACTGTTAGTAAAAGCACAACCAGAATCGCAGTTTCAAAATCTTTATTATTCTCGTTATTTTCTTTCAGTGAGAAAAAATAAGTTTTAGGTTTTTTTTCGTCAAAGAATTCGTGTCAGTTTTTTTCCGCCGAGTACATTGGTGGTGGGTGAAAGTGGAATCTAACATGGTCATTGGCAAACATGGCTTTCCTATCCTTCCATACCGTCTCCTGCCATGTTTGGAAGCTTATGTATACATACACATGTCCATGTGTACCACAACACGAATTTTTATGGTGGCACAAAATATCTAGGTCAGTCAGTAGACACGCGAAAATCGCCTTACTGCCGCGACGGCATGGTCTCTAATTCCTCTTTGTGTAGAAGAGGAGGTCTTCGTAAAAACCGCATTCATGGAGTAATTTTTATGTCTAAAGGTGTAAATTAGTTTTCAGCTCAACTGGATTCGGCTGAACCACCATTGCCACACACTTCTACATATAAACTTACTTCACGAGAATAATTTGAACAACCCCAGACAATCACAGGTGTTTCCATACAGCAAACCGGATCAAAATCAATACACCAATCCGGACAACCTACATACAAAAAACATGTACATACATAATTCGTTATACTTTTCAAGAAAAGACATATCTGAGGCAAGGATGGACTTTGACAAAGTATGTATGTATGCAATGCAGTTAATCAGGCGCTCATGCAGTAAGCCCCTCGGTTCGAGATCTCATGAAGAAAAAATTGAAGTTGCACTCGAACTTGACACATGAAAAATTGACTTAGTAACGCCCCGATCCATGCATGTTTTGGCTGAAACGGGGGTAGACATTAAGTATTGCAAAAATTGCCTAATTCTGCATGTAGTAAATTTTAGTCTCCCATATTTTTTTACCTTGATAGTCTTGCAAAATCCACTCGAGTAAAAATACTTCCATCATTATATTGTACACACAAAAAATGTACCTACGTAAATGTATGTATATTGTACATAGCACGTAATATGATACATAATTCCAGACTACATATAATGCGAAAAAAGTAATATTTAGTGATGATACGTGAAACAATTTTTTATGCGCAAAAATAACAGTGCAAAAAAACATTTGCGCTAAACGACCGGATAAATGCCGACCATATGAGGCACTTTTTGCATTAAAATAAACATCGGCATCTGTACGTTAATGTGGCGTTATCTGACGGACGAGCCAATCTCCGTAGCAGGGGAATTTTTTCAAAGAGGGGGAATTTATGATTTTGAAGCCTGTTCACCCACATCGTAGGGAACAAAATGCACTGGTTCAACTCGCCAAAGAGGGGGGAATTACTTTTTTCTCTCCCCTTCTCGTCCGCTATAATAGGGCACCATATACCATAATGTAACCTAACCATAATGTTTGTTATCCGTCGTAATTTTCTACCCAAATAATACTATACAAATCTATCCAAATTTCTAGTTAAGCTACAACACGTTTCAACTCCCAATTATAACTGGTTCATTATTATTCTAATTCTGAATGTAATGAGACCACAGTAACAAAAACAGTATCAGAGGCCGGACGGAATTTCATACGGAGGAAATTATACACCCAGCGGGTATATTTGGCCTGAAAAGCAGTTGTTGGATCGCCAGGATATGGGATAAAAATTGCATCATGAGATTCAATACTTGTGTCAGCAGTGTTTAGTTACAGTAATTGTAGAAATATATAGAAATTCAATTTGAACGTTGATTACGAAACTTGTTTTAATCTAACATGATTAACTGGTCATAGATTTATGCTACATACAGAACATACTGTATCTTGATACTGTAAAAACGGCTAGACACCATTTGGACCACACCCGTTTGGACAAATGACTATTTGGACAAATCCCGATTAGACCGAAATACAAATGATCATTTGCAAAGACATGTACGTTTAGCCCAGTCCAAAACACTGTCACTTCAGAACGGCACATTAGTCCTTGGGGATAGATATGTATGTAGTGATCGTTTGCATTGGATACGCTTCGAGGGTTCGTTGGTCCTCCATTCAGTATGTCAGAGTCTATGGAATAGAAAAGCACATTGCGCAGTCCATCTTCAGCAATATGCTTTTTATTCGCGTATGCATTTGCGGACGAGCCACACCTCCAAAGACAAAGAGGGGGATTTAGCAGTTTTGAGGCCATTTAATCCATACTTGATTAGTAAATCTACTTTTTAGAACTGTCAAAAAGGGAAATTGTACTTTTCTGTTCTTCCCTCATCCTCTACCACGCGCTAGTGCGTATGCGCGTGTCAATAGTATTAGAGGATACTAATCTCATGATGAAGGGGCTGATTCTAATGAATAACTGATACTTAACAATTATTTTTGAGTTGGTTTTTCATTTTGAAACCAGATTTATTGTATTAATTCTGTTGCAGAAAGAAAAAAGAACCCAGCTTTTCGTTGGCGCCCTCAGGGCATACACACTCCTCTCTCTTGGCACAACAATGGAGGCACATATGAATGGGATACATATAAGCGCACTACATACATATGTACATACATATGCTACATAGAAGATGAGTCAGCTCTTGGTTTCCGGGGTATAAACGTTTAGCTTATCCAGGGTTTATTGTTACTTTGAAAAGTATTTCGGGAGTATTATGAATTCAAAACTGAGTAAGGCGCCCGTAAATTGTTCCGATAAAAATCCAGCTTTCCCACGACACTCGGACAAAATATGAGCTTTGCGCCGTAATTCATTTTATATTTGGTAACGGGTCTACAATCATCATTTTCTGACAAGAAATCCTGACATATAGCCTGATACATGTACGTGCCGAACCGATTGTTGGTTAGAATTAGGAGACCATTGGAACACCAGTGACGTTTCACCGGTTCTGGCGAAGTTTTTTTGCGATACTGATGCCTGAAGATGAACTAAAGTCTTCTAGAAGTTTTCACCATTCGTCTATAGAATGCGTGTATTGAGAACTGAGGGTGAGTCACGCTGTATCAAAGTCTGTTGGCTTGACTTCCATGGGAATTCAAAACAAACAAAATGTACATAGGAAAATGAGCCGTCTTTTTTCTACAAAAAGTACACGCAATAGAAAATTTACATAACCGCAGTCGACCTTTTCAAGGTTTGACTTCTATATTATGTCTGCACTTCTTTAATCAAAAAAAAAGAATTAAATAATTTCTCTTTGTCGGTAAAATATTGGCATTCTGCCACTTTCAAGCCATCCAGATTAACGAAGTAATTTAGAATATGGAGAAGTACGCACATTTGTACATAATGACGGTCGTTTGCAAAGTTATTATACATAATTCTAACTAACTGAAAGTCAGATTGAGTTTTCAAGAGTTCGGTCTCTTCATAATTAGATTTCATATGTACAACCGTACCTCCAGTATGTATTCTAAACTGGCAAGTTTGTTGTGGCACAATCCACTGACATCTTATTTATTCTACATCGTTAAGAATTTCGATGACCATAAAACACAAACAGCAAGTTTCTGGCGGCCCTCATAGGTCTCGCAGGTTCTTTTATGTGGTACAGAAACTGGGTTCCAACCGTTTCAGAACTGAAAAGTTTGCTGACATTTGCCAATGTCAGTCGAGAGATTTTCGGTGAGCCATAAAAGTTTTACAGCTTCATCAATACACCGCGCAGTATTGAGGCATATTCAATGACATTTATAGTTCATTCAACACATCGGTTGTCAATTGACATTTGTAACATTATGGACTTCCGCGATCGTTTTTCCCCGATGGTCGATGGTCGTATAAATGCGAGATTCAACCGAACAGAATAATGCCATTCTAACAGACACCATTTCCATAAACATCATTGTGATAAACACCATTACGATATGGTGTTTAGTGTGCCTTGTTGGCTTCAGTAACAAAGAAGTTCCAGTAAAAAAGCAATAATTGACAGCAAATAACATGGTAAAACATTTATACAATTCTGACTTTGAAAACACAACAGCAAGCGATGAAACTAGGCAACATTTGGTGGTCACATTGAAAAATAGTGAATGACCGACTGACTGACTGAATGAGTCACGCATTCAGTCACTGAAAATAAGGATGCATAAAATATGCATTGATGGGCCCTGGGGTGGGTGGAACGCATCCTTATTTGCTGGTGATGACAGACAAACCGTGAATGATTACACTAATGATTAATAGAGAGTTTTTTTAGACTCAACAAGAAGCTGAGTGTAACTAAGTGAATGACTGGAAGGTGATTGGATTACATAAAATACATTTTTAAGTGTCTCACTCACCAAGATCAAAGGTGACGAGAAACTTTTTTGTGCTATCTCCCTAACTGTTTTTCTCTTACTCACTAACTCACTCACTGACTCCCTCACTCACTCCTTCACTGGCTCAATGGCTCACTGACTCACTCATTCACTCACGTATTGACTCAGTCAGCCAGTGAAAAATTCTTCCCAAACGTAAACGAAAGCAAAATTTGTTTTATCAGCGGAAACCTGATGACACCAAAAGAAGCCCGTTTTATGACACATTTTACGTTGTTTGTCCTTTCCACCCTAATAATCGGAATTCGGAACATTAGTCAACAATTCCCAAACTGTACTGATAACGGAAACGGTTACATAATGCCAAATTTTTGTATAATATTACAGTAAGAATGTAGTAGTAATAAAGTGAAATATGAAATGTGTTTTCAATGTTCCATGCACGAAAATGTAATAACGTTAATTAATGATTGACTGTTGATGGATGAACCGATTTATTGAAGCAATATTAAACCATTTCCAGATATTAGAGAAAAAAAGCACAACTCAATTCGGAACACCATTTTCAGGCTACTAAAACAAGGTAATACGATTATATAAAGCAGAACTCATAAGCTCCATAATGAACATTTTGACATAAAAAAGCTGAATGCCAATGCGGTGTGCCCAACATCCAAGTTCAAGGCCGAATGCAATAAAAACCATTTCATATTATACCACCATCAAAATCATATAAGAGGAAAAGCAAAGTTATTGAATCCTGAACACCGTTTTCTGGATACTAAAACCAAATACATAAAACTATAAAAAAGCACCACCCATAAGCCCCATAATGAACATTTTGGCATATAAATGTCGAATGCCAATGTTGTGTGCCCAACATCCAAGTTCAAGGCCGGCATATGTTGGCTATAAATCACGGTCGTACTTTTTTGATGTGGCTCAGATGGTTGTCGACATACCTACGTACAAACATACAGGGTGGCTCAAAAAGCGTTCATACTTAAATAGGATGCCTGAAACCTTTTCCAGCTTTGACCTAAAACAGGTGCATTCTTTACTGGCACTTCTTCGTTATAGACAGGGCAAACTAATACCGTTCAGAGGCTGACAAACTGACGGGCAATGCCAGAAATTCAAGAGCAACGCGTCAGGTACTGTGTTTCAAGCCAGGTTTCGAGTCAGAACTATGTACCAAAATTTGATATAATAATGTAAAGCACTTGAATCACTTACATACTGGTGAAATTCGATGGGTCGTTTGAATTTTTTTTGTATAAAGGCATCAAATTAGACTAGGCACTATTGTGAATTGGGAACCCCAGTCTCAGAGCGAGCAACATTCTCGTCCTACTTTTTGTTTCGGGGTCAAAAACGATTGGTCCGTGATTAATTGGATGTTGCGGTAAGAACTTCGTTTTCTTGAAGAAGGTATGTAGTTTCCTGTAATGACTCATTAATGGGGGAATTTAACTGAATAATGAACAAAGTACATAAAATACTTTATTTATTAAAAAAGGATTATTCAAACTTTATAAAATGAATTGAGTTAACTTTTCTCTCAGGTAAACCTTTCAGTGGTTTCCTGCATTTTTGGGTCACCAATTGTTCTTTTCGACAATCAATAAACTTCCAGAAGTCATAGAAAACTTGCATTATGGCGAAAATTGCCATTGTTCTCTTCCTTGGCCGAGTACATAACTCATGTCTATTATTGAAACTTCAGTCCACTCCAACTACAGTACAGGACAAAATGATGTGTCAAAACCCGCGGCCGCCCGCAGGCAGCCTGCAGTTGTCTGCAGACTTTTTATTTTGGTGTATATTATGAGATACACGTAACTGGTGTTAATTTAATTGGAATAATCGGATAGCCCGCCTCAAGTTCCATAAGTTTAGTTATTTACATATTTAAAATATTAATGAAATTTTCCCCTAAAGGGCGATCATGTCACATGCGCATTTTATCCAAGCTGAGTTGGGGGCGCGTTGCCATGGCAACAGGGAAAATGCGCATGTAACATAATCGCCCTTTAGGGGGTATTTTCATTGATATTTTAATTATGTAAATGAATAATCCTATGGAACTTGAGACGGGCTATCCAATTATTTCAATTAAAATAACAAAAGTTTCGTGTATCTCATAATATACACCAAATTAAACAGTCTGCGGACAACCGAGGTTGCCTGCAGGCGGCCGCGGGTTTTGACACATCATTTTGTCCTGTACTGTATGTATGTATGTATTTAGGTTATTTGCTTCCAGGCTTGTGCGTGTCAAATGATACTTTGCTATCCCTTTAGACAGGTTTCGCCAATTAGCCTAAGGGTTGGTAACTTCCTGATAATGTACCTTTACTGACAAAAATACTGATTTGTAGATTAATTACAGTTTCGCTTAGTGATTGAGGAAAAAAAATTTGGAAGGAAATGCAGCACTGTTTATAAGAAGAAGAATAACAAAATACTCGAAATCACTGACAGTAGTGAGAAGGTATGATGAGTGCTAAGCTAATGGCTTGGTAATGGCTAATGCTACTGCGCATGTGCGCATGGTACAAGTCTCAGTTCACATACTTCCGTATGTACATATCTACAATACATATCATCGGAAAACAAAACAACAATAAGATACGTAGATCAAAATGCAGATTCACATAAACATTTTCATAGAATATGAAGCATGACTGACTAGCTAAGTTTTATGATAACTTATTGAGAAAACATTTCCTATGGCGTTTCGTCCTGCAACATTCGACTAAAACAAGTTCATGTACAAACACGGCCAAACTGACTCTGGTCTGTACAACTGGCAACATATGACAAATATTATGTCAATCGCTACTGGCCACAGACCAAGGGTGTTCGATTCCATACGGGTCCAGGGGGTCTGGTACCAAAGGCCCGCGGAGGTTTGGTTTATCTATTTAGTCTCCGGTTCGAGTTCTATAGAACACAGCCACGAGGTTATACCATGGGCGGATGACTGTTTGGATTCAACGAGGACTTGGATAACTTGAGCAGCGTACATAAAACAAATATATTTTACGATATTTTTAGTATTGTCAAAGAAAGTGAACTGTAAAATTATCTCCTGTATGCTAACTTTAAGAATCGGCTAAAAGTACGTTCAAATTAATGGGGCAAAAAACCTCAACAATAGATCAAGATTTTATCCATATAAGGTAACATGGTTGGAAGATCTTCATATTACTATTTTCAGATTTCCATACATCATGCTTGTGGTGTACTATAGTTCTTTCATAATTTCTCATCCGCTGTGGCACTATGCCCCAGCCAACGGTATGCCTGTGTGTAGACGTGCCCTAACTCTCCAAAGGGAGGGGAATTCCGTCAAAAAGGGAGAATCGACTACTTCAGGTCATGTTACCTAAACCATGGCGGCAACACTCAACTTTTTTCAAAAGCCGAAGAGGGAGGAATTTCATTATTCCCACTCCATCTCGTCCGCTAGTGTGTAGACGTACCCCGGCTTCATATACCATTCAAACGTGCATGGGGACGGCACTAGTGTGTTCCTTCCATTCACTCGGCGTTCCTTTTCTGTTTCCTTCCCTCCATTCCCAATGCATAAACAACCCACAAAAATGTCATTAAGAAACCGGTATGAAGGAGAATTTTGGCGGTTACCAGTATAGTTTGAATGCATGTGTTATGTATGGCACAGTAAAATGCGTTGCCATGTCACCGTGCGGAGCCAAAAAAAGGTCCAGAATATCAGTTTTACCGTATTAACCGGTACTGTGATCACATACTGGAAGTGAGCAAAACAATATAAGCATCCGCTGCGGGAGTCGAACCCGCGACCTTTGGATTAGAAGTCCAACGCGCTATCCACTGCGCTAAGCGGACGTGAGAGCAGCGAGTGGCAGAAGTGGTTTGTGCATAATTATGCACGCAGTGACGGAGATAGCGCAACGCGCACGCAGCAGTATGTACACATAGTATATGTGCAACGCTATATACACGGGTATGTTGATGTTATGAAGAGCAACGTTGCACTGGTGAACACATCATAGGTAAGAATTTGTGTATTTCCTTCTACTTGATGCGTCATACCTGGGTCACTGAAACGTGAAACATCGCAACATTTACAGGTTATAAGGTCTGATCGTGTGCACCTTACATGCCAGAGTAAGACATGGTACATGAGGATGAGCATACATGTTTTAAGTAGAATTTCGACCCAGAAAAAATTTAACTCGAACAAAAGACAATGGTAGATTAATACGAATGAAAGCGTCACATGTGAAACAATGTTCACACGCTTGAGATTGCATGAATACCGTATGTCAAGCAGTATGACTATGATGGGAAACATATCCGTGAACAGCTGCAATACATTTTTATTTCAAGAATAATACTGTGCGGAAGTGGAAATTCGCATTGGAAGCACATACTATTGTTTTTTCACACCCGTTTTTTTAAACTCAAATCAACTCTGTAACAGAAAATATATGGGGGCTGATAATTATTTCACTGTTCAAGTTGAGTTGCACCCTTGCTTTGGTAGAGTAGTGCTAGAAAATGAGAAAAATATAATCATGAGCTGACATCACATTTTATTCGCTTTTTCCACGTTGAAGTACGACACATAACGAGTATGTACTACTATTTCAGCTACTTGTACTTGTGCGTGGAGTATGAATGCCCAAAACTGTATTGAACTCAACGGGCAAGCCAACCCTTGAAAAGGAGGGGAATTTCGTTGAAGAGGGGAGAATCGGCAGTTTGTAAGTCATTTTATCTACACCTCAAGGAAAAAACCCATCTTTTTTACCGCCAAAGAGGGGGAAATTCCACCTAACCTTCTCTTTCTCGTCCGCTAGTGAGTGAACTCAAGAGAGCCAAATCACGTTACTACAAACCGTGGTTACGAGTACGACGTTGAAGTTTGTAATGCAGGGCTTCCGGGCACAAGTGTACGTTCGTAAGTTCCATGTAGAAATTCAAGATAGAAATGTTGAAGTCATGAGAACGGTCAAAAAATAACTGATATATGATCATTCTGAAACCCGATACTGCTATTTGGCAACTCGGATGCGATCTGTGATACAACAAAAAACAGTACTAGCAGACGAGAAAAGTGGAATTCTCCCCTCTTTGGTGGTTTAAAGAACTGGAATTTGTTCCTTGGTGTAAGTAAAACAACCTAATTTATGTCTATTCCTCTCTCTTTGGGAATATTCCCATCCTTTTGGAAGTTTGGCTCATGCGCCAGTGAAATACAGATTTTAACTACACATGCATAATGACGTTTGGATTATTTCCTATAAACTTTCTTTAATTGAAAACAATTTTCATCAACTTGCTTTTCGCATCTATTTATTTAAATGAATTGAATACGGAATATAATTTTTTTTCAACCACATGTAACCAAAAAATGAGTAAGCGTGTGCAACTTGCATGGAACACATAAGCATGTAATGTACATAATGCTGTACCCGGCCAAACATATAATTTTCAAATAGATGTTAATGCACGATTGACTTGACTGACTGACTGACTGAACTGAACTGAACTGACCGACTGACTGACTGAATGAATGAATGACTGACTGACTGACTGACTGACTGACTGACTGACTGACTGACTATAATCATTTACCCTGAATAAACAAATAAGGTATTGCAGTGTTCATTTATTCAAATATTATAGCTACATGTATGTATGTATCTATTTACAGACTATTAATTAAAATTACTCAATTGACCGCAATGACACGATAATGAATTGTTGCTAATAATCAATCACATGTGACTAGTGCAGATTTAAAAGGTTTACCAATGTACGAAATTGCGACAATAAATCGACAAACATCATGTGAATTTTTTCGCATGCAACCGAAATATTATGATGTAGAACAAAAGTTATGTCTCTGAAAAAAGCCGTCATCTGGATTAAAAGTTTGTGGATACATAAAATACATAATAACACGGAGAACATTGAGTATGTACATATCTGGTTCAAATATCGAAATGAAACAGATGATTTTACATTAACTTGAAGCAAATACAAACAAAAAAATGTTTTCTAAAGTAGGTTATTACCTACATTCAAACCTAAAATAATACCTTTTATGTAATTCAATTATGTAGAATCGTTACTTTCAAATTCCAATCAAATGATTCGATGTTCCAGATCATCAAAGTACTCCAGTGCAAAATTCGTTCGTCGTCCGTTGAAAGAAGTGTTGCGACGAAGTATGAAGTTCTCCCTGGCTTCCTCATCCTGATTGGCTTGACAACACTGAATGTGAGATTGACTTCTGAAACAATTAGTGAGTGAATGAGGGAGTGAGTGAGTGAGTGAGCGAGTGAGCGAGTGAGTGAGTGAGTGAGTGAGTGAGTGAGTGAGTGAGTGAGTGAGTGAGTGAGTGAGTGAGTGAGTGAGTGAGTGAGTGAGTGAGTGAGTGAGTGAGTGAGTGAGTGAGTGAGTGAGTGAGTGAGTGAGTGAGTGAGTGAGTGAGTGAGTGAGTGAGTGAGTGAGTGAGTGAGTGAGTGAGTGAGTGAGTGAGTGAGTGAGTGAGTGAGTGAGTGAGTGAGTGAGTGAGTGAGTGAGTGAGTGAGTGAGTGAGTGAGTGAGTGAGTGAGTGAGTGAGTGAGTGAGTGAGTGAGTGAGTGAGTGAGTGAGTGAGTGAGTGAGTGAGTGAGTGAGTGAGTGAGTGAGTGAGTGAGTGAGTGAGTGAGTGAGTGAGTGAGTGAGTGAGTGAGTGAGTGAGCGAGACAGTTACTGACAACTTCTTAACGAATTCACCTTTTTATCGGATACTCTCGCGTGAAGTTGTATGCCAGTTTGTCAGTAAGGAAAGCAAAAATTCGCATCCAAGCTCGTCTAGCTTCGGCACATCCCTGAAAATTAGCTGCTCACTCACTCACTCACTCACTCACTCACTCACTCACTCACTCACTCACTCACTCACTCACTCACTCACTCACTCACTCACTCACTCACACTCACTCACTCACTCACTCACTCACTCACCTGCACGTACTCTTGCATCAAAAAGATATCAACACAAGCCATTCCGAAAACATCCCAAGTTTTCTTAGTGAAGCCTAGACAAGCCAATGACTGATGGTTACGGGCTGAAACAGAAGACAGTCAGTCCGTCAGTCAGTCAGTCAGTCAGTCAGTCAGTCAGTCAGTCAGTCAGTCAGTCAGTCAGTCAGTCAGTCAGTCAGTCAGTCAGTCAGTCAGTCAGTCAGTCAGTCAGTCAGTCAGTCAGTCAGTCAGTCAGTCAGTCAGTCAGTCAGTCAGTCAGTCAGTCAGTCAGTCAGTCAGTCAGTCATTCAGTCAGTCAGTCAGTCAGTCAGTCAGTCAGTCAGTCAGTCAGTCAGTCAGTCAGTCAGTCAGTCAGTCCGTCAGTCAGTCAGTCAGTCAATTAAGTAAACCGATCAATCAACCTAACCATCTGATACTCAACAAATTACAATACAGTAATTCGTACATAGTACGTAACGTAAAGTATCCTTTTTCTGTATTCGTCAGTCAGTCTCTAATTTGAGCAAATCAGTTCATCTGTCATGATGGACTCTGCCATGATCAATTGATGGGCCAAATGTAGATGGTTATTTCGGTTTTTTTAATTGAACATTTGCTTTTTTTAGTTCGGATAGCAGCGATGCACTACTTTTACTTTTCGTGTTGACGTTTTAATTGAAGGCTTCATAATTCCAATCCACAGTGTTTATCGTAAGATATATAATACCTGAACCGAGTCTTTCATTTCATATCACAACGTTTGCAAGTTGACACAGGACAATCAATGCGAACAATCCAGTTACGGTACATAACACTATCACGTTTTTTTATTCCAAATATATATCACTATGCACAAATAACGAATATTAATGATGGTTGTGTAACTATGTAATCTGTAACTATTTTTATAGAGAAGTTATATCGAAGCATCATCAGGCTTCACAAAAAATATTTTGGGATACAATATTCAAACTGCAATTTGATGCCTGCGTAGCCCGAATTTTACGTAGATTAAAGTCGACGTAAGTTTTGGTTCAAAGCAAACAAAATTTCACCAGTGCAACATCAGTTTCTGTATGTTTACTTCATTTTCTCTCAGTATAAAATTTCTGTTTTTTTACTCAAAAGGAAAATAAATGGTCAATTAAAGCTCTACCATATCAACTGCCATAATAAATCCCGAAAATTGACTAAGAAGTCAGTGTTACGCAAATTTACTCTGAAGAAAATTTTAATCGACTGTAAAATGAGATATCAAATCCTGGTGGTTATGCCAACCGACTGTCACGTTTTCCCAAGTAAATGACGTAATTGCGACGGCCAGCCAGCTGCTGAAAGTTCTGGTATTGTTTGTGGTTGTAGTGCATGTTGTTGGAGGAGCCCGATGGTGCTAGTCGTGCTGCTCGCGATGGCTAGAAACAGAAAATAGGAAATTAGAAGTGGATCAAGGATATAACCTCGGAATACATTGAAGTAGAACACATTTTAAAAATTTTATTTGGTGCCATTAAGCTAACGTCTGAATAAATGGGAGTGATCAGAAATTCAGAATAGATTTGGAGCTCATTATTTTTGTGTTATTGATTCATTCAAATCCACACGTTACGTACGTTATAATTAATTGATTAAGTTGCACGTTAAATCTGTCAACCCGGACAACATCAGCTTCAGTCAATTAGTCAGTCAATCGTCACACGTTCCCATATTCCATACAGCTAACGTTTCAAAGTTGGAGGATTTGATATTATACCTAACTTTTGTCTTGAATCATTTTATAGTCCATATTTTTCATAAAAAAGGTTTTATTGATTCTCGTTGAAAATTCAAAATTAAGGTTTGAAATTTAACAACATAGAAAGACCAACCAAGGTTTGTGAATCAGCAAGGCCTGGATAGAGCAGTGACATTGCCCTGACCAGGACACAATCACCCACGACCAGTAAGAGCACGAGTGACACACACAGCTGAGTTGAGTACGACCTGTTTATTAAACCCATATTGTAAGTGCTTTTTTCACCGATTCGTTGCAGCACTAATTTCAGTTATTTTTCTGAAAAATAAATATATGATATCGACGATAGTCATTGGATGAAAATTACAAAGTAAAATAGAGGAGAGAAACTACTGTACATCTGTAATGATGTGTGGACCTTACCTTCGACCTATCACTTTAAATTGGTTCCGTCGAAAACTGACATTTCCTATTATTAACGCTAATCAACGAATATAGATTCTGAACCCAATGAAAAAAAATTACCAGAATAATTTTAGATGTTTAGATTAAGTAACTGTGCAAAAATGCCATTGACGTCACACTTAAGCGAATACACTAGACTACATTCACTACATATGTATGTCGCCAATTCAACAATCCATTCATGGACACTTAGTAAATTAAACACTCAATGATCAGCTTGACAAGGAACATTACATATCGGTTATCAATGAAATACGGAAGAAAAAACACTTCTCTTAATTGAGATACTTTTGTAAAAACAGTACATACATACTGTAGTTTAAAATGGTTCTTAAATAATCTCACACGCATCATATGGAATGAAACAGAGATGTTGTAAATTTAATATCTTAATGTTGAACTAGAATTGTGTGTCAATGAATTCGCATGCATAATTAGTACACTAGCACAAACCACTATCCAAATTCAAGGATGCTGGACAGAACATGACTTGAGTTTAACACTCTGAGCCACTGTCTACAGTGTTCCATTCAACTTAACGAAATGTATGTAGTACATACAGTAGTATTATATGAGTAACTTTTAGGACCGAGTTCTCTGTTTTTATAGGCCGATCTGTCAAATGCAGATGTGTTTTCCATAGAAACCGGATCGAATTAATTAATCGAGGCAAGTTGATTATGGTACTGACTTCTTACATTACCATATTCACGTCATAATGAGTAATGGAAAGGCTAGCAAAAAAGAAACGTACTTAGACAGAAAACGCTTTTTTTAAATAGAAAACGGAAAGTGCTTCCTTCTGTCGTATCACTTTCATGCTTTTTTCGGCTCTTTTTGGTTCAGAACAGCGATTGTGTGATGGAAAGCCTAGAGCTCATGTAAACTTAGATGAAAACAAAAACATGTTTTTGTTGATGAGAGTGATACCAGTTCACTCAAACACGCTTGACGACTTGGATAAGTCCTGAAACAGCTTTTATATTAACTGAAAATGGTTTGAAAACTGATGTCATACATTCGGTTAATTTAGCACTGCTCTAAAAAACTTTCAGTGCTTTATAGCATCATTTAAACCAGCATTCGGAATCTTATGAATCAGTCAAAGCTTATGAATAAAACATTGTATATATAATGAATGTTGTATAAATTGGAATTCAGATTTATTGTAAGGTATCCTGAAATTATGATCACGTAAGTCACATTAGTAAACTGTTTTCGGGTGACCAGATATGGAAAGATATGCGCATACTTAAGTGTGTAGATTCCATTTATGGTTGTAATTAAATGAAGGATTGCCCCGCGGCACATTCCGCTATAAACAACTAGGACGTAAATGCTGCAGTAATTATTCATGTAAATAAACCATTACCCAATATTTTATAGAATGCATGCGTAATTGACTACTCATCACAAAAAGTGAAGATTCAGCGACGCTATAGGCATTTCATCGTCAACACCAAACATGCAAGTACATTCCATTTGATATTTCAAGTAAAACAGTCACCTTTGTTTCCGTAAGAATAAGTGCCAGAACACAAGTTCAAATACGATATTGAGAAAGCCGTGAAGATGGAACATTGTGCTTCTAGTCATTCGAAGGTTTAGTCGCTTTTTTTGTTGTCTTATGAAGGAAGGGCTGCAAGGAAAACCTGTCTATAACACTGAACCTGACGAACGTACAGTACATTGGCGAAACATTTGATGTGGTATGCATACCAGACAGAACATGTCTAGAATACAATTACTGTAAAACTAATTCAAACATCGGTAAATCGCTGGAAACCCAAGATCTTGTCATTCAACACACTATTCGAATTCGATATGGACTGGTTTATCGAATCAACAACAGATTATCAACAACACCATTATGTATCCATTTCTCATTAATTTGTGTCAAGCGAAGGCAGATTGACTTTTCGATAGTTCACCTGTTTTGAGCAAAACTCATTTGACCGAATCAAATCTTACTACGCAGGTCTTACTGTTGACTTTAGATAATGGATATTGGTAAGACAGGTGTCGAAAATCATTAGTTAAAGGTAAACGTCGATTAACCGTAATTTCTAACGATTTATGTGTTTTACGTATGTATAAACCATGGATATGATTTAATTAATTATTGTTGTTATGGCGAGCAAGACTGTTTTCTACTTTTTCAGTTAAAGCATATCAGTACTATTGCAATAAGTATGAATAGAATGGATGAAGGAAAAATAAAGTATGATAATAAGGATTATTTTGGAGCGTCCCATTGTGTCGATTAATTAAAGACAGCCAGGTCCACTGGCGGACGAGCTAATACACCAAAGGGAGGGGAATTCCGTCAAAGAAGGGGAATTGGCAATTTTCAGGTCATTTTACTTATACCTTAGAGAAAAAGTTAAACTTTTATGAAATCGCCAAAGAGGGGAGAATTCCACTTTTCCCAACCCTTCTCGTGCGCTAGTGGCCACTGAATGTCACGGTGACCCGATTCATGCTGGCTGACAACTTGACCGAAACCAGTTGAAATCGGATGTTCCATTTAAGGTTGCATCGTTCTAG
Organism: Daptonema setosum; assembly: GCA_964036265.1. NCBI lineage: Eukaryota > Metazoa > Nematoda > Chromadorea > Monhysterida > Xyalidae > Daptonema > Daptonema setosum. The sequence continues at coordinate 20,236,036 of OZ038444.1, forward strand.
CACCTGTTGAGGTCTGTACATGTGTATTTAGAACACACTAGGGTAAACCCGTTGCTACGCAACTGAGTGTTAATTTTACAAAGATTATTTTTCAAATAAACCCATCGATATACAAAGTTGGCTTTGATATATGTACCATGAACCTGTATCATGCAATTCAAGTCGACACAGTTCTAACATAAGTTATAGTATACCAACAAATTAAGTTATAGTAACACCCGTTTAAAATTACTCGGGTCATAAGGTTTCTTAGTTTTAACTGAAACGGGTCAAGAAGTTGTTATAATTTCTTGTTCGAATTCCGAAAATGCATACCATAGTAAGCATAGCTTTTCCTCAAAGCTTGATACTAAACGATTAAACTATCAATGCTCAAAGCTTGATACTAAACGATTAAACTATCAATGGTAATGTGTAGGGTAAACCCATTGCTACGCAATTGAAGGTCATGTTTACAAAGCTCTACTATCCGATTTAGTCTCAGGCAAAAATCATCGATTCATTTATCCGCTTCTTCATTTAAAAACTCAAAAAAGAGTTACCCTACTTCATTGTTAAAAATGTTACTACAAAAATGTTACTACAAAAAGTAAAGAATTCAATACTCAAACCGTACGGCTCAATTTATTCTGAGAGTTCAACTTATTGTAATTGGGTTATAATCAGATTAGTCAGTCTGTTAAAATCAAATGATTTCCTAAATTCAAAAGTTATTTATTTTTAGCTGAACGCTTTGACATGACCATTTGACATGACATATCTTCTCTGCTATATCACCGGTTCATTTTCGGATCCAAAGAGCATGAACTACAAAAATGTTTTTCATAAAGTTTACTTTAAAGTTTTGTGGTCCGAAAGTTCAGACATCCGAGGAGGGTGCTGATGATTGCACCCTTTGTTGAGTAGAAATAATCAGTGAATGAAATGAAATGGTGTTAATGGATTGCAATTAATATGACCTTACCGAATTATCTGGCCTTATCCTCGGTTGAGGTACAAACATTCTGGTCAGGTTGAAAGGTAGGCGATGATTTATTCCATTGTTTCCATGAAGTAATAAAAGGTGTTTTAGTGTTCTTTCGTGATATTTATACTCAAAGTGTGACAGACAGACATACATACATACATACATCGTCTAATTAATATATAGATAATTATGACATTTACTATGATCCTGGAACACAATAAGCTGAAACAGACTTGATATTAGCGGAATTACCAGTTTGAGCTAACGCGAGGAGAGGATATACTTGATTTTGATATCGACTGCACAGCTGAAACGTCTCCATAAAAGAATTTCCATGTAGAAAAGTAGAAAAACCACCATCAAATGGTTCTCCAAGGTTTACTATCCAGAACCTGAGAATTGGACATTGAATCACGTACGTAGGAGGTCAGTCAAGGACCCAGAATCAGATGAAAGAGCCGATCCATGGACCTAATGGCACACTTCTTTATTTACTTTGGTCACGGAATGGATTGGGTCATTCAAGATTGCGTAGTCTTTGTTACATATTTGTATGTGGTTGCTGTTTTTACATACTGTAGTTTAACTCTGTAAAAACCGTTTGCGGTAGATAGATTAGTTGACTAGGTAAACCAGCAGAGACACTGATTAAACTCGTTTGTTTTCATACGAAAGTATGAATGTATTGAATTCGAAATGTACCGTAACTACATACATACATATGTATGTAGCTGTTAAACCATATCACATAAACTAAAAGATTTGCATGTTAATCAATAATAGTAAAGGTATGATTACATAAAAATTTGGTTTGTGTGTATGTATTTGGTCCGGTTATACATAGTTTTCGTCAATAAATCCAAAGAAAATGTATTCGTGAGAATGAGGGTATTTATTGAATGATCATAAGTTATTTTTACAAAGCAACTGATCCAGTCTGATTACTTCCATCAAACAAACACGCCTCGGGTGCACGTTCGCAAGAAACTTCTAGGGAGCTGAAGTTACCAGTCGTAACTCCACCGGATATCCGATGGACATGAAGTCTTACGGTAACCGTACAGTACTTCTGCAAATGACGCAGAACTTACAGGCGAAGTTCACACGGTTCATTTTCAAAGATAAGATATAGAACATTCTCAATATTTTGAGAAACTGAATTTGAATCGGCGCTGTTTTTAAAACTCTGTTTGCGATTCTAGCGGACATTAAGTATATATTTACGAATGAGTGTCGGCAAATTGAGTGCGTACTGTATGCATGGTTAAGTTTACTATGATCCCAAAAATGAAAAGTTTTAAATATGGTATCCTAAAAAATCAAAATGCTATAATCAAACGACTTCCTTGTTGACGTTAAAAAGTGCATTCTGTTCCCTAAGGGAAAACCACCAGTTCCTTCTTCCCGAAAAATCCTTCTTTCCCTTGGGGCAGGAGGACGTACTCATCATCGTTCGGCAATGCACAACAAACAGACAAAAATAAGACACAAAAATATCCAGATTAAATTTTTATTGACACTTGTTTTCATGAGTGGGGTTCGATTTGGATGATGTTATCGTGATCCGCTTAATTCATGACGACGTTTGCTTATTTGTGATAATTCTGAAGCGGATCAATTAGAAAAAAAAATTTATTTTGAAATTAGATGTGTGAAAAAGTTCCTTATTTCTGCCTTTCTACATGCCTGCTAAGTACTGTATCTGGAGTCTGGACATACTGTACCTGGTACAGACCACGGATTAAGGGATTTTTATAATATGGATTACTATGCTATGACGTATGTATTGAAGTACTGTATTAATGCATTTTTCTATTTATTAAATACATGCTTTATATTAATATTACTTCTATTAGAAAAAATATTTTACGCAAAATTGATCACCACTGTAAAAAGAATAATGAATTTTAGAAAAGAGGATGAGCCTACAATTAGTGAAGTCGTCGTTCACCTGAAGCTGAAATATAGGAAAGATTACCTTTGAATTACCTCAGTTTTTGTCCAATATTTATCTACCGTACATATTACAGATACTGTACATATGTACGTATGTGTGGGCAATGACAATCATGCATCCAAATCTCTTATGCAGCTGTTTCATGATCTTTTAATTAAAGCAAATGTCTGCACTTACTTATCAGGTCGGTCACCACCCACCAATTTAATAACGCAAGCGAACATGAACAAAAAAAGTAAAATCAACGATTCCAGCTATCGTCAGGTGTTCTTAGGTTACGCATTACTGATACTGTAACATTCATCATGGAACAGCAAGCAATCTCTCAATTCGATTGTAATGTACTGGAGATAAGGATTCTGGGATACATGACTCTGGTCTCCGACCCGCATATAAATAATCAGAGTCTAGTGATAATTAAGTTAACCGTGACTCATTGGAGTAAACAAAATGACCACAGAATACAAATTTGGCAAAGTGCAATAGTGTTTTGTCGCTGAATGCCACACAAATAAACTGAAAAAGAGCCGTTAAATTAGCCGGACGACACGGGGGATTCACTCTTTTCTATCGGGAACACACCTGCTTCAGCTGTGCGTGAACAGGGGGGGTAGATTGTGCGCAAACGAGCTCAAATCGGACTCTCCGCAGACGAAGACCGGACTGTCCGTAAACGGACTCTCCGTAAACGGACTCTCCGCAGACGAAGACCGACCTGTCCGTAAACGGACTCTCCGTAAACGGACTCTCCGCGTACGAGGGTAGGACTGTCCGTAAACGGACTGTCCGCGTACGAAGGTATAATTTTACAAATAAGAGACTCTCCGTAAACGGACTGTGCGTAAACGGACTGTCCGTAAACGGCTGTGCGTAAACGGACTGTCCGTAAACGGACTGTCCGTAAACGGACTGTCCGTTTATGGACAGTCCGTTTACGCACAGTCAGTTTACGCACAGTCCGTTTACGCACAGTCCGTTTACGCAAAGTCCATTTACGGTTAGTCCGTTTATGGACATTCCGTTTATGGACAGTCCGTTTATGGACAGTCCGTTTACGCACAGTCCGTTTACGGACAGTCCGTTTATGGACAGTCCGTTTACGGACAGTCCGTTTACGGACAGTCCGTTTACGGACAGTCCGTTTACGGACAATCCGTTTACGGACAGTCCGTTTACGCACAGTCCGTTTACGGACAGTCCGTTTATGGACAGTCCGTTTACGGACAATCCGTTTACGGACAGTCCGTTTACGGACAGTCTCTTATGTGTAAGATCATACCTTCGTACGCGGACAGTCCGTTTACGGAGAGTCCGTTTACGGACAGTCCGGTCTTCGTCTGCGGTGAGTCCGTTTACGGAGAGTCCGTTTACGGACAGTCCGGTCTTCGTCTGCGGAGAGTCCGTTTACGGACAGTCCGTTTGCGGAGAGTCTCCGTTTGCGCACAATCTACCCCCCCTGTTCACGCACAGCTGAAGCAGGTGTGATCGGGAAGCTACACATTCTGGATTCACGTAAACAACAGAACCTCTACCGTTTCCGCTCACTGGTGGACGATAAAAACCTCCAAAAGGAGGGGAATCTATCTAAAGAGCGGGGAATTGACAATTAGGCTATTTCACCTACACCTTTAGACTTAGGCTAAACTGTTACATAGGAACAAGCTGCAATTTTTAAACTCGCCAAAGAGGGAGGAATTCAATTTTTTCCTCTCCTTTCGTTTGCTAGTACTTCCGCTGAATTAGTTTCGTGGATGGCGGTTGGACCAGTGAATCAGGTTGTCTATCAGAACCACTGAAACCCATGGGAAACCAAACCGAAGTAATTCAATTTTCTTAAGAAATAACCTAAACGAAGGAAAGTCTGTGCTTCGATAGACAGTTTATTGGTCATTACATAGTAGTTCCGTATGTCTGCTTACAATTGCACGTTCAACATCTTGAATGCTGGAGAGTATAAAAACGTTTTCATGGTACTTATTTATTGAGTATGAAGACCATGAATCTAGAGAAGCAAGGCTCGAAGAAGAAATGCTTTTCTGAGTTATACTGTACGTAG
>OZ038444.1:20241215-20276511 GCA_964036265.1 Daptonema setosum
AGTGAGTGAGTGAGTGAGTGAGTGAGTGAGTGAGTGAGTGAGTGAGTGAGTGAGTGAGTGAGTGAGTGAGTGAGTGAGTGAGTGAGTGAGTGAGTGAGTGAGTGAGTGAGTGAGTGAGTGAGTGAGTGAGTGAGTGAGTGAGTGAGTGAGTGAGTGAGTGAGTGAGTGAGTGAGTGAGTGAGTGAGTGAGTGAGTGAGTGAGTGAGTGAGTGAGTTAGTGAGTGAGTGAGTGAGTGAGTGAGTGAGTGAGTGAGTGAGTGAGTGAGTGAGTGAGTGAGTGAGTGAGTGAGTGAGTGAGTGAGTGAGTGAGTGAGTGAGTGAGTGAGTGAGTGAGTGAGTGAGTGAGTGAGTGAGTGAGTGAGTGAGTGAGTGAGTGAGTGAGTGAGTGAGTGAGTGAGTGAGTGAGTGAGTGAGTGAGTGAGTGAGTGAGTGAGTGAGTGAGTGAGTGAGTGAGTGAGTGAGTGAGTGAGTGAGTGAGTGAGTGAGTGAGTGAGTGAGTGAGTGAGTGAGTGAGTGAGTGAGTGAGTGAGTGAGTGAGTGAGTGAGTGAGTGAGTGAGTGAGTGAGTGAGTGAGTGAGTGAGTGAGTGAGTGAGTGAGTGAGTGAGTGAGTGAGTGAGTGAGTGAGTGAGTGAGTGAGTGAGTGAGTGAGTGAGTGAGTGAGTGAGTGAGTGAGTGAGTGAGTGAGTGAGTGAGTGAGTGAGTGAGTGAGTGAGTGAGTGAGTGAGTGAGTGAGTGAGTGAGTGAGTGAGTGAGTGAGTGAGTGAGTGAGTGAGTGAGTGAGTGAGTGAGTGAGTGAGTGAGTGAGTGAGTGAGTGAGTGAGTGAGTGAGTGAGTGAGTGAGTGAGTGAGTGAGTGAGTGAGTGAGTGAGTGAGTGAGTGAGGGGAATAGTGGGTGGATGAGTCTCGGCAATCATTCCCTTACATATAACTAAGGAAACCGAAAAGAATATGGTTATGTTGGGAATATCGGCAAACCTTTCCTTGTAGAAGTTGAACTGAATGTTATTGAAGTTGTCAATGGTTCGGGGTGGTTCAGTCAACGACGACTGTCTTCTATTTATACCTGATACGCACGATACTGCGCGCACAACTGGGAACATTACACACTGAGTCTGAATTTGGAAATCATCCAACTGCCAAATTTCTTTATAAACAAAATTTTCAAGTACTGGAGGTATTTTTTATAACGAAAGATACAATCAGTTTTGTTGTATTTTATGTATGAATCAAAGCGAAAGCGATTCACACTGCGTTGTGAATTTGAAAATTATCCAAACGTTCATGACATCAAGAAAAACATTTTTTTGATAAACAAGTAAACAAACGACCAAACGTACATACATTATGAAGGTATATAAATAAAAATTCATAATGAGGAATACAATGAATTTATGTTTTATTTGCCTTTGAATTCAGATGATTCTGAATGAAAGCGATTCAGAGCAGTGCATCTGCTTTTAACATCTGAATTCCCGATCGTGACCAGTCAAGTCGACAGTTTGCACGCATGCATACACTGGCGGACGAGCCAATCCTTCAGAGAGAGAGAGAGAATTTTTCAAAGCGGGGAAAATTAATAGTTTTTATGCAGTTCTACCTACACCTTGAAGAACAAACTCTAATTTCACTTTTTTGAATGACCAAAGAGGTAGGAATTGTAATTTTTCTTGCTGCCTAAACCGCTGTTTCGTGCATGCGTCAAGTGTTTACGAAGTCTTGTCCGTTAGATTCACCACAACGCACAAGAATCAGTTCAGCGGAGAAACTGTTTTATTGAACCACATTTCAACAAAATGCGAAAATTCAGCTGACCAGATTACCGAATAAATCTTTATGATAAGCACCAAAAAACTGAATGCGAAGCACCATTAATCCCACGATAGTTTATAAATGTTTGAGGGAATTAAGCCGAATTAAAGCCCAACATCACGACTACCCAGGGCACTGAATGTTTATAGGGTGCAGTACGTGATGGTACATATGCCATGGCATTGATGGTATGGGTTCATATAATCTGATCAGCAAATGTCACTATGGGCCAATGGCGGACGAGATAATCCTCCAAAAGGAAGGGGAACTGTCAAAGAAGGGAATCGGCAGTTTTCAGATCATTTAACCTACGCTTTAGCAAACCAATTTTCACTATCAAATTTAAAAAAGAGAATTCTGCTTTTTTCATACCTTTTCGTTTGTTGGCATGATACGGTTAAGGCCAGTTGTCAATTACAGGTCATCAGTATGAGTTGCAAAATTACAGAAAAAAATTCGCAGCAAGGATGTGAGAATGAAATGATAATAACGATGGTTTGGCGGTTCATGGTACAAAGTATGTTTTATGGCGCAGCACAAGTGTGAAATGTGATTAATGGTATGGGTACATATAATTTGATCAGCAAATGCCACAATGGTCTGCCATGGCATACAGTTCAGGCCAATTGTCAAGTACGGGGGCATGATTAGAGAGTGCAAATTGCAGGAATAAAATCAGGAATGATGAAGTGAAGAAGAAAAAAGCAAGGTTAGAAAGTACGGAATACAAAATTGATTTTTCTTATCCAAATTGTGTTGATGGGTATGAAAAAAAAATCGTAGATAAACGTATCCATACTTTATTTTGCTGATAAAAAAATTCTGAAAGTTGTTTTCACACCAGATATTACGAAATTGCCTACATATTTGTACGTGTATGTAGCTGGCAGTATACGTTACGTAATATGTACGGCAGAAACACGTGAGTTTACGAACTACATACAACCTAGAATACATACATAGTGTACATCGTACGCAGAAGCATCACAACATGTACACACAATACACATACACTTACATACGGGTTTGTACATCACTGACTAAAAGTTTCACGTGGTAGCAAAGTTGTGCCAACAACAGTTTTCCATGATAATAACACAAACAAACATGAAAAGCAGCCTACAGAACATGCGACAAAAACTTCCGTGGAAATCATAGTGGAGTGAACCATCTGGATCTGACTCTGCAGATCCAGATATGAAACATAATGTTTCACATTCGCGAACTTTTTTATCTTGCCATTTAATGAGTTTTTTGTACTCACTCTAAAAAAATAGCAACCCTATACATAGAAGGTCATGAGCACATACATACAGTATATAATTATCACACAGTACGTTATTATTATCAAACTCAAGTTTTTCTCTGACGAGTATGCTTTCAGAGTAAGCCAATCACTATCGGACATGGCGAGAACAATAAAGCGTTCCTCAACATAAAGTATAAATGAAATCAAGTTTGAAAAACTAAGCTGTATTGTTGGATGATTTGCTGAGTGAGACAGTCAGGAGGAAACCAGCCATACTCAGCCAAGGCACAGCAAAGTACACAACAGTGTGCCAGTGCGGTGCCACTGTATTACGTACATGTATGTCTGTATCGTGCTCTTATCAGAAAATCATTATTGGTACGACTCGTGGTACCATCAACACATTGACAGTCAGTAACCAAAGAACACGATTAATAAAAGCTAGATTCCTATTAAGATTTCTATAAAAACTAAGTTAGGAATATTTTTTGTCATTTCAGGTTCGTTCAGATGTTCACGGTTATGGTTTAAAAAATTTTTGTTCGTATTTTTCATGAACAATACTGAACACGAATCAAACTCCAGTGCTTTTTGCAGAACCTTTAGAAGAATTGTTTCCAATGTTCCCAACGAACAAGAAAGTTATGCAGGTTTGCGAATTTTGTTGACATGACCATCCTCGGACAATTGTTGAAAATCGGAATACGCTTTATTGAAAAGGTGATGGGTAAAAGATTTTGAGCTGATTTATAAAAAAAACGTTTCCATTATGTTCGAAAACTTTATCTTATTCTGTTTGCGAACTATAAGAACGCAGCTCATATAAACACTGATAAAGAATAAGAACCAATCAAAATAAGGCCAGGTTCAATTCCCGCATCACTTCCAATGGTAAGCAAAGTTCATTGGTTATCAGCAACAACATCTAAATTATAACTCGTGACAATGCGAAAACAGTATGTCGAAACTTTTTTCGATACAATATTTCGTCATTGTCATCACTTGAAACAAGTTTTGCTAATAAAATAAGCTTATGTTAAGACACTTTGAAATGAACGGCATGCAAGTATTTACATACCTAGAATTTCTTCTAATCACCACTCAATGAATGATCTATCATAGTATGGTACTCAGTAATCCGAATATCAACGACTACCAACGCCATGTACGTACGTTTCTTGTGATTAATGTATATGGAGTACAACTCTTAAACTACGGTTTCTGGGAATGCTAATACATTCGGTACCCATTTCAGCGGAAGGTTGAGTCTGTCAAAGATAAAAAAGTATATACTTTCATAAATTCAGCTGCGAAATTCGAGACGTTGACTAACTTTTTCTACAAGGTATAAGTACAGTAAATAAATTTGAGGGAATTTGGTTTGAAATCAGTTGTCTCTTCCATCCGCTACTGGAATTTTATCACGGTGAGAAAGCCGGCGGCTTTTAATCAGAATGGTACACGTGAACACGATGTTATGTGTGTGAGTGAGTGAATGAGTGAGTGAGTGAGTGAATGAGTGAGTGAGTGAGTGAGTGAGTGAGTGAGTGAGTTAGTGAGTGAGTGAGTGAGTGAGTGAGTGAGTGAGTGAGTGACTGAGTGAGTGAGTGAGTGAGTGAGTGAGTGAGTGAGTGAGTGAGTGAGTGAGTGAGTGAGTGAGTGAGTGAGTGAGTGAGTGAGTGAGTGAGTGAGTGAGTGAGTGAGTGAGTGAGTGAGTGAGTGAGTGAGTGAGTGAGTGAGTGAGTGAGTGAGTGAGTGAGTGAGTGAGTTAGTGAGTGAGTGAGTGAGTGAGTGAGTGAGTGAGTGAGTGAGTGAGTGAACGAGTGAGGGAGAATAACTTAAGTCGAGTTAAAAACTAATGGAGAATAACATTGAACATGACGTCAAGCAAAACTTTACCCCAAAACAGCAAAGCACATGCAAACCGTGTGCAGGAACTGCCTACGTAAAATACTGTTCAAGCAAGACATGCCAAGCCCAAAAACTGTACACGACTTGAATGGATTTCTGTCACAGCCGTACTCGTTTCAGACCTCAATCTTGGCAACTTCAACCAGAATTTCTTTCGTATAGAAAGAAGTCATAGGATATGCAAACGAGATAAACTAGAAAAAATGTTCTGAAAATACTTTCTTTAGGATTGAGGCATAAAAGACATGTATTCAAGACAGCAAATGGCACAGCGCAGAGAGTGCATGCCTTTTATATGACAAGCCACGTACAGTATGCACCACTAGCTGACACGAATGGCCACAATACGCGAATAACCCTCGGAATGATATCTAAGTCAGAAAGTTTTTGTAAGAAAGTTCCAGCAAAGTTATTTAAAAACTAGCATTTAAACACAGTCATTTCCTTTATTTGAATTATGTTGCTTTTACACAATTCACTCATCCGCCAGTGAATTTCAAAACGGCAAGGCAGAGCTTGGCACTGTGACGGACGAAAAAAGTGAGATGAAGCCTGCCTTATAAAACGTTGATACCGTTCAGACATCCTGAAGCTCAAAGTGAGTTCCAAATGCATGCTTCATCGATGATTTGTAATGTATGTATGGTAAAAAGAAATTGTAAATAGACCAAAATGATGACGAATAAATAACATAATCCTTTCTTTCGGCGGTTCAGAAAAAAAATCTTAAGGTGTCAGTAAAATGGCCTCGGGGGCAGTTGGGTGATCTTTCCCCGTTTTAGAAAGTGTTCCTTGCAGTTTCTTCACTCGTTCACCAGTGAATTACCAAGAAAGGTAACATGGCACCGAATGACATACAAACGGACTTGAGCTCTAGCGTACTAGAAGGGGAGAGAAATTTGAAACTCCCTCTCTTCGGTGAGTTTAATAGGCGCAGTTTATTCACTAAGGTGAACGTAAAACAACCCCAAAACCACTTATTTCCCTATCTTTGGTGAAATTCCATGCCCTTTCGAGGTGTGGTTCGTCGGTTACTAGGACTTGCGCACCGTACATACTCGGCACATTGAGTACATGTGCTACTGACATGAGTCTGACATGCCAGTTGGCTCAAATATCCTACGTTTATGTAAGTCATGATCGAATCACTGGACTACGGTGGCACGCCATGAATAATAGTCAACGTCCCCAGTGTTATCTATGTATTCTTGCTCAATGAACAAAAAAAATTAAACGGAAAAGCCATCAAGATTCAAAACACACTAATACCATATCAGAATAGTGTTTTCGTAGTGGCCAAAGAATGAACTCACGGGCAATGACAGGAACCCCAGAGCAACGCGTCAAGACCTGGTTCTAACCAGATTTCGAACTTGGGACCACAAGTTTTCGAGGCTGGTGCCCAACACACTAGACTATGGAGACAATAATCGTAAATGTTAAACCTTGATGAGTTGAATTGTACCAACCAGTATATGCCGTGGGTATTGTTCCTCGGCCGATACATGGCACGATCCACGAATGACCACATTCCACGATGCCACGGCACTTGATCGATCAGGTATTACTGGATCAACGTTGACTGGTCATGGACGACTTCAAGGCGAGTCGTCAAGAGCTACATAATGATGGACGATTATAAATTTACATAATCTGAAAAAGTTATTGGTTTTTATAGAATCCGGAATTTTTTTTTCTAGTTTTTTTGCTGGTAAAGAATGAGATAATTCATGAGTTGAGGGTAATACATTATGGACATAGAACAAGCAATTTTTTATGATGGTATGGTATTTTATGAATGGTTGAAAGCAAAATGTTTGGCACAAGCAAGAAACACACTTTAGTTTCCATACAATATGGAATAACCGTAAATGTCCCTGTAAGAGTTTCGAATCGGTCCGGTAAAATTTGTGTACAGGAAACGTGTATCAGCTCTTTGAATGGAGTGTCTGTAACAACAACAACAACAACAACAACAACAACAACAACAACAACAACAACAACAACAACAACAACAACAACAACAACAACAACAACAACAACAACAACAACAGCAACAACAACAACAACAACAACAACAACATACCGTCAGCAAGTACAGTATGTACCAAGTAAGCAAAGTGAACCGTCTTTGCATTTGGTAAGAGGTGCTGCTCAGAAATGCATGACTTGAGCATGAGGTCTTTTCAATAGTAACTGTCACAAAATGAGAATATCCCAGAAAATAACAACAAAAACAAAAAAAAACGACAAAACAACAAAAAGAAAAACAAGTATGTACGTTGGTCCAACTTGACCTAGTGATACTTCTGAATTGTTCAGCTGATCCTCCGTTCAACACCAAAAACATGTTTCCACTAAAAAATGCGAAAAGTCACAACACAAACATGATTTTGATAAAAATAGTGCAGAATTTGTGCGGAAATTCCATCAAACGGCTTGAATTAACAATCTTTGTTCAGTGGTTTCGTGTGATGACTAAAAAGCATCACTGAAGATGGTTTGACGCGGTACCTTGAAGACGCCGACGACACGTATGCCACAGGTGCCGTAGCCTCGTAACATTATCATCCATGTCAGGTACCTGCTGTCTGGTACCCGACTAATAACCATTAAAAGCTTTCCTGTCCGTGCCGTCGAGTGTCACGCTTCAGCGGAACAATAACATGGACATGTGGATGAAAAGATGATAAACGGAATCAGTTCACAAGTAGGTTATTATTATTTCAGGTACTTACGGCATGAAAAGACGATATCTGGGTTTCCCCTAAAAGGGGTGTTTCCTAGACGTTATGCTCCGCCAGAGTATCATGATCCAGTCAGCCGTATAAATGGATGGCTAATACTCTGATCGCATGCGATTTTGATTACTAATACATAGAAAATTCAACCAAAAACGTTTTCGAATTTTTCTCATAGATGAAAAATAACATAGGATTTTTAGGGAGAAAACGTTGCTCAGACGCCTGGTTAACTCATTCCGGTCACCTCAGGTGCGCTGGCGGTCAAACAAACCATCGACTGAAGAGCAAAATAGGTGAATTGGTAGTCCTTAGTACCTTATTCTTGAATCTAATGAAAGAGAACATGGGCGATTCCCTTATTGTCCACTTGTGTCTAATACACGTATGGTCAGCACCATTGGCTAACATGTGCCAATCGATACATCATCTCGTGGCACGTTAACAAGTGCCAGTGCCATTGAGCCATGAAAGTGAGAGGGAGTCAAGGGTACAGGTACATACATACATGGAAAAACAGCCGGACGAGTCAAAGAAAAGGGAATTATTCGAAAATTGGGGAATTAGCAATTTTGAGCCCATTTTACCTATACCTTGAAGAACACAACGAGCAAAAGAGGGGGATTCCATCTTTTTTCCCTGCTCCGCTAGTGCATAGAGTGACGTTCGCTTTCAGTTATTTGAGCCAAAACGATTATTGATTTTCAATTTCTACTATATTTACCTTATTATGGTAGTGTATGGCAACATGTTACATAGTACAACATTGTCGATAAATTATGTAAGCTTATAGAGTACTTGTTAGATATGTAGTCAGGGCAGAGAAGGAAGGACGGGCACAGGTGTATTAAACGACCAGCAGATACATATGTACGAACTTAAGGTGAATGATAATGCAAGTTACGAGATTAAGAGTAAATCAAGGTGAACGTGAACATAGAAGATCGACGTAGAAAGAACTTGTTCCTCTGTTCGATGCCGTATAAGATATACTGCTCGTGTTTCATTATGCAATACGTTGTAACACTTTCGATCATTGTTGAAGGAGAAAAGTCTTACTGGGGAAATTGGCTGCGCTCACCTCTTCGAGGCAAGAGATATGTAATTAATTCAGAAACATGCATAAGAATATTAGAATGACGTGTTAATACCCTGAACATCAAAATACTTCAGAATTGAAAAAAATCTTTCATTTTGAGCCATTTCCAGAATTTGAAAATGTCGTATGCAACTGACACTGAAGGAAAAATCTTACTGATTTAGGTTTCTTTGCTTGTAAACTCGATTTGAATTTTTTGCATAATCAATCATGAGCAGTATATGTATGATTGTATGATATGCACATTCATTATTTCCGAGTGACTTAAAATAGTTCACCACAAAGACAAGTTAACCGACCGTGAATAAAGTTTAGGCACCTGGGAAATTGCAATTAAGATGGAGAAGATTTTTTCTCGATATAAGCAAACAAATTCGAGTGAAGCAGTGTATGGAATGCGAAAATCAGAGGTGGACAAAACACACTATATGTAGGGGGACACCAACAGACGCAGGAACCACGAAATTCGAAATTACTCTCTTTGGTGGTTTCAAAAAACTTACTTTTGTTGCTTAAGGTGAAAGTAAAAATATCTTATTCCCCTTTCTTTGAAGAAGTTCCCCTATCTTTGGAGGTTTGACTCACCCGCATGTGCATGGATCTGATCTGATTAACCTCGCATGCGACGCGGAATCACGGACCAACCGAACGTGAAATTGGGTTCGTTTGAGCCCCGTGTGTATCCGATTTTAGTTTATGTTGTCCTAATATTTACTGTTCTTACATTTTACAAGAACAAATTCTAGACCAATCCCATAACAGCGATAATAAGAAAAAAATTCAGAAGAAGAAAGAAAGATAGTTGCTTCTAGTTATAAGGTTTTTACCCACATACATACTGTATCTATGTTTGGCAACCAAAAATACGGATAAAATTGGGGATAACATCGGTAAAAAGCACAGAACCAAAGGTTTTTCAGTAAATTCTGCAACACTTGATTTAATGTTGGATGTTGGTTATCCAACTGGCTCCAATTGACCGAGACACCCAATAAAACACAACATTTATTACCCGACCCGTTGGCTCACTGGTTTTGCGGTTTCCCTGGCTCGGACCATCGAAATTAAATAAATGAGATCCAATGCCATGTACTGGCATGAGATTTTGCCGCATTCAGGCCTATGTAGGCTTAAAGTGATATACAAACACTTTTTTCTATCATATCTCAGTGAAGTTATTGATAAAGTTGTACACATTCGGGAATAGCAACATTATTGTTACCCAGGGCTGAATGGGTATTTCGGCAGTCTTCTCGAGGATGTGTGACCAGGGAGCTTATTTACGGAAACTACAATATGTGACCAGAAAACAGAAACAGGATAGAAAAAACACAAACGGGAAACAGAAAAAAGGATAAAAGAAACAGAAACAGGAAACAGAAACGTGTGAATGGGAATGCAATAAAGCTGGGTGTATGTACACATGTGTTCGTTTTGGTAATAATCATCGGCGAAACGAGCTGAACGGTGGCAATCAAACTATAAATACAGGCAGTGCAAACTGATTTAGCTGTTTGGATATAGATAGTTTGTTTGTCAATAAATTGTTTCAGTTAAGGTTCGGATCAGAGTTGATTATGCAGAAGTGGAAATAATGAGGAAATCCCAGAAAAAAGCATTTAGTTAGTACATTCTTTACGAGAAACAGCAAAAAATATCAATTTTGGCTGATCATCCCACAGTGGTACGACCTTGCGTTGGACCGGGAAATTCGATTATTGCAACATGCAAAATGAGTTATGTTAGGAAAGTTATGCCAAAATACGATGTTGCTACCAGGATAATCGTAAAAACTTCATGCCAGTGGTTGGCAACTAGATTACCAACCATGTTATTACTATAATCGATTTCGGGATAACATGCACATGCCTGGAACCTGATGGTTCAGCATATTGAACTCGACAACTTACTTTACCGAAAATAGTCAATGGAAGGAATCGAAATAAGAACAATGTTATTTGGACCCTAATTTTCGTTGAGAAAATTTTGATTATATAATGTTTCACAAATATGGAAACAGTAGTCCGAATTCAAATGAGAGAAATCCGGCATTATAATAGTTTAGGAGCGTAAACTTGATGGATGTACAACTTGTTAAACTGGCGAAAAGTTGGCAAGAAAAAGTAAAGAAATGCCTAAAAACGCAGGTAAACTCTGCTCGGTCAGGTTGAGTTAAACACTTTTGCATTTCGGTTAACGGGACCCAATGGGTGTCACTGAATGACGTGAATTGCCTCGCACAATGGCAAAGGCCAATTTTCGGCCGACAAATGATTGATCTACCAAACAAAGGAAGTTATTCTACGAATATTATTCTACTTCACGAGTAGTTATACTAATTTAGGTTATCATAGTTGGAAATCCACAAAAGACGCGAAATAATATAGAACTTTGGTCACCCGCATCTTTTTGAATCACGTGCCCAAAGTGTAACCTGAGGGTCACGTATGTAAATATAGCGTATCCAGAGTTTCTCGTTAGCCGAAAAGTTTTTGGCGACCAATTTGAATTCAAATCTGCTTTTGGCGCACTTCGAAATTTTAAAAGAACAAATATTTTTCATTCAACATTTGAACAAACTAACACTGATATATAGGAATATTTTTTATAACAAGATACATACATATGTATGTACCTCGGTCAAGCTATACTTTTTTCCCGTCACGAGTCACAACCTTCTTTGCCAGCTGTCTATATACTTTTCTAAACAAGGTTCTCTTATTTTTAACTCCACTAGCTTTTGACTAACAACACCACAAAACGTAAAAAAAACAAGTTAACCTTTTATGTCAAAAAGTTGCAAACACACGTGATTCTTCATGGTTCCTACAAGACGTCGGGTTCAGCTGTGTAAGAGGCATTTGTATGAGAGTACGCCTGACTGACTGACTGACTGACCCACCAAACTTTTGTATGGTAGCGGCTTTGAAAGCGGAGGAGGGTCCAATTTGAAGTACATGTACATACAGATGTATGTATGTTGAAGGCGTGACAGAACAACGTACCTAAACGTTATTTCCTGCTGATCAGAAAGGAATGAAGTGCCGTCTGTGAAAGGTCGATTGAATGAAGCCAAGTCACATGGATTTTCATCAGAAGCCATCCACGCGAGACAGAAATTCTTCTCAGAGGTAATTTTTTTAATAATTTAACACCTAAAGTAATTTTAAATATTTATCACCTAGTATAGCAACCTTTTGCTCCTGTTACCAGTTAAACTTTTTTTAATCTATGGTGTGGCACGTCGTATGAAAGTAAATACAGTACTTATCTCAAGTTTATTCCTTGTTTTCTTCATAGTACTCAAGATTGTCTTTGTATGTATTTACACTTATATAGGGTATTCATATAGTTGACCACTCTGAGAAGTACAGGGTGTCCCACTTAAAAGTCCGGTTTTGTTTTTGGTCTAATTTTTGCGGTGTTCGATGGATTTCCAAAATTTTTGCGTCATTCGAAAGACAATTCTTGAAAATTTTGTTTGCTGCAAACGAAATTGAATTCGAACATTTCTTCCGTTATTTATGCCAGTTATACGGAAGCACCCCATTTTGGCGAAAAGTTAGGTTTTTTCCTCTACATTTTCTTAATATTTGATCTATAAATTAAACTTATACCATCTTTATGCATGTCAGACTATTTATATTTAGTAAGAATATCACAAATAACCATTTAATAATTTTATAAAACCTTATGAACCCTTTCAAAAACTAAATGAACGCCTTTTTTGACTGTTTACACTAAGATACCACATTTTTGCGCAAATGCAAGAAATATCGAAAAATATTCGCGAACAACAGTAATTCATTATCTTTGGCTTACAATCAAAAGAAAATAAGCAGAAAAATTGGATTTGAAAACATTTCAAGTAAAAATGAAGATTCAAAATTTTTGAGAAAAACAGATTTTTTCAAATGTCAAATTTAGGTCTCTTCGTAAAAATGGTGTAACTACCGAAAAAAACGTTCAAATTCAAACTTGTTTTAAGTAAATAAAAATTTCAAGAATTGTCTTTTGAATGACTCTTAAATTTTTGAAATTCGTTTAACACTGCAAAAGTTATGCCAAAAACAAAGCCGGACTTTTAAGTGGGACACCCTGTACAGTATACCGACGATTACTGCAACTGTAATTGGTTCTTATAGCGTGTTCAAAGCCTCTTACTTTGCGTACTCACAACTTTTGCTGTAAACCTTTTCATAGTGAAAAGTTTTCATGACGGGCATTCAAAATAAAAAATTGCTACATGGTCTCAACTTCTGACTGTTTCATCGGTAGTGAAAAATTGTGTATGTGTAAATTAGTAAGCGAACTGTAGTCCTACCAAGAAACTGAAAAGTTTCAAGTATTCTGGTAGGGCTCGAACCCACGACCTTCTGTTCAGTAAAAAGACGTGCTAACGGCTACACCATAAGTTAGTAACAAGACATAACTATAGAACTACATGTACGGTGGTTGTGGTCGGTGTCTGGCTTGTTAATGTTTAGGGCTTTATCTATCTAGCTCGAATTGCAATAATGTGAGCATGATTTGGGCACTTGCCACACTGCGTTTAGTTCTCCAATTTCGTTCCAAGTTCCATGCGCAGGTGAAATAACGGATTTCCGTTCAACGCTCGTGATGTGGATTTACCCAGTTAAATATATTGTATTTAAAGGGTATATCAAACGTAATGCACAATTAAACTATTTAGTTAAAGGATAATGACCCAACATTTATACAATTTGTAAATACTGAAAATTAAAGAAAACAATGGTAATGTGTTTTTAGTAACTGTTTTGTATTAGACTGATTCCAGGTTCTTAGTGCTTCCGAGGCATTCTTTCTCGCTGGCAGAATATATTTTTTTACGGAAATCACAGTCCGACTTTTGGTGTATCCTATTCAGTGTACGAGTAGAATGCACTCCATAGGCTTCATAAAAGCACCCTGTATTCATAGAAGCAACATGTCAATTCGTTTTTCAGTGCTGTAACAAAAAGAAAATATTCTGTCGCTAGTTCACCAGTTTTACCAGTTCAGGGCCTCAACACAGTTTCACGACACGACACAACTCACAACACAACTTTTCATAACCAGTATTCTAATGCGTGTGTTACATACAAGATGTTCCTCTAATGTTTCATTACTGAAAAGTTTTGCACACGGTTTTTGGCGGCAGGATGTGTGTGTTGGCTTTACCATGTACAAACGTTTTTGCAGTCTCGTCTCACAACGGCCAAAGTCAATGGAGGATTTAATGACGCACTTGCTCAAAAATCATGCAGAATAATTCATGAACTTGTTGACCTCTAGTCAATGATCTTCCTAAACTTCCCCTCATAATATCATTATACATACATCATCATTAAGTTCTTGGTATATACAGTGCCCGACATAATAAACCGGGACTTTTATAGTATTATATAGTCTCTATGATAGACTATATAAGAACTATATAGCTCATATATAGAAAACCCACGTGTATAAGCATTTCAAATATGCACTATAATAACGCTATATAGCGCTATAATAGGCTATACTTTCGCTGTCATAGTACGACAATAGTTTGGTGCCATAGCGTCATTATAGTAACTAGTTGAATACCCGTTGCCAGCAACGTATGATCGAGTTTTATAGGAACCGAAGCTTCACGGGAAATCATGAGATGCATATACTAAACCCGTTGATTTATTCTTTTTTTCCTGTTTAGACAAAAATTGCATTCTGTGGCATTTACCCGACCCGTAAATTTTTTATATCATCCAATATCGGAAACTACATCAGTTGAAAATTAAGATAGATTCTTCGTACTGTTCAGCAACACAATCCTGTGTTTGAATAGGTACATGACAGTTATGTAATTGAATGGAAGAGGCAAAGGAATTGAATACAGTAGTTTAATTTTTTCTACTCATCCCGTGAAACATCTCATAAAATTGAGATAAATATTCAAACAAAAATCGTGATCAATGACTCAACCATCACGTCCCAATATTGCTCATCCATTCCGAAAAACTCCATTCGTCCCGTTAAAACGTCCGAAGATAATTTTTAACTGTGACCAGATCCGAAGATTAAAAGTGAAGATAAATTGAACCAACACAACCCTATCCAAAGATTAATTGGTTCAAATATGTATTTTTTGCTACCTCAGATTCGTATCGTCGATTGAGCTGAAAATAATGAAAAAAAAACATATTTTTAGAGCCCGTTGTACTTGTGGCAAAGGCAAAAATATTTGATCTGTGATGAAATGGCTTGACACGACTTTTGATTGATGTTTTCAGTTAGCAATTATGTAACAGCTCAGACGGTTTATTATGTACGTTCAGCAGTACAGTAGATTTCCTGAAGTAGCACAAAGTACATTCAGTATAATTAGTTTATTTGAACACCTTACTAAAAAACCCTATTAAAAATTCAATCATCTCGTTTAATTAATTACTGTTTTGAAAAAAAAAATTCTACCCACCCGACGGATGAGCTAAACCTCCGAAGGTAGAGGAATTTTAACAAAGAGGGGAATTGGCAGTTTTCAGGTCATTTTACCTACAGCTTATCAACAGCAGAAACAAATTCTGCTTCTTGAAAACGTCAAAGAGGGGGAATTCCACTTTTTCCACCCCTTCTCGTCCGCTACTGATAAAGATCAATTGAACCAACCCAACGTGATCCAAAGATAATTCTCTCTGATACTGCTACCGAGAAGAATGTCCCTTTATTGCAAAGAAAACAAACGTCATTCATTGAGTTGTTAATTTAATTCATCGAAAATGAAATGTTTTGTATACCCGTTGCCGGCAACTGTGAATCAAGTTCTACAGACAACCATGTACTTCAGTTAAACAGTAAGATAATTTATCCTTCCATGTACAGCCACACAACCAGTTGTTTGAGTAAATACAGTAGGTACATATGTACATACGTACGTATGTAGATACATGTCAGTTATGAAGTTGAGTAGAATATGCAAAGTATAAAACGGTTCATTCAAAAACTTACCATAGCTGAATATTTTTAATTTCTCACTCATCTTGTTAAACGTCTCACTTAGCACACCAGACAGAAAAATATCAAAAAACCTTGCCATTAGGGATTCAACGTCACCTTAGGAACACCTCATTAACAGGAAATCATTATTTATCATGGTTTCCCAATTTTAGACAAAAATTGCATTCTGTTGGATTTACCCGACCCGTTGAAATTAAGTTTATCATTAATTATTAGAACCTACTTCATTTGGACAGTGAGGTAGATTATCCTTTTCTATTCAACAGAACCCGTTGTTTGAGTATACAGGGTGGGGCAAAAGTAACTATACACTTGTTAGAGGCCAATTTCTCAAAAAAAATTTATTGAGTGTATATGATGTTATTAGCAATATACACGTTATAATACCTGAAAACCCCGATTCTGATGTCTATTTGACCGTATAGTTGTGGTATCAGGTCACCCTGTACCAACCGACTACCACCGATTACTTTTACAATTACCCTTTCTTGTTATTTTGGATTCATGTTATTTTTCATTATTCTCGTTTAACCTGAGACTTGTGGCTGAAGGCCTAGAATAAACCATTGGCTGTTAATTCGAGGTCGGACCGTCCTTTTTCTGAACCAAAACCATAATCATTTGGAGCCTAGGGCTTATTTCACTACTTGGCGCTCCTGTTTTACGCTGAACCCCAACTTGACGGTGCCGAAAAGTTTTCTTCAAAAAAAAAAAATTTTTTTTTGCGTAAAAATTGTGCGAATAGATTTGCCACTCCTCTTGACATAATTATTGATAATGACCACCAATTAATTATCTGCACCGATAATGGTTAATACGCGAGCTAATCCGGCTCCAGAATACTTTCTGAAGAAAGATGCTGCCTTCCAACTTCTGTCTAATTATTCGGACGCAGACGATGAACAGGCTATTGGTCGTTTCTACAAGACGTTGCGTCGGGTCATTCGACATTATCCGCCGCTAACATACGTCACGCTACCTAGTCATCCACTTGACTATACAGTTATTGAGGTATGTTCGAAAATTTTTCACATGCTTGAACTTATTTACAGTGTCGTGGAGCAGATACCCTGGGACGAACCTCCACCTCCGGTGAGCGAGGACGATAGCCGCATGGAGTCGTTGGCAGACCTAATCTCGGACGATTCAGAGGATGAGTTTGATGATGTGTTCGATTCGAGTAACGAGGCGGTAAACAGGTCTGGTTCTTTATCCATTAATCAGGAAGTCGCGACGAACGGTGTTGGAGGTTCTGGTACTGGTCGCCGCCTCCACACCCGGGCAGATAGTGAGGCGACTTCTGGATTGTCCGGTCCGGTCCCCACTATGGTGGTTAAGAATAGGGATTTCAGCATCAGACAGATTAGTAAGAAGGTTGTCGAGGTGAGGGAACGCAGTCCCGTTGAACCTGACAACCGTGTCGAGGTGAGGGCACGTCGGCCCGTTGAACCTGACACCACCCCTGTCGAGGTGAGGGCACGACGGCCCGTTGAACCTGACACCCCTGTCGAGGTGAGGGCACGCCTGCCCGTTGAACCTGACGCCACTGTCGAGGTGAGGGCACGACGGCCCGTTGAACCTGACACCCCTGTCGAGGTGAGGGCACGCCTGCCCGTTGAACCTGACACCACTGTCGAGGTGAGGGCACGACGGCCCGTTGAACCTGACACCCGTGTCGAGGTGAGGGCACGACGGCCCGTTGAACCTGACGCGACCGGGACGAGACCAGAGCAGCAACACCGACAACAGCAGTACCAAGGTCGACAGCCAACCGTACAATTCGCGTCATCGACACATAACAACATGAACGGGCCGAATAACAGCACGCCAGCCTTCTCTCCCAGCCCCATCGGTGCAGCAAGCTATAATAATCAGGGCGACATGGTCTACGCGTTGAACTACACCATCGATCGACTGACATTGCAACAAGAGCAGTCTACTCGCCTACTACTACAGCAATCGACACAACAAAATGCCGAGTCAATATTAGCGGGTTCAGGCTTCGAACAGTTTGATGCAGGCCGCTCAGTCGACTTCAAATCGTGGCTGTTCGGTCTGGAGAATCGGTTAAGGCTGACGAAAACAACAGATGACACGGTGAAAGTTGGGCATCTCGTCAACTGCCTTTCTGGACTAGCTCGTCGTCAATTTCATGAAGATCTGGAGAATCCCACCTATGAGACAGCGATCGAATACCTGAAAGCGAAGTACACCGACAATCGGTATAATGCATTGAAATATCAACAATTTCGTAGTAGAATGCAACGCCGCGGAGAATCCATTCAATCGTACGCAAGGGAGCTGAAACTGGCCTACCCGTTTCCTGACCAACGTGACACGCAACAGTACAACCTGATGCTAATGGAACAGTTGCAGAGAGGTGTCAGCGAGGCAGAACACAAAGTCTACATTCAAGAACATCTGCTGAGCCCGAAAAAGACTTTCGAAGACGTAGTGCAGAAATTAGCTGTAAAAGAGCTAGCCAAAGAAACGGCGGACGTTAAGAGCAGACCTGAGCAAGTAGACCGACAAAAAAGATTCGAAAATGATCGTCAACACTACTGCGTTCGATGCCAGCGCAAAACAGATCACATCGGAGACCAATGCCCGTTTCAAAGAACGACACAAACCGCACAACAACCGTATCCACATCGCCAGCAGCCAACGTTCAATCAACCTGAACATCGCACTCCCGTTCGCAACTTTAACAACAAACCGCTAGAATGCTTTAAGTGCGGTGGCGCTGGTCATTACGCCTCAACGTGTCGCAACCCACCATCGTCTCGGCGTAATCTACAAGCAGATAATGGCGTGAGGAGAAGCTACGCTATACGTGGAGCTACACCGGGTTCCTATCGCCAAGTTAACGCACGATCGTCACAGCAGCAGGCCAGACAACCGCAATACGAATATCACCATCAAGGAGAGAACCCACTAGCCTCTCAGGACGTGCGAGAAATAATGCATGGCCCCACAGCACAATCTGGCAGTGAACGAACGAACGAAACCGATGCACCTACGAACCAAGAGGAAGAAGTCAGACGGGTGCATATAGTTCGAATGGCCCCGTACGCTATAAAAACGGTCAGAAAGAACATGAACGTAAAGGTTCATGGTGTAGAAATACCGTCAAAGCGAGTACTTCCCGACACTGGAGCCGAGATCGATATGACTACCGTGTCATTTCTGAAGATGTTGGGTTACGAGAAAGAGTTGATTCCATGTCATCATCCGCTTATGGGTATCTGCAATACTGAAATCCCGCCGTGTCGAGGAACGTGTCAGTTGGAAGTGACTATCGGAAGCCAAACTAAAATCATGACTTTCCACGTGCTCGAAAACGAAAACGTTACAGACGTTATCATCGGTCAACCTGGTCTGAAAGCGTTCGGTTTCCAGCTAAAAAATGACGAGGGCATCGAGCTGACCCCACCTGCACCGAGCTATAAAAATACGAGTGCCGAACTGGCTCCACAGAGGGTGGCACGAGTCCGAATGCCGCTACCAGTCAACGAACAAGATGAAGAATGTTTGTTCGTATTCGGTGATCGCCAAGGAACACCGACTGCAGGTGCGTTATTACCGCTGACGTACGACGATGATTTTGAAGAAAAGCAGGAAGCCGACCTGGTCTGTGAGCTCAGTGACAGCGGGGCAGCAGAGTTCGATCCCAAAGATGTCGAAAACTTCAATGTCAGCGAAGTTTTTGGAGAGAAAGCGCGAACTGATACGCTAAAAATGCTGGTGCAGACAAAGAAAGCATTTTCGTCATCATATAACGTGGGAAAGTGTCAAAACACCGAAAATTTGGGATGTATACCCAACGTTGTGCATCGCATCGACACCGGTTCAGCTGCACCATTTAAGATGATGGAAAGAAGACTACCATTGGCACACAGAGACATGGTAGAAAAAATGGTGAATGATCTGTTGCAGCAAGGTGTGATCACTGAGTCGAGTAGCAACTATGCCAGCTGCATCGTACTGGTCAAAAAGAAGGAGGGCAGCTGGAGGTTTTGTGTGGACTACCGTCAGCTGAATGACATCACAAAACGAGATAATTTTCCACTGCCGCGCATTGAAGACTTGTTGGACGTCATGGGGGACGCTCGAGTGTTTTCATGCCTTGACGTAAAGGCTGGGTATTATCACATCCGGGTCGCTGAAGAAGATCAGGAGAAGACTGCATTCTGCTGCTTGGGTCGACTGTTCCACTTTCTGAGACTGCCATTCGGTTTGAGAAACTCTCCTGCAACCTTCTGCAGAACGATGACATCGATCCTTCAGCCGTTTATAAGCAAGTTCGTGGGAATCTACATCGACGACATTGTAGTCTTCTCGTCGTCGGTAGAAGAACATCAACAACATCTGAAACTGGTGCTCGAAACTACCTCTGCCAACGGCATTCGCTTGAACGTCAATAAATGTCAGTTCCTTCAGAGCGAAGTGAAATATCTGGGAAGTATAGTGTCAGCCGGCACGATTAAAGTCGATCCCAAGAAGTCGGAGGCTGTGAGACTGTTTCCCCTACCGTTGGTGAAAAGAAGGATGCAAGAATTCTTAGGAATGGTGTCATTTCACCGCAGACATCACGAAAACCTGTCTACCAGACTGGCGCCGTTCCAGCAGCTGATTCGAGACTTGCCATACCCGAACTCGAAACTTGAGTGGTCAGATGAGCTGAAAAGTCGGTTTGAGGACTTGAAGAAGACACTCGGATCCCCTCCATATCTATCTATGCCAGTTGTTGGAAAACCTTATCTGGTGACAAGTGATGCCTCGGCAATTGGCTTCGGAGGTGTACTGCAACAGAACATTGAAGAAAAGACCAAAACCATTGCCTACGCATCGAGAAAAACGTCGGACACCGAATCACGCTACTCGGCCACCGAACTAGAACTGCGAGGATTGGTTTTCGCAGTCCAGTCATTCCGAGCCTATCTTCTCGGCTCCGACGCGGTGTGTAAGACGGATCACCGAGCGCTGATCGGCCTCTTAAAGGCGAAAGAACCGTCCGCCAAGTTGTTCAGATGGTCAATCATTCTGCAAGAGTTCAACCTGCGCGTTGAGTATCAGCCGGGAAAACAGAATGTGATTGCAGATGCGCTATCCCGGTCCCCGATAGTCGCAGTCATCAGATTGTCTGCAGTGGACAAACAGTCACTACTTGAACAACATCACTCGACGGGTCTGAGTGCGTCACACGCCGGAGTGCATGCGATGATGCACCGCTTGAAACGTCGGTATCAGGATGTCTGGCCTAGTCTGAATCAGGATGTACGCGAACATGTGGCGGCCTGTAATGTCTGCAGCAAACGCAACACGCGTTATGAAAGACTGCCACTGAGTCCAAGACCACCACCAGAACAACCCCGACAAGTATGGTATATAGATTATACCGAAATCCGCAAATCATCACGTTACCCGTACGCACTGGTGATGGTAGACGGCTTATCACGCTGGATGCTGGCCGTTTATACGAACAGTCAGAACGCACAGACCACAATCAAGGGTCTTCAAAAGATCATGCTCATGTTCGGTTGTCCACTGGAGATATGCTCGGATAATGGGCGTCATTTCACAGCTAAAATCGTACAAGAGTATCTCGAGACTCACGGTATCAAACACAGCCTGTGCACGCCGTACAGCAAAACATCGATGGGCATCGTAGAACGTGCCAACCGGACGTTGCAGACAGTACTGGCGAAGAAAATCGAGGAAAAAACGCTGAATCGTAATCAGTGGTATACAATCTTGGACGAGGCACTGCTGTCCTACAACACCAGCCCTCATAAATCACTCGGTTATCGAGCACCGTATGAAGTTGTGTACGGAACACACTTTGCCAGTAATACCAACGAATTCGACTCGAAACCGGCACTCCAAGAACTATGGAACGAAGTCCGAAAAGACATCGAAAAATCCCAACAAGTCAATGTCAAAACCACCACGTACGATCGTCTCAAGACTAAGTTCTCGGTCGGTAACAAAGTGTTCGTTAAGCGACCCACAGAGATGGCACAAAGAATGATGAAGATCGATATACCGAACTCGGAAGAAGCCGTGATACTTAGTCTCGGGCGCAAGTCAGCCGAGGTTCGACAGAAATCGGGAGGAAAGACACATCGGGTTCCGCTCAACTGGCTGCAACCCAGACACTGAACACAGCTATCGAACACCAACAATTGTACTAACACAAATGCCATGCTTTTATTGTTGTTTCTGTTATACTTGCACTCGTTATGTTTTGGGCCGTTTAATTTCGTCTCCAGGTCTTGGCTATTTTTTTCGTTATGCATGTTCACCATTATGCGTTTCGCACTCACCGTTGCTTGCTATGGCTAAATGAATAAAAATGATATTTTGCATTTGTTATTTGGGTTCTATTTGGGCTATGCTTGTCGTTACTGTGATGCTGTATTATTCCACGGCTAAGATGGGCGTTAAGACCGCCAACCTTGTTCACACAAGGCTTACCACTCGTTTGCTTGGCCACTATTGCACTTATCACCTCCGTTATCTAATGCTTACACTACCAATAATGAACGAGTTTTTAACACCAAGTGACTCTGCCTATTTCCAGAGAAAACGGCTTCGTGACTCGCTCTAATCAACAGCAACCGGTCAAACTCACCAAAGGAGGACAAGAGAATAACTATGGTTTGTTCTAGAATGGGCTAAAATGTATGTTTGTAGCGGGGAAATAAAACCTAATTCCCTGGCTTATGTCTAGTTTACAAATGAGTAAGTGATTCAAGTCAAGACAGTAGGGGAAAAGTGAGGAACTATTCCCCTTAAAAGCCCGTATATCAATAGTCATGATATTTATATAGATGTAGTCTGAAATTGTATATTTACAGCCGAAGCGATCGGACAAGGAGGCTCGTCGTCTAACTGCACAGATACTTGGCGCAGCCGCTCAACTGCTGGCCTCGTCCGACGATGAACAGGAATCGTCACAAAGACAAGGTAAATTGAAGTAAAAGAAATTTGTTTTTCTTTACGTTGCTACGTTGTTGTCGCTGCTTCAATCTTTGTGGTTATCTAACCTATACCGTTTTACAGCCCCGATACATCGAAAGCCGTCACCCGACAGCTCACCTCCGCCCCCGCCACCACCACCTGGCCCACCACCTGAGCGAGTTCGAGCGCAGACACGTGCGAATGAAGTAACCTACCGGTCGACTGACAAACCCGCGTACCACAACCAACGGTCCGCTACCTATGTACCCGCCATGTCGACTACCGGATACGTACAGTCGTCTGGGGTGGATCGTCAACGTTCGCCGGATCGTACGTCATTCTGTGTAAATTGCAAGGCTTTTGGGCATCACAGACGCACCTGTACCAGCCCACCGATGTGTTTCAATTGCGGCGATGTCAAGCATTCACGTCGCAACTGCCCCCGTGGGCTGCCGCGTTCACAGAATCGGACGCCGATCCGTGAACGTCTGGGCAAAACGAGCACATCACAGAAGGCTCA
Source organism: Daptonema setosum (assembly GCA_964036265.1). Classification (NCBI taxonomy): domain Eukaryota; kingdom Metazoa; phylum Nematoda; class Chromadorea; order Monhysterida; family Xyalidae; genus Daptonema; species Daptonema setosum. Next base: position 20,264,502 of record OZ038444.1, read on the forward strand.
AAAGCACAAGGAGTCTTCAGAAGTCAGCAAACTACATCGTGAAATCGCGGCTCTCAAACGTAAATTGGAGGGAAAGGTGAGTAAAAAGCCAGAGGTCGTTCAAAGCAAGAAAACCTTTAAAAAAGAACGAACATCTAAACATGATTTGCTGAAGCCTGTCTTAAGTAAGGAATCGGTAGAAGAACCTGTGACGCCTGTTTTAAGTAAGGAATCGGTAGTAGAACCTGTGACAACCGGTCTAAGCCAGGAACAACAAAAGAGTTCGAAATCGATGTTTGAAATAATAGATGATGAAATAAACCGGACGGAGTGTACGCTTGATTATGATGACGATCTGGATGATATCCTTGAGGACGATATTTTGCAGGATCACGACAACGAGAAGGAACCGAAGAGTAAACACAAGCCGACCAAGTGAGCAGCAGCCTGATAGAAGAACAATTGTGAATGATTAATTAAATCTGGGTAACTCATCAACTTTCAATCCTATCAATTTGAAACAAAATTTAGCCATGTATTCATTGTCTATTCAGTTTATTTACGTTGTGAGTCGGCTGCTATTGTGGTAGGGTAGGCATAGTTTATATACTATGCCAAGAGTGTTAAGTTTACGTTTATATTGTGTTTTTTTTTTGTTTCTCATGTTATGTTTCGTTTCTATATTGATTACTCATATTTCTTTTAAGAATCGTGATGAATGAGTCTATTACTGTTTTGTTTACGTTGTGAACTTCATTTTAGTCATGCCTTTCTGAACATTTAACGTACCTTATTCGATCGTTTAAAATGTGTTTTTGAGTGATGATTATTTTGCGTGATGCATTGATATAATTACATTTCGTTTACCATTGTTTGATCGTAGGAGGGTAGTTGTGGTATCAGGTCACCCTGTACCAACCGACTACCACCGATTACTTTTACAATTACCCTTTCTTGTTATTTTGGATTCATGTTATTTTTCATTATTCTCGTTTAACCTGAGACTTGTGGCTGAAGGCCTAGAATAAACCATTGGCTGTTAATTCGAGGTCGGACCGTCCTTTTTCTGAACCAAAACCATAATCATTTGGAGCCTAGGGCTTATTTCACTACTGTATCTTGAGTTATTTTCAATTTAAAACAGGATTTCAGTCTTTTCATGGTTTTTCCTCTTTTTAACGTCTTTAATTGACCTCATGGTCTAATCAAAATTCTCAATAAAGGATAAGAAGTGTGTAACAATCCATAATCCGATCCGGGTAATGCAGTTCCCGACTCCGCGAATATTTACGGCACCTCAATTTAGTCAGTCAGTCAAACTAAAAAAATATTACGACTGTCTGGCGATTATGTCAAACTATAGTCGGTCAGCCGCTATGTTAGGTATCAAGCTATAGGCTAGCGTAGTGAGTGATGCCATCCGGGTAAGCCAGTTCCCTACTCCGCAAATGTTTACTGGATCGTAATTTAGTCAGTCATCTGTCAAATAGTCGGTCAGCCGTTATGCAGAAAATATTAAACGACAACCATCAAAATGAAGAAAATTCTCTCTGATACCTCTACCGAGAAGAATGTCCCTTTATTGCGAAGAAAACAAACGTCATCCATTGGATTGTTAATGTAATTAATCGAACATGAAACGTTCTGTATACCCGTTGCCGGCAACTGTGAAACAAGTTCTACAGAAACCATCCAGTTAAAGGAAATCAAGGGATAAAAATCTTAAACGTTGGTTATATCTTAGACCGACCCGACCCGTATAATATAAGTTATTTCATCAAATACTTGAAATTACAGTACTTCAGTTGAACAGTAAGGGAATTTTTCCTTCCATGCACAGCCACACAAACGTCTCAATTGAAACAAATGGAAGATAAATATTCGAACAAACATTAGATTGAATGATTCAATCATCAAAAATTATAGCAGCATCGTTATCCATCAAAATGTGTGAAAAAATTATGTAAAATATATCCATATTTCTCGCATAAGAAAACTTTAAACGACAACCATAAAAATGAAGAGAATAAAGAATCGAACTTTTCAACTAACTCGGCGCGTTGAACGACTACGCTACTTAACCGTTGCTAAAAAGAGGAATTTATTACCTTATAAAGCTCATACCGCTGCTGTCAAAATCAGTTCCACAGTTGACAGTAGTGTTAGGGCGCGTTCAGAGCCGTCTTGTGAGTTTCTCAAGAAATTTTCGGTAGCAGATAACCATTAGGAAACTTCCAAAATTAAATTATTCAGCCGTTCTATAAACTTTTAAAAAAATTCAAGGCAAATAATCGAATCTAGGGAACAACTTTCATGCAGGATGGAACTTCAATTATGAGTTTTCCGGTTGATCATCCGCGACTCAAATTTTACCAAGCATTTTGCCTGTTCATGCAGAACTGAAACCTTTGGACATAGATGAAGGAAGATTGACCCATAAATTTTCGTTGTCAAATTTATATATAGATATGTAGTCATATTATAGTACTCCAAACGCAATTTTTGTCCCATTTTACACGACAAAATACTATGATAGTCGGTTTAATCTTGGAAGCTTCTTTAATTTTTCTTACCAAGAACCTAATTGTTATTCCGATTGATTGTCTGAGCGCTTTTAATGTGGGTACCGCGTTTAACTTAGCAAACTTTTATTCGCACACGTTTATGAATTTTTATACGAAGTCGACACATCCTATTTCACAGAACTTTTCATGCATTTGAATACACAAAATTCACAAATTAAAATCATAAAATACTCAAATGGTCCATAAATTCAGATAAATTGATAACGTTCAGCAATACATAATTTTATTTGTGAAAGAACCAATTTCATAAGTCTCAAAGAGGCATAGTTCATAAATTATGTTAAAACCCCTCTCCCCTTAAGTTGAAAAAAAACAGCCAACCCCTTGTTTTGAACAAATAATGTACAATTTTTCAGACTATTTTTTTCAAGGTCATCTGGCATACACTACTATGGTTTTCCTATGATAGTTGAATACAGATGAAATAAGGAATGATTTCACTGAGAAACTGCACCTGACATTCCGGTTATTTCGAAAACAAAAGCTAATAATTTAATAACATAAATCGAAAATAATATGCTCGTTTCTAAAAAAGTTTCAAGATTTTTTTATAAAAAAAAAATTGTCATCAGCTTTGAAATTTCACATACTTGTAGTACATTGAGTATGTACAATGTAGAGCTGGAAAAGAACGTCAAAATCTGCGATAAACTCAAAATGACTGGCCCAAATGCAGATTTCAGTATTAAAAAAACAATCAAATACGCCCATTTTCGGAAAATTTAATAAAAAACAGCAAGAACAATAAAAAATCACAAGCAAACTTTCATATCATAGCATATTTATATGTAGCTTGCAAGAACACTATGTCATCATTTTATAGTTTTTGACAGACTATTTATGAACTATATAGTTCATAGCCGTCCTATATATAGTTTTTCTATAGTGGACACCTCCATACAAAATGTTCCTATAAATCCACTATATAGCACTATAAAAGTCCTGGTTTATTATGTCGGGCACTGTATATCTCATTAAGGGCTTTTATTGATTGTTTTTTTCTAAACTTTTATAACGAAAAACATTCGAATCAGCTATGTTAAGTGTATTTTTGAGAAAAAAGGTACCTATCGCATTCATTCACATTCATTCAACTTTACGTTTTAACCTTATCACCAACAATTATGTGGGCTGGCCTTCTGATATCTACTATAATTACTTATGTTCGATGTTGACGGGATATGACGAGAATCGATTATTATACTACTTGAATATTTACATATCCAATACGGTATGGATTAAAAGTGGGTGGAGATTTGCATGATGGACTACAGGGTGATCTTTAAAAGGTGTATTAAGATTTACGTTTCAGCCCTGAGGTCAACCTTATGATGTTAACTGCAATCAAATGAAGATAGTATAATTTTTCAATCCATCATTCAATCAATCAAACAATTAATCAGTAACCAATCAACCAATCAATCAATCATTCAATTAATCAAACAATCAATCAATCAACCAATCAACCAGTTATTCAGTCAGTTACCTGTAAAACACATATGGATATGCGACTGTAATGCACATTGTTTTCATACTCCATTTCTTTTCTCCAAATCCATTATTTGAAACTTACAAAAATAATCATTTGAATCCATTTTCGGTTGTTTACCAATTGTTCTAGTAAGTGTCGGACTGCGTCAGAGACCAATGTTTCTGTACCAAAAACATACGTGCAGTATGTAGGTATCATAAGTTACGTAATTATAAGATGGTCTGCGATTACTGTTATCCGATCATAAACGGTTTATGTATGGAAAAACCAGTTTATTGTTATTTTTAGCAAAAAATCTGGTGCCTAGACGTTTCGTAAAACTAACACCTGTCATGATATAATTGTTTTCTCTATTGGTGCAGTTTTCTTGCAATGTTTATTTATTCGTGATGATTGCAATTTGTGTTTCTACAATTACTGTAAAGCAGATAGTCTTTTATACCCTTATAAACACTTATTTTCTTCACAGTGAAACACTTATTTTATACACACTGATAACAATGTAAAGTATTCAAGTTAAGTCATCCGACAATATTACATATTTGTTTCATGTTTTTCATTTTAGTTTTATCAGTTTTTATATAATTAAAATGACTCTGTAGCAAAATTATACATAAACAATATGTTGTTATGTTCAAAGAATCACAGAAATGCAGGACACCATAGAGAATAATGTCAGAAAATATGTAAACAAATAATAAATACAGTACACCGCACAAACCGTAATTTACAATGGATCAATTTTCGTCAAAAAATATTGCTGAAAAACAATTTGTGAGCTACGATAAAGCTATAGAAAAACCTTGAATGATATATATTTTTGGCAAACTGTACATTTCACAAAAAACTCGCCAGTTCCTCTGAAACATGAAAGGGGATTTGGGAGTACAATCAACAGACATGATCGCTGGCATTTAATATTTACAAAAGATTGAAAATACTGATACCATGAGATCAAATCAATGATTTAAATTTTAATTTCAATTTTCTAACTCAAGAATATGAGATTTACAATTTATAAAATAGCATAATATCACAATTTGCATGAGTGTGGGAGTCACATAACATGGAATCGTTAATTCGAAATTGCGACCCTAAATCTAAGCTGAATCCAACGCTGTAACAAGTAAGAAACGATTGATAAATTAGTTTCTCAACAATTCCAAATTACATATTAGCTCCGAGCAACACCCACTCAGAGTGTGATGATATCACTGGAGTTGAGGCAAAACAAAGTTGAATACATATGGTAGAAGGTGATGATGACGGCAAGTTATGACGGACAGAGCTTCCATCGGCAAATGGGTACTGAAATTAAGAACAGAAAATAAATATAAGAACATTGTCGTGATATACTCACTCACTCACTCACTCACTCACTCACTCACTCACTCACTCACTCACTCACTCACTCACTCACTCACTCACTCACTCACTCACTCACTCACTCACTCCACTGACCTCTTGTGTGACGTCTCCTGTGTCGCATTACCGGCGTGGATCGTCGGAATCGAAGAAGTTTACCCAGAAGTTTACTATGGGACGAAAGTTGATGTTCGGATACGCGGTCAAGAAGTGAGGCATTGTCGGTTAAAAGCTGAAATTATGAAAGACTTGAATGCATGATCAACAGACTGACTGACTGACTGACTGACTGACTGACTGACTGACTGACTGACTGACTGACTGACTGACTGACTGACTGACTGACTGACTGACTGACTGACTGACTGACTGACTGACTGACTGACTGACTGACTGACTGACTGACTGACTGACTGACTGACTGACTGACTGACTGACTGACTGACTGACTGACTGACTGACTGACTGACTGACTGACTGACTGACTGACTGACTGACTGACTGACTGACTGACTGACTGACTGACTGACTGACTGACTGACTGACTGACTGACTGACTGACGGACTGACTGACTGACTAACTGACCTGTGAGTTAGAAGTGGAAACAGCCATGGCTCGCCTGACGGCCTGCAGCCAGACCATAAGCATCACGGCCAGTACTATCGTTGTCGTATACATGGTTCGGTATTATCGCAAATGTGAATTTCGTCGAGCAGATACTGTAATGAAAAAAACATTTGATGTACGACAATTTATACCACTAAACCTCAAATCATATGGTAATGTGATACAGTAAAAAGGCAACACCCATAGTCACAATAGTACGCAAGTACACTGTGGGCGATGGGCGTGTATGGTAATTCGGGTTACGGTATGCTAATGGAACAAAGTCAGGTACGTGCGTAGATACCAGCACCATCTGACTGAACAAAATACTTTACATTTACTTCATCCTAATCTCAAGTTCAGTGTTGACACAATTGATAGAAACATTGAAGCCATGTCACTGTATTAACACCAAAAGACCAGATTCAATGAAATAAGGTAGTTTTCCACCCGTATTTGTATCGCTGACGTGAATGAACCGCAAGTGTGTAGGTAATGAATTTATTAACATAAATGATCATGTATATCCTCAAGTTAAATAATACGGTAGCCACTTGATTTGCATAATCATGAATGAAAGTTGTTATCAGCAACAGTGAATGGATTAGCAGCTGATGAACAGATTTACTACAAAGGTGTATCCAGTTTTAGTGGATTATCAAAAGGATATGGGTGGCTTCTCATTGACTGACTGAGTGGGAAGCACGAACCAATCGATGAATGAATCAATGAATCAATTGATGAGAGAACGAATAACTGACTCAGTATGAAACAGATTGGATATCATATCAAGACGGTTTATGTTCAGCTAAGTGTCGAGCAAGCAGTTAGTGTCAAGCAGTTAACCAGAATGAGCATGAACCCATATCCAGTGATCCTTAAGTAAGATATGAGCGATGATTAAAAATAGTCTGAGCATGACAAACTGATTGCATGTTAAGCGACCTGTTATCATGGGCGGGGGTGGTTTTCACGACAAGTCCTCCATATCCAACCAATCAACAAACTGGATCGAGAATTAACCCTTCAGAATATGGTAATTACGGAACTAATCGGAATGATTGAGTATTTTAGAGGCCCGGATGATCTTTCGTAGAAAACTAGAGTAATCCTGTCGGTTGTTATTGGATTAGAAGGTTAATGGCGTCAACGGTAATCCGGATTCAACTTTCGATTTGAAGTGGATTTCGATTTTATTGGAAAATCATTTATGAATCTTATATGTATGTATCCGATTGTGGATATAACTTTAAAGTAAAATGGCTACAAGGTTGTGTTTGAAAAACAGTGACTGACTGGAGCAATCAGTGTACGCTTATATATGTCTCCATGAAAGTTCAAGTTGAATGAAGCAAGGAAGCCATTCTTTTAAAAATCATTTTAACTATGTGAATAACTGAAACTGATCTTCAAATAGGCAATTAAAATGAAGTGTATGGGCTTGAGTTGGTTCAGTGTGCCATCTGGTTGACTGAACCTATATGAATCGTTGAATGATTGCTCGAGCAAGCAGCACTAACCGCAAATGAGTTCATGTATCACTGACTTTTGAGACTTCTACAGGTTGCACCTGAAATAAATAAACCAGCAGGTCCTACCGTAACCGAGATCAGTAGGTCAACCGTAGGACACCTTCCCAAGCTACTTAAATACTTGATGAACGCGTGGTTGACTTTCGAAAAGTGTTTGCTTAATTGACTAAAGCCATTACAGCAGCAACTATGTAAGATTCCAAAGCGCAGAAAGTTCATAAATAATAAATAAACATGCCGCAATTAATCAAATGCGAGAAGGAGTTAATCAAGGTGAATTCCAGTTCCTGCTGTATAGTGTTTACTCGATTAGATATGTAACCGTTATCAATAAATACCAATCAAATTTTATTTATTCATACCGACTAAATGCCCGAATCGCTGATTGACTTACTGACTGAATCATTGATTGAATCACTGACTGACTGAGACTGACTGACTGACTGACTGACTGAATGACTGATTGACTGACTGACTGACTGACTGACTGACTGACTGACTGACTGACTGACTGACTGACTGACTGAATGAATGACTGATTGACTGACTGACTGACTGACTGACTGACTGACTGACTGACTGACTGACTGACTGACTGACTGACTGAATGAATGACTGATTGACTGACTGACTGATTGACCGGCCGATTGACTGACTGCTCACATAAAAACAGACGTGCAGTAAAAACATGATAATCAGGAATCTCGTTAGTACAAAGGAACATAAACTTAATTGTTAACATCGTTAACCTTCTTATGATTGGGTTTGGCATCAGTTCAATATGTATGTATTTATGTACGTACCGATCCTTGTTATAGATGAAAGATGTAGAATGTCTACTTCCTCCCCACTCCCAATATTGAACGTCATTAAATATCAGATTGAAGTTACAACTGTGTTAACTCTCCACTCATACAGTAGTGACTTTTAACAACTTCGCAATGGAACAAGATGTGAACTAAATTGCGTAATTTCTATGAAATTTTCATTTCTGGTGCAAAAAACACTTGGACTGTAAACTACATATGTAACACAAGTTGTGAAGCAGTGGGAATTCTTTTCGGGCATTTGTCTTCGTGGTTAAAAGACATGAATTGAAATCAAAAAGTTACCTTACATGAGAAATTTCATTTTTATGCAGTAGGAAACAGAATGCAGCTACATAAATGAGCCTTGTTGATCATCATTTATAGTTTTAAAATCAAGTCTTGTTTATCCCAGATAAATAATAAATAATACTAAATACTTCCACGCAAATATGCACTAATTTTAGGCATAACTTCGTATAAATGGCATGCAATGTCTCAGCAATCAATCCCACGCTAATAAATTGTTAACCAGTAAATAAAAGGAGGAAAACTTCCATATTATATGTCGACAAACTTTAGCGCCAAACAAGAAAAAGATAGTTTACCTGCCGGTGAGTAAGGAAATAATTTTTGAAGTTACCGTAACCCGGTAGTACACAAACGAACGTGTACGATAGATTGCCTATCTTGTGATGATTTTTTCTTGGGTTTGCCACTTTCAGCTATATTCTGCTTTTAATTAGTGCCAATTAGAATGGAGTATCAGTTCATTTTGGTCGATGCTACGCAATTGGACTGACCTTAGGTATTATCAGATTGGACGAAAGCTTCCGAAAATAGTTTAGAGCAAAGGTTTACGGTAAGCCGAAAACAGTGCAGATGACAACGGGTTAAAACTATGGTATTTTATTATCGTAATACAGCAGCAAGTATAGCTTTCAGTGGGTTGCAAGCAATCGCCATGACGGACTAACTGACTGAGTAACTGATTGACCGACTAACTGACTGGCTGGCGGGCTGACTGACTGACGAACTAACTGACTGACTGATTCACTGACTGACTTACAGACTGACTGCCAGACTTACTGATTGACTGACTCACTCCCTCATTGACTCACTCAATCACTCACTCACTGACTCACTCACTCAATCACGCACTCACGCTCTGTTCAGTAAAATGACAACAGGTGGATGAAAATAGGTGAATTGAGGTCAAATTTCGATGGCACTTGTGACAACCAGTTTTGAGCACGTTATTGCCATGGCCAACCAAGATTCAGTCGGGCTCGGGGTTGATTTAAAATTACAGTAATTATAAACAACGATAATTCATCAAGTTATAATTGTTCTCTAAATTTTCCTGATTGGACAGCTTTTCACGTACCTCCATTAGAGTCTTATTATAAAAGTCACAACGAGTTTTTTGATTGCGGAAGATCGAAGTAGAGTTAGGAAAAATATAGTTTGGTATATACGTTTTAAAGTTAGTGTGAGAAAAAAAATTTGTATCAATGTGTGAATGTTAGTGTATTGAGTACAACATAAACTAACCAAACCGCTCAAATAACTGTCATTACTAAAACAATATTAAAGCATTAATCCCGTAATGTTGATTGAGATGATTCACTGATTCACGATTCAATATGAGCACGCAATCACTACATACTTGATAAAGGTGGAGCTACAACTCCTAAGTTCCTCACACTTTATAAAGAGTTAGTAGATTAGGTGAGTTTAACGCTCTAATTAAGTGGAATAACTTATTCAAGTCCATCTTTAATTTTTCGATTGCTTCTGTGAAAGTGTATTATTATAAACTTTCACAAATCAGCTCAACCAAATGACAGTGACTAACGAAACCAGATTAAAACAGCATTTGTAAATACTGTAATATTAATTGACATGATTCATTGATTGTAATTCGCACGCGATCACCACTAACTCTAATGAACTATAGGTGAAGCAAATCTTGTGATTAGTGAACAAGATTTAGATTCAGAAAAAAAAACGATTAAATGATATAGTAAATGTTTGATGTTATATGGTTCCGAGAATATTAACGTATTGACTTTTAGTTATTCTTTCGTGCAAAAAGCCATTCATACAGATGATTGATGTTTTACTATTTTTTAATCAAAATATTATGATATATCCATCAGAATCCAAACAGAACAAGATGAGCAGTTCACAAAAGTTTATATGCAAAAACAGCAACAGGAAACATATTCGAAGATATGATTATTCGAACAGTTCTTGCGGTAAACCTCCGACTCTGAGTAGTTTTGTTGCAGCTGGTAAGATCTCTACTATCCACTATTTAACATGAACACAATGAACCAAGAGACATACTGGTTACATACCGTATCAAGTGCTCTTATTCTATAGAGTACACAAGAGTATCTGATTTGTTACAAAATGGTTAATCCTTTCGGTAGAACTCTTAAATAGCTTTCCGTAACAAAACAATCACCGTATCCCGCTGTAAAGTTCTTATAGGAACTTGTTCGCACGTACAGAGCGAGGATTAGAATCGTTCGGTAATTATAGACACAATCGGATTCTTAACAACCTCGATAATACTCGTTTTAACTGGGTGATTAGAAAATGTTAACCATTGAAACTCCACATCCGGATGATGAGCAACTACCGGTAAGGAAACTGTACTTTCTAGCTAGATAACTTTCGAAAATAGTTTGGCAGACTTTTATCGGTTTTGTGAGCGTGCTATTTTGTAAGGGCACCATTATAAAGAATGCCAACTTGGTTACGGTGTTGTATGAAATCACTGAACACATGATCTCGGAAAAGCTAAACAAATTTTAAAATATAAACATCAAGCATAATGAAGTTCAGTAAAAGCACCAGTGCGCACCGTCGAGCAAACACCGCACCTCGACTGTAGAACAGCAACTTCAACAAAAAAGTGTTCTACAGATTTATCACGGTGCTGTAAAAAAGTAACTACGTGGTTTCTAGTCTTTTCAGCCGTGGTTTGTTAGCAAAGTGGCTCCTCTCACATTATGCATACAGTTATGGTTTTTGATATTGAAAAGTGTTTTATATATATTTATGATCATAAAGGTGGCCTAACTGATTATAAGGGATAATAAAAAAATGCAAACACCAATGAAATTGAGAAACAAGAACTGGCATAGCCAAAACTAAGTCTCAAACGAAGAGATTCTCAAGTTCTAGAATAGTCAGACCGAGTTCTAGTATGTTCAGAACCTCAACTTCTATACTCATGAAAATGATGATGAGAAATCTAATTCGGCGCGATATAATTAAAATGGTCGAGAACCGATTTTGATGTCTCTTATAACCAATTACGAAGCCTATATATAAACGTATATTACGTCAAAATATCACTCGGTTGACTGAATTGTCTCATAATCCATAAATAGACGATATCTTACGTATCAAATCTATAATTATCACGGTGTCTGATATGGCACATTAACTCATGATTATCATAATGACGTGTGCCTTATTAAGCATGTCGTTTGGTTCGTAAACGCCAATTAACCACTGGGTAAAATTGTCTCGCTCCAGAAATTTCGATGTCATCTTATGCTAATAATGTCACCATGCTTGGTCATTAAAGCTAAATGTGTCACCAAACCTTATCATTAACTCTTTGC
>OZ038444.1:20276711-20364211 GCA_964036265.1 Daptonema setosum
CTACTACTACTACTACTACTACTACTACTACTACTACCTTTACTACTACTACTACTACTACTACTACTACTACTACTACTACTACTACTACTACTACTACTACTACTACTACTACTACTACTACTACTACTACTTCTACTACTACTACTACTACTACTACTACTACTACTACTACTACAATAACAACAAGAAACAATGACCTGAGCATGTCCCTTGTTTTCAGACTCAGATTGTGGTAGTGATCATAAAAGGTGTTGAACATAAGCAGATCTCCCATTACTCGATTCTCGGCTATCAAATGCTCAAGTACTGCTTGCTCACGGGGCATACCAAGCAAAAATACGACGAATATGCCTGAAAGAAGTACTGTACTCACTCACTCACTCACTCACTCACTCACTCACTCACTCACCACTCACTCACTCACTCACCAAGAGTACGTGCCTCTGAGACCCAGGTGAGCCTGAGTTGCTGCCGGAGTATATCATCTGATGGTCGGCATCGAACGTAGAGCGCAAGTGAGTAGCTCGCATTGAGAACAGTGGGCATACAACTACATATGAAAATGAGTGAATGAGTGAGTGAGTGAGTGAGTGAGTGAGTGAGTGAGCGAGTGAGTGAGTGAGAGAGTGAGTGAGTGAGTGAGTGAGTGAGTGAGTGAGTGAGTGAGTGAGTGAGTGAGTGAGTGAGTGAGTGAGTGAGTGAGTGAGTGAGTGAGTGAGTGAGTGAGTGAGTGAGTGAGAGAATGAGTGAGTGAGTGAGTGAGTGAGTGAGTGAGTGAGTGAGTGAGTGAGTGAGTGAGTGAGTGAGTGAGTGAGTGAGTGAGTGAGTGAGTGAGTGAGTGAGTGAGTGAGTGAGTGAGTGAGTGAGTGAGTGAGTGAGTGAGTGAGTGAGTGAGTGAGTGAGTGAGTGAGTGAGTGAGTGAGTGAGTGAGTGAGTGAGTGAGTGAGTGAGTGAGTGAGTGAGTGAGTGAGTGAGTGAGTGAGTGAGTGAGTGAGTGAGTGAGTGAGTGAGTTAGCGTACGAGCAACCCATAAGCGGTCGGTTGTAAATATGTCAAGTCAGAATGATGAAGCGTACCGACATCCGTCGAACAATTGAATAATCCAAATAGTTGATGTGATTCCATTTGTTGCCAAGTTTGTACAAGTACCCACGACCTGAATAAATTATTCACTCACTCACTCACTCAATCACTCACTCACTCATTCACTCACTCACTCACTCACTCACTCACTCACTCACACCTGTAATAATCGGAAACCCGGTACTGATATACTATTCCGATTGTGGAGACCATTATTAAAATGATGAATAACATCACATTCTTTGATGTCCATTGTACGAAAGACATGGCAAACGTTATTCAAGAAAATTGCTAGCTATAAAAAAATCAAATATCACCAGTTATGACAGTGGTCTAAAAGTATCAATGGTTGGTTAGACAATGACGTTCTCCTCCATAACAATTTGATATTAAACAAGCGTATAACTAAAATTTGTGTTATGTTAATGAAAATGATAACAAATATAAAATTGTGAAAATAACGGAACGTTGGGCTAAAAAATTATGCTCAAGTTTGGTATCAATATAGAAAGTTTTGCAATGAATTACGTAGTCGTGCTGCAATGGCCGTTTTTCAACAACCAGCAGACACTAGTGGTCTGCCCAATCATCAAACACTACTCCCGAACACAATGAAAATGTATAGTTGAATGGAACACAATGGAATAATAAATTTTTCATTCTCGTTGCTACATCACGGGTTTAGTGGTTCCAACGTCAGTGATGATGATTAGCTGAGTGAAACTAGTAGATTTGAAACTATGTAGTAGATTCTGATGGTCAGTGATCAGTTATAAACTTGTTGATTAGTCCATTTTAAATATATAGCCCCCAACCTACAAGGCCGTGATCATAATAATATAGAGGCATAATAATACGCAATAAAAACTGACCCTGTACATGCGTATTCGTTTTGACTAGACAAACAGATTACGCCTACGCGTAACCAGTTTGGCGGCGTAAAAGTTTTCCTACGACATATATACTATTTGAAAATATTTATGTTGATCCTAAGGATGACGGTTACATTTTGGTTTGACAAAATAGCCTTAGAAATCACCCAAGTTAAGCACCATTGGGAATGGTTTCACTAATGGAAAAGTTTCATTAATCCGAAATCTTAAATAATGCGTTAGGAAATAATCCTAAACCATAAATAGGCGAGGAATGTGCTGGTATATAATCAAAACGTTCTGTCAATAAAACTTTTACCAACCTTTAAGTATGAAGGACATTTTAGAGGTAATAGAACACGTATGGATCGAGTTTCATGTGAAACAACAAGATATGTACATATAAGGTGGCGTTGTTTTTTTCACTTTATCCGGATTGATAGATCATATCTGTTGAACATGTCTTTTCGCATTAAAATCAAATGGCTATCAAAATTTTTTATGAATATAATTACGATCATCTCATACACTGGTCCAAACAAAAATAATGTAGGTTGAAAAGGAAATTTTTTTACCGTTAATAACTCGTACGATGATAAACTTTTTAATTATTGACGCTCCCTGTAAGTAAGGGTATGTATCGACATTTGAGGCAAATTATCAAGTTACAACTAAAAACCGTATTTGATATCAACAAACATTGCAATAAATTTTTCCAACACTATATTTTGTTTACACAAATTTCGCAGTCAAAAGTGCAAAAAAACTTGAAATGAAAACAAAAGTAAACCTATAGTCGAATGTCAAAAGCCCCCTATCGGACAATATTTGGATTCATGGTAAAATGATGGTGTCTAAAATGCGAAGTTCTAATCCAATGAAAATAAAATGATATATAGTATGTATCATATCAGATTTGAAGCTGTTATGTGAAGTGTGAATTTGTATCAAGCCGGATTTGAACGTTTGCAAAACTTCCAAACCCACTAGGCACATACAGTTTGAACATACCGCTCTGTGTAAACATGTGTTGTTTGCACACGTACAGGGTGTTCCATTTCAGAGTCAGGATATGTTTTAACCGTAATATTTGTTTTATTCCAAAACTTTTTACATAATTAGACTAACAAACAAATTTGTTTGACAACTTTCCCTATAGTCGATTGCATACACCGATTCCTTTTTTTATTTCGGTAACTGCATCCCTGTATTAATTTAGTTTCCTTATAAAATTTTCGTGTGTCCAGAAAGCGTTGTCCAATTCGCTCTCCAAAGTTTATAAAAAATGATGTACATAAATCGTAGTACGAAAATAATTAACCTTCGAAATACCATACCTGACATAGCATTAAAAACTCAAGTTGCAACAAATGGTTAAAAAAAGTTTTTAGACATCCATTTCGAAGGTAATATAAATAAATATCTACCTGAAAAATAATTACTGTAACGTAGACTATACAGTGACGCCCAAAAGTACCCAGACAACCAGATTTGCAGGGTTGTCGGGGCCGGCACAATAGCTGGTATTGTTAAAATGTCGATTTTGCAGTTTACAACGTTTTCAATAAGTGTTTTATAAACATGGTTCAAAATACGGCCCGAAGTACAAAGCCATAGTGTATGTGCATGTACAGGGTGTCCCACTTAAAAGTTCCGGTGAGTATATGCTTTCATTTTCGATAGAATTGACTCACTTAGAAACTGTTGCGCCAGTTTGTAGATAATTCTTGGCTATTCTGTTTGGTGCTAAATTTTTTGAAAAGCTGCATCACAGCTATTTGGGGGCCAAATCTAAAAAAACCCTCATTTTCGCTATTCGCCGCGGTCGTAGGCGCAGAATATTTAGCATCTCATGTTTCATTCACGCAATAATCAAACTCATCATGGACTATATAAATGTAGGAGCTATAATGGCTTGTTGCTATCAACGAGGACCGTTCATCAAATTCATCAGATAAGTCCAGATTTATTCTTGATTAGAATACTCTAAGGCTACCACAACACTTTTTACTCTACTTATGTATGTATCTGTATGTACATAAAAACTTTTTACAAAATCCAGGCAGAATCCATAAGCACAGAATACTTCAAGATTAGATGTAAAATAAGCCTAAGCCTAAGCCCGAGTTTATGGTGCGCTATCGATAAAACTTATGCATGATGAGCCAACTACTAACTAGAAAGCCCTTAAAAGCTGATATGGAATTGGCATTAGTGTTCGAGTAATAACAGGCCAGTTTCTAACTAATACTATGCATGTTAGCCATTGCAGAGGATTAGTTTGTTAGGGTATTATTGAACGCCCGTCTAGAATAATTACAGGTGTGAAACCTTGACCATGTACAGGGTGTTCCACTTATAGTTTCCCTAAGAATATACTCTCATTTGTTATTAATATTTTTTGATAATTTAGAAATTAATCTGGCATTCAAGTTGTTTGAAACAGTTTCACCCCTGTTTCAATGATCGAAATCTGTGAGGAAACTGATGCACTAACGTATCCGATGATTGATCAATGGATTTGCCCGCCAATTGGGAATCTGAACTAGACTACATAAAACATTTTGACATCAAGCTGATCTTCTTGCTTTTGTATTTTTGTTTAATTTTAATTTAATTTTTCAATCGCCCTGTACTTCAACACCTTCCAAACTTTTTATTTATTTTTGCAACACGCATGTTTACTCACATTGTTCCATTGTGATAAACAACGGAACAAATACATTTTGTTTCCCACAATGAACGTTACAAACTCAAATCATAGTATTTATCATATAAGGAATTGACACAAACGAAACAGTCAAAGGACACCATAACAAACATACACCGATAGAATCAGGTAAGTATTGGCAGAAATTTTAATCACATATACAGTACCTCTACTGCTAATGATTGACTATGCACAAAAATTTAAACGTGTTTAAATTACTTACATACCTAATGCCTCGAAGAATTTACTCATTCAACAGTGTCAGAAAGTCTTACGACGTAGTGTATAGCATAATGAAACACGAGCAGTATGACAGAGATGTGCTTTTAACACAAAGAATAAAAATGTCTGCAGTGAAAAATTAATAAGTGTGTAAAGTTATGCGGAATAGTATAAAAACGTGGAATGTTTGAGGACAATACAGTACATAGTTTATTCGGTCAGCTTTTGTTTGATACATAGAGACATGCCATAATGTTCTGTACGTGTAGGAATCCGTAAAATACTATTTTGAACAAAAATGCCCTTCTTATCAGTAAACAATCAACTTAGAGCTTTGAGAAACGCACAGTTCAGAAATAAGTCAGATGAAACATGTATGATATTCTATTTTTACTGATTAAAGATTCTGTCAAGTTTTATTGGGTTGCCTCGTATGCAATCGATCTTAAAAATTACGGATTACCAAATACATTGAGTTAACGATAAAGAAATATAAAGAAGAAAAATGAAATTAAATCACAAAAAAATTAAAGTAAGACTAGCGACCAGACATACATGTACGGAACTTGTCATAATCGTTTTGTACTGAGAAACTGACGACTGATCCTTTTACCAACCAAGGGGAAAACAAAGTTTTGCTGGTATACAAAGTTCAACTGTTGTGTAAAAATACTTCATGTGTTAAGTTGTAATCAGGAGAGTAACTTTAGATTGTTCAACGATATGTTTCTAGTTTATATTGTTGGAAGAGACACAAACCAAAACTTCAATCCGTGATACATAACGAAACATGAAGGACAAATATAGTTAAATTCACATTTGCCGAGTTCGGATGTTTTTTGCTAATCAGACTAATTTACTGTAATGAAATATGTAATCAATTGTCAATGTGCAGGGAAAGGCAATTTTATATGATGGGAATAGTCGTGCAAAGGCGGCACTACGATGACCTTCTGGTGAATCACTATCGGACGAGAAGAAAAAAGGATAGCCTGACTTCTGCAAATTCCCCCTCTTTGGAAAGATTCCCTTCTCTTCGGAGGTGTGGCTCGTCCGCCAGTGTGGTGAAAAAAGCGATAACTCGCAAACGGAATTAATAACGCACTGTATTAATACATCATCATTTAGTTTTAGAATAGCTTACTCGTGTTAAATGTTTCGGTATGTATGTACGTGGGTCAGAGACTAACAATTGAAACGCCTGTTTGAATAACAACATTAGTTGCTACGTTGATAGAGCTGCTTAGTTCAGAGAGCCTTGTGATACTTAAGGAAATAACTTACAGTCATCGAAGAAACATGACGGATCGCACAAACCCGAATGCTACCTCAACAAAGGCTAAACATTTTCTATCAAATCCACAGGCGTCGATAAAGAACACAGTGCGTTATTAAGTTACATTACTGGACAAAAAGATAAGACAAAATTGCCAAAGCTACTCAACTGTGAGCGCAGTAACGCAGTAGTAGGTCCACTATGTCGTAGGTCTTATTCGTTAATTAACTGGGAGCGTCGGAATTCGAAAGTACCCGAAGTTTCAGCTTGTAATTTCGCTTACAACCAATCAGCGAAGATGATTAAGCTTCAGCGATTTCGTCACATCTTTTTGTTTTGTATTTTATTAAAACAAAGCGCCATTGACAAGAATGAGGTTGAGATCAAATACAGGGTGACGTTAAATTCAACGGCTACCCTTGAGCATGTCGATCAGCGTGGGATCCGTCTTGGCGCCGTTGATGAACTCTTCCATCGTAATCTGATTGTCGTGGTTCTTGTCAAGTTTTCGGAACAGATACTCGGTACGTTTCTCCGGCGTCTCGCCATGAGCCAGCTCTTCGCCGCGCATTTTGAAGATGGCCTGTAGATCATAAATGTATGTAATTAACGAAAACAATGAACTTATGGCATCTTGCACGTCCAAGGGCTGACTCTTGAGGAAAACTCACGGGTTTCTCCTCGAGAACCCAGCGCAGTAAGCACTGATCTATTAGCACTGATCACTGGCTAATCTTTTCTCGAGAGCCCAGTTGTATTATTATAATATTGGCGGGGCTTTCCTCCAGACTGGTTTCAGCTGCTGAGCCAGTCTTCCGTCTTTGGAGGAGAGCCCTGTTTATACTTCACCACTATCCAGCTGGACTCTCTAGAAGAGACCCGAGAGCTAGGTCATTGGACGTCCACGAGGCCTACGTAGTAAAATTAAGCGTTGAAATGTGGCCTCAAATTTGCAAATACCCAGAAAGTTTGCGTGTGTCGCACAATGTTCCGGGTAGTTTCTTTCATAATACCAATGATCCAAACCAATTTTACATTTCATATTGTACTTCTACGAACGGGCGATTTATTGTTATGAAGGTTTCACAGAAAGACCGTAATAAAGAAAGTTTAGCTGACCTTGATGATTTCGAGCATCTCCTCCTTGGATATCCATCCATTGTGGTCCATGTCATACATCTTGAAGGCCCATTCCAGTTTGGCGTTCACTGATCCCCGACTCACTGTTGATAGACCTTAATAACATATTTGGAATCAAAGTTATTCTATAATGTGGAAATGTCAAAGCAAAAAAAATTACTTTTCGTAGCTAGAAATAAGTATTCCGAACCCCAGTTACCACGCAAGTGTAGCGCATAGTTTTTTGCATTACATGCAAATACTCTGCGATGGCGAACTTTTGTTTTAATGAGATTTCAACAATTAATCTTGAAAACTTACTTAGAGGAACGATACATTCTAACTATGATAACCTTTATCGAACATTTCTCTATGCAGAACTTATAGTTTGTTTCATCATGGATGACTCCATGCAACAAACAGACAGAATATTCACAGAACTTGTAAGGCTTTACCAAATAGTATGAAGGGAACTGAGATTGATTAATGGGAAATTTAATTAACCTGTGAGAAATTCTCTGAAATTGACCGTACCGTCGTTGTCAGTATCGAATGTTCGGAACACGTGCCCTGAGAATCGAGTGGCGTCACCGCAGGGAAAGAATTGCGCGTAGACGGCCTGAGAGATAGTTTGCCCCATTTAAACTAATTGAAATAAATAACTAAAACAGGAGTAATTATCAAATAAATAAATGAAGTTCACTGAATGAAAATAAAAACTGAGCTGAACCTCGAATTCCTCTTTGGTCAGCACGCCGGAGGGACAATCCTTGCGGAAATTTTTAAACCAGTCACTGATCTCACTCTCCGTGTAGCCAGTAGCATCTTGCAGTTCCTGTAAATGCTTTGTGACTGCCTTTATGAAACAGTAAGAGTAAAACAGTAATGGTGAAACGGTATTAGATGAAACTGCAGTAAATGGTCTACGGTGAAACAGTTTCAGTGAAATAGTAATGATGAAACTGTAATTTATGAAATTTTTACATAAAGCATAAATGAATACATACATAAATGAATGACACCAACCTGTATGGTCTCCGGCGCGAGTTTGCTAGTGTTCGCACCCATGGTTGGCGAAATAAACAATGTCTCCACAATCGACCAACAATGTCAAACAATGTCTCCACAACCGACAGATGCTTCTGCTAATCCACAATGTATCCACACCCACCAGATTGTCTGTCGCTCTCTATTTAGTTGGCTCGGTGGTTCGGTAGTGACCGTTTAACAAGTTGGCCTTACAAGCTGTGGACAGCACAATTGGATTTGTTGGTTGGGTTGGCTGGGCTATGTTACGACGACGAAAGATTTGACAGGGTTGGCTGATGCTGCAATTGTTTTATTGTAGTTTTGTTCTGGAAAAGCTAGTTAAATTTTATTTTGGATTTAGCTGAATAATCAAGACACACTAATACCGTATCAGAAGGGTGTTTTGAAGCAAGGTTGAACTGTCAGGCAGAAACCACAGAGTTCAGGTTTCGAACTACCACCAGTTTTCGAGGCTGGCGCCTTGCACACTTGAATAGACAGGCGACAAAAGCAGTGTACTTCAATATGGAAATAACTAATTCTATTTCAGTTCTAAATGAAACTTCCGGACATCTAGTGACATACAGTAGTTATGTAGCTTACTGTGTGGGAACTAAAGCAGTAGTATGTAATTAATCGTATAATGAAAAGTTTTCAAAAAAATCAAAAACATGATACCCTGACCAAACTAGAAAAACACAAAAAGCTACCAAGCATTGTGTTCGGCTCTCTATAAGCAAATCTAAACGACGACCATCGGGTTTCTCATATTTTGTTGTTGGATGGTTCAATCAATTTGCCCGTCGGTTTATGGGCACGGCAACATCTGGTTGGTATATACAGGGTGGCCAGAAAATACCTTACTAGTTCGAGAGTTAATAACTCTTTGAGTAAAATTTGGATTCAACTGCGGTGTGTATCATTTAAGGCGGCATATCTATCTCTATCAAATTTTATCAGTTATGTTTTGTTTGGATTCTCAAATTAAACATTTTGGAAACAATAGTTTTACAGCCGTAATTAGAAAAAAATCTTTTTGACCATATTTATTACTAATTTATTTAAAATAATTATTATCGACTATTTGAACCTTTAGCTTTACTTATTCAGACTGTGTTAACATGAAATTCGTTCCCTTATTAACCTCCAAAATTGTGTGGTTTTTATTGGCCCACCCTGGTGGTACATGAGTTATCATACATTGGATATCATGTGGCACGTTTATCACAAAATATATAAAGGGCACGAACGTTATCATAATTTGGTTTCTGAATATGGCAAACAGATCAGTGTGGCATATGGAAGTTTAATAACAAACATAATTACTAGAAGATAGAGAAACCCAAAGATGAAACAGATGAGATTTTAACAAGCTGACTGATTCAGAGATTCAATATGAGTTATAGAAACCAGCGCAAAGGTAAGAAGATCAGTCCCAACAGTGAACAAGCGATCAGAGAGCAATCGGAGATCTATCGCAAACAAACTGTGATCCACGGATTGGAAGAAAATGCATAATAGTTCGCATGTTTACCAACTTAATGCTAAAATAACAAATCATGTGATATGTAAGTATGCACAGCGGTATTAAGTTGCTGGCTAATCAATGTATGCAAACAGCTATCGTTGGCTGAAACTGCAACTGAGAAAAAAAATCATGGTAGAATGTGTAGAATCGACCGACAGAGTTAGTGAACGGCCGAAAATCTAACTTTTATAATAAGAAGTAGTTCCGTTAGCAAGAAAGCGTCACGAGGTTCCCTGTTAATCTAATTTGAACCGGCACCCTATGCTGCATAGAAGACCTAAAATCCAATAAACTTCGTACAAATCTAGGAGAATACTCAGTGGAAATATCGATTAAACGTACTCCTTTCTCAGGAATTCTGCTGTTTTGACAATGTATAAAAAAACAATCATCAGTTAAGAACAAATATTTTCCGTTTTAATATATTTTTCCCCGTATCTATCGCTCTCAAGCGACATTTTTCTGTATAGAATTAAACTTCGCACCGTCATGTTTGAAGCACGTCTACCCATGCTTTGTTGAAGAAACTATGAACATACATACATACATATACTGTAAGCATTGTTTATGGTATTTTGTTCACGAAGTAATGCAGAACAAATATAAAAAAATGCTGCTGACGGGCAATATACTTTATGTACGTTGAACAAACTATACCACCATCTATTTCCATCATGAAATTGAGTTGTGGAACAGTAGTATTACTGGGATCGCTATTGGTAGCACAATGCCGGATTAATCTCTGATAGCTTTAGCAAGACTAATGCTCTAATTCTACATACATTTTGAAAGCCTCTGATCAATGCCGAAAACGTATGACCAGCGAACTTTTTGAACCAACTCGGTGAAAATCCAACGCAGAAAATGCAATACAATTTTAGCTGTTACTGAGAGCCCTTGCCACAAACATTGGAATAGTCACATAAAAGGTCTGTTATTGCTGTGCGGCACAATCAAAACCCCAAAGAAAGGGAAATCTCTGCAAATAGGGGGATTTCGCAGAAATGAGGCCGTTTAAGCCTACACCTCAAGAGACAAACTCTATTATTTAAGACCGCCATAGAGGTGGAATTTCCCTTTTTCATTCCTCCGTCGTCCGCCAGTGCTGTGCGGTGAAAATATCCGTTTGGTTATTTATACCACGCTGCTGTGGGATAGCAGAGTAAACAACATTGAAAGCTTCAGTCAAACTAAACCTGGAAATATTTTAAGAAACTAAAATAGTTTTTTGAAGGTCAAGTTGAGAAGTACATACAGTAGATATAGAAATACCACCACAGCGGTTGGCAGTCTGTCCCTTTTGGTCTGAGGACCAGGATAATCAATGATACGGTGGTACACTAGCGGACGTGAAGGGGTGGGGAAAGTGGAACCCCCCTTTTTGGCGATTTTAAAAAGTAGAGATTGTTTCTTGAGGTGCATTTAAACTGCCTCAATTTCTGCCAATGCCCCTTTTTAAGAAAGATTCTCTTACCTTTTATAAATTATGGCGTTAATTAATTGAAATAAACTCCCGGTTGAAGATGAAATGAAAATATCATAATCAGAAAAATTGATCATGGCATTCTGATCAGAACGAAAAAGTAGAATTCCCTCAGCCCCTTTGGCGTTTTCAAACAGTATCATTTGTTCCCTAAGTTGTAGGTAAAAAGGCTTAAAAACTACCCATTCCCTCCTCTTTGATAAAATTCCCCTCCTTCTGGAGAATAAACTCTGCCAGTGACGCAGCCTATGTGTTCGACTCAGCTAATTTTGTCAAGGAATGCCGAAATGTAAAAAAGTGGAATGCGGTTGTTAACTAGCGGACGAGAAGGGGTGGGAAAAGTGGAATTCCCCCCTCTTTGGCGGTTTCAAAAGTAGAGTTTGTTCCCTAAGGTGTAGGTGAAATGGCTTTATTTCTGCAAATTATCCCCTTTTTGGAAAAATTCCCCTCCCTTTGGAGGTTTGGCTCGTCCGCCAGTGCGGTTGTTGGTTGGCGATAATTACAGTCGGAGTCGGAAGCGAATAATAATGTTTTCGATTTATTAAAGGCAGATACATACAGTATGTATACAGTAGGCGTGAACATTTTGTTCTTTCAATACAAAACCTGTGCAGTTACAAAATCTGAATAACTAATACAGGTTTTCACTGGATGACGATGATTTACTAACTTTTTTACGCTAAATTTTTTATACCAGTATCTGGTTAAAGTAAAGAGTAAAGTAAAAAACATCTTAGATATCGCTGCCATGTCCGATGTTATACCTACATATATGAATGATTAATTAAAGAGAGTACATATTTTACGGTCTGCTCCATGCTTGCTGTCTGACTGAAAAAAACTACGTATACACAACTCAATTCTTAATGAGGCTAATATTAGCCAAATTGGCACGTCTTCGATGAAGACATTCTGGTTAACTAGTGTATCTCTTTAATAAGACCAGTTTTTACTTTGGCTTGTTTCAGATATGACAGTGTTATGAAACGTCGATAAACTTAAAAATTGAACCTGTACGAGATCGTTTAATCCACGCACGGGCGGGCGGCGGAACGAGCCAAACCTCCAAAGGGAGGGGAATTTCGTCAAACAAGTGGTAATTGGCAGTTTTCAGGCTGATTTACCGACTCCTTATTATTTTATTTCAACTTTTTGAAAATACTAAAAAGGGGATGCCGTTTTTTCCTATCCCTTGTCGTCCACTGGCGAATCCATGATAACAAGATACATGCATTTCTGGGTGGTTTCATTAATGAGCCACAACATGAACCATACTTACAGTATGTAGATACATACATCTGACCAAGATTCTGTGATCATTAAAAATTACTAAGCTAACATCATCATCATACATGCATATGTAGTTCCATACTACATGTTTATTATCATCACTGTCTTTCCTACATGTAGCGTCTGGTAGAAATCGTCATAAAATAGAATATAAATGATTCTATCATGCTTAATTATGTAGAACATTACTACAGTACGTTAAAAAACGCAAAATCATGAGTGTACAGTACATACATACATACTTACTGTGTGTACGTCATGTTCCGTGTATGACAATCAATAATTAAAGTGGTTTTTTCATCTGATATAAGCAAGTCCAACAGATATACAGTATATATTGAGTGCCGACGAAATACAGTTGCTCAATGCAGCTCGAAGTTGCTTGATCAGAGTTGCCTGCAGTGCTAATTTCGTTTGCTAATGAAAAAATATTACATTCAAGCAAGAAAATATATTTAAGGCAAGCAAACTAACTGTAAATAACTAAAAGGTTGAACCTGTCATTATACTCTCATTCAAAATTACACGCTTAATGAGTGTTCGCTTAACGAAAATCAGAATGATTTTTTTTTCTAAATAAAGATTCACCAAAAGTTGGTACCTGAAAATATCACCTCTTTCGGTAGAAAAATAATCTAGCACAAGGTAACATTCAATTCGCAAATGAGAATGAGCTTGAGTAGTGTAGAATAGTCTGCCATTGAACGTGATAAGCGTACTCGACTGGCAGACGAGCCAATCCACCAAAGGGAGAAGATTTTCTTCCAGCAGAGTGATTCAACAGCTTTGAGGTCATCTTACAAAAACTACTATAAAAAGATCAAATCCTAAATTTTTGAAAGAGCCAAAGAGAGGTGAATTGCAGTTCTTCGTTCCTCCCTCGTCCGCTAGTGACAGTCTGACTCGGTAATCTAAAACGTAGCCATCAAAGTACGCGCCGTTTCCTCAAATGTGACTTCGCATAAATACTACTTCATCATACACAGCCGGATAAATATGGATGCATCCCATGATGATGCTTCATGGATCCACATGTCTCGTCCCAGGAGCTAAACTTAAGAAAAGAAAAACCCCCATTCGTAGATATTTTTGGGTCAAGATAATGACATGGATCATACCATTCAAATCACCTAATAATATGTTTTTTGTGAACTGTTGTGAGTATAGTTAAAGTACGCACGATTTCTTCATCGCATGTGTCGTCGCATAAATACTACCTCATCATTCAAGCAGATGGTTCATGGATCCTAGATACAGGAGTTGAACTTGGTTTTAGAACTAGAATTTTTTTCGTCCTTCCAAGTTGGAAAGTTTTTTTTCATTAGTGTTATATTATTTTAAATGATCTATTCTAAATATATAACATTAAATGAAGACACTTCCATCGAAGCGGGTGAAACCGGAAATGATAATTTGGCAGCCCATCCTTCAACGAGGCGACCGACACAGCTATGCCATTTATCGGCCCCGAAACATACATAAGCGCACAACAGAGGATTGCCGTTCAGTTTGGAAACACATGCGAATAATGTACATATAGCCGACGAAAAACATTGTGAAACACCTTATTTATTCTACTTCATCGACAGCTATGCTTTGCACTGTATAACGACAATCATTAGCAGCAGCCCTGTAGCTCAGAACGATGAACTAATTTTCACATGGGTCCCAATTCATTTTCCGGCTAAAATGCACACTGGAACACTGACGGTTTTTTAGCAGGAGATCATTTTACGTGTGTACATTACTGATAATATGATGGATGAGTATGTTTGCTCGCTGATTCAATCGGTTACATTTGTTATTCATGGAAAGTCCTATCCATGTAGTTGTACAGTACATATAGTCATACATATAGTGAAATATTTGAAAAAAATGTTGTATTTTGACAGTGTACTTAACTACGAATTAAAAACTTAACTGAAATTCGTCGAGATGTTTTGGAGAGAAGGTGCCACGAGACTTCCGGTCTGGGCTATGTACGGCTATAGTATGTACAGTATGTACCTTGTTTGTACTGAATCTTCATAATTTCAATTAACGTGTGACTCCACAAAATGATTCATTTGACTTTAGCTGCTGATATAATCAAAGATACATGGAAAATTATGCAGGTGATATTATTGATGATACATGTATATGAGGTATTAATGTATATTAGTCTACATTATCATACTGTTAGTGACCATCGGATGAAGTTGGCAGTTTTACGACAAAATATTCCGTGAAGTGATATTTTAAAATTCGAAACTTTTGAGTAACCCTGGTTATCAGTTATTCTTATTAGAAAAGTACCAGTTCAAAAACTAGCATGTGTTTAATGAAACGATTGAATTCTGTCGACGGAAATATCCTATCAAAGAAACACAATAAGAAGAGGATTTTAGATTTCATTAAGGTAAAAGTATAGTGACAAATGGAAAGCGGGAATGGATGTTTTTGCTTATTCCACCGTATTCGATTGCCTTGAAAAAGTGTGAAACTGCGTTTCGGGTAAATAGATTCCACTCAAAAAAAGGAAATCGTTTCGAAAAAGGGTGAATTCGCGGTTTTCAGGTCTTTTTGCATACATTCCTAAAAAGAAAAAAATTCTATTTTCCGTAATTGGCAAAGAGAGGAAATTTCCCTTTCTCGTTTTTCTTTGTCCACTAGTGTATACCGAATGTCTGAAATGTAACTCGGACGATGGTACTTATTGAAGTACATACGTATGTACCGTACCGTACGTAAGGTTGGATGACAGGTGCTTCGAAGCATCGTTAGTAGTTGTGCCAGTGCCTTGTACCCACGGAATAGTGCTTTTATTTCAATATAAGAAAATGGCAACATCAAATTGTATACTTTTTTCCCTAGCATGATGAAATACAAACAACACTATAGGAAATATTTGAAACGTGTAGTTAAAGTGACGATGTAAAACAAAAGGTTGTGTGAGATACATATTTACGATGGTATGGTATTGTGCAGTACAAGGTTGAACAAAAAATGCGAAAAACGATTACA
Source organism: Daptonema setosum (assembly GCA_964036265.1). Taxonomy (NCBI): domain Eukaryota; kingdom Metazoa; phylum Nematoda; class Chromadorea; order Monhysterida; family Xyalidae; genus Daptonema; species Daptonema setosum. The sequence goes on from OZ038444.1 coordinate 20,292,330, forward strand.
TAATCCAACACGGCTTTTACAATCGCAACTTCAGTACAAAACTAAAAACATAACCGATTCTCAAAGTCAGAGATACATGTAGTCATGTACATGCAGTCAATACTGTACGACATCTACAGTATTCTATAAAAGATGCATTTTCACCAATATACGGCGGGGAGACTTACTTTGTAGATGAATGACTCATATCGGTAAGGGCATCACGTCATGACAGCTGATAAATCCACAACTCCGTGAACTAAATATCTAAACAGAAGCAAACATAGCTGTAAAATTTGTATGTGAATTTCTGTATTATATACAGAGACATTTATGTACAATTAACCGAATTAAGGACTGAAAATTAAAATTTTATTTAACCTCTGTATATAGTGGACATTTAACAAGGTTAAGGTTGATAAGGTTGTAAGTGAACCTTTCTGGTGATCATTCAGATATTTTATACGGTACACCGACAGAGAAACACATGAAACCCACAAAATGTGCCACTAGCGCACGAGAAGGAGTGGGAAAAATGGTTTATCCCCTCTGTGGCGTTTTCATGAAGTATGCTTTGTTCCCTAAGGTGTAAGTAAAATAGCCTGAAAGTTGCTAATTCTCCCCTTTTTTAATGAAATCCCCTCCCTTTAGAAGATAAGCTCTGGTCCGCCAGTGAGCTGTGCTCAAAAAGCAAGGTAATTACATTTGTTCGTCGGTTCAGCCGTTAGTTCGGCTACACGGTTCGAATGATTAACGTTTCGTTTCGTGAACGGTACATTGGGTCTTCAGTTACAGCGTTTACTGGACTGTGGTCGTACCCTGTTGGTCCAGGAAGTTTTCATGTTTTTTAGGGGTTTCTTTATTACTGAAGCCAACAAGCACACTAATTCCATGCACAAATGGTGTTTTTGTAGTAATCAAAGAGGTTAAATAAACTGACGGGCAATGGCAGAACCATCGCAACAACGCGTCAGGATCTGTGTCTCAAGTCAGGTTTCTAACCTAGGACTACCAGTTTCCGAGGCTTGCGCCCTACGCACTCGACCAGACAGGTGACCGACCACCTTTTTGAATTAACCACACGGCGAAGAAAACAGGCTAGCCATTGAACCATTACTTATAATTAACGTACATGAAACACCAAGTAACTACGAAATAATTTCTATATAAACTTTTAATGTAAATAACGTTTGTATCAGTGTTTGGCACAAATCAACAATATGGTATAGAAGACGGTTGTTGCCCCGGGTAACTGAGAAAGCCAATTTGACGAGCGATGGTCGAAATATAATCATCCAAACATTGGCATTGATTCGACAGGTGAAATGATAGCCAAATGAATGATATTGCGATGGTATCCTATTTATATGCACTGGGTAGCACGATTCACCAATGATCAAGTACGTTCACACGTGTGCCGTAAGTGTGTAAAAACTTGCGGAGGAGCTAATTAACCGAAACAATGGTTAATCCTGGGAAAATCCGTAGAAGGTCAACTTACCAGAATAACTTGATCTTTACAGTTGATCTTAATAAAGGTGAGAATTTGGTTATTTTTTTCGTCGTCGTCAATGACTTTTAAGAACCTAAAGTTATAGTCTTTGTTTCAACTGCTAAAAGTTTGGAATAGGTTTTCTAGGTTTACCGGAAATGAAAAAAATTGATATTTATGAAAAACACAATCATTTCGTTACACATTTTATTTCTCTTTGCAAAAATCACTCCAGCATAATAAAAGACACATTGCACTGGACGAAATAATAAAATGTCAAATTTGAATATTTGGAACCAAATAAAATTATACATCAATGAATTAGAATTTTCTTTGGGCGACTGTTCACTGTAATTGAGTTACACCTACAACTCACAACAATCCAAAAAGATGCAGATTTTTTTACAACAAACATTGCGTTAAACAGGTTAATTAAACAAACTAAATTGTAACTTTGCCACTCAATCAACAGCGAACTAACCAATAAAATTGTAAAAGAGAGCAGCACCTAGAAACAGTGACATGGCAACCAAAAGTTGATCCGCTAATGCAATCCGGGTTATCGTATTCCCCGTCACTGTCAACAATCGGATCAACTCTGCACTGAGTGGCGGATGAGATTATATATGTTGGATACAATTTTATTCAATACGTTTCTCATCCGCTACTTAGTTTCATGATTCTGTACAACAATCAGAGAGGTCTGGCTTATACGTTTAACGAAGCACTAGTATAAGTACCAAACTTTGTTAGCCAGTCAGTACCACTCTGACTTCAACAGATGTTTTACGGTTGAGACATGATAAAGCAGATTTAAAAAGTGGTTTTATGACGGTAACACGGATATCATCATCACTAAACGGTAATATGTCTGTAGATGGTGTTAATTTTGACTCGCATAAATAATCTAGTAAAAAAACAAAACATAATTCGAAGAAATTACTTGAAGATGGGGTGATGTGTGTATGGGGTCGACAAATGGATGGGGAAGGAAGGCATAAAATAAAGAACAAAAAATTTATAGAAAATAATGAATAATGTACTCAATATGTAGTGATTTGTGTGTGTTTGTGCATAATTAGTAGAATTCTCAGTAATTCGTGAAAATGGTGATAAAAAATTTCAGCAAAAAATTTTTAAAATTGACGGAGCACATATTTTGACATTGTCAATCAGTTATGGCCAGTGTGTAACTTTTAGTGCATTATGGTTTTAGAAATAAATATTTATATTTTACTTTTCAAATTTTCAATTTATTTATAGTGCACACAAGTTTTACAGGCATTAACTTTCAATGACAACGATATATAATGTAAGAGGCGTAGGCTGACTCGTTTTGGCAGAACAAACAAAATCTTTCGCAAAACGGCTATCGTGTGATTCGATGGTTTGTCAAGTTGTGATAAGATACATAATGCATGTACAGTATGTACCATGCTTGCAACTGAAAACTAGAAAAAATAAACGAAAAGTCAAGAAACTTCTGAGTTAGAAATTAGGAAAATTCCTCTACACGTTCTCAGTTTCTGGTGCTCGATTACTCGACAAACAAACGAACCAGAAACGATGCGCTGCATAAATGAAATGTACGATATAAAAAATCAATGTTTATATAAACGAAATGTTAATTAATGTAAAATGCAACATGAAACGCATGAATCGATGTAAGAATAAAAAATGCATGAATTCAATCACCGTATGAATCAATGTACTGTTGTTGTGGTGGGTAACATGTTTAATGGATTTCATGTAAGTTGACAACTTGGTCATGTAACAGTAAACCATGATTTAATGGGCTTACCGAAAGCGTCTAGACCACAACAATGTACATGCCTTTGAAAACGGTCAAGTCGACAACAGACCGATTCAGATAAAGAACTGCACATGGGTGAATGACTGACATACTGTACGTGAATGACTGATTGTAAGTCACTCCATTCAAAACGAAAGTCTGTCAATCGAATGTCTGTCAACAAGCATACATTCACGCAATAATCAATCAGTCTGTCAATGATTGTTGGCTTGATTTTGCCAAGGATAAAAAGCAGCCATTGTCTGTCACCAACTACAACAACAGTCTGTCATCATCGATTGTCTGTCACAGTATATAGATGTAAGAGTCTGTCATTTCGTCTGTCAATCACTTGGCAGCACCGGCAGGTCCGGCGTCGCACTGCAGCAATCGGACGATGGATGGATCCGACTTGGCACCCTCGATGAATTCGGATAATGACAGGCGATCGTCCTTATTTTTATCCATTTGACGGAAGATTTTGTCGGTGCGCTTCTCCGGTGTTGACTCGTCCTCCGGCATCTGCATCACCGATCCCACCATTTTGTAGATGGCCTAAAAATAGTGGCATAGTCAATTGGGTTGCGGCGTTGTGTGCGAGTATGGACGTGCTGGGTTCGAGACCCATCCATTCATTATGTAGCTTAATGATTGAGTATTTATAGGATTACATTGATTCAGTTTCAATTGAAAGACATGACTTGCTACTTGGCTAGCCCTACGTTCAATCAATTAGAGAGACCATTAGGGAATTTGGAATCTACACAGTTCAGTTGAGCAAAGGTTATAAATAATAATAAAGTAGGATACGATTTTTCCACATGCTGCTTGATCGATAGTAGCTTTACATTTCGATAGAAATGCAGAACATCATTAAAATTTTACGGGAAAATACATGAATTGGACTCTATAGTTAATAACTTTGAACGTTGTAAAAATTGTTTATTCAACGGGTGGAGTCACCTCCGTAAATTCCTTATTAAATGGTGTGACGTGTGTCGCAATGGGTCCAGATAACAACGATTCAAGTACTTTGAACACATTACAGTCGATAGTAAAGACTTACTATGCAACTGATGGTGTGACTGAATTACAGACAAACTGATACAATGGCTGACTGACTGCCTGACTGACAGACTGACAAACTAACTGACTGACTGACTGACTGACTGACTGACTGACTGACAGACTGACTAACTGACTGACTGACTGACTGACTGACTGACTGACCGATTGACTGACTGACTGACTGACTGACTGACTGACTGACTGACTGACTGACTGACTGACTGACTAAACAACAGACCAATTGATGGAATGACCAAGTCACTGAATAATTTACTGATTCACAGGCAAACTGACAAAATGACCGACTGACTAACGTACATACATACATACATAAAAAAGCTGATATAATGACGGACTGACTGCGAGACTGACGGATTCAAAAATTTACGAAGGCCGACGATTTGAGACTAACTGAATCAACGATTAAATTCGTGCAACTTATTATTGAGTAATAAATTGTTTTAACTCACAGTAACAATCTCGAGCATCTCATCCTTGCTGATGTATCCATTATTATCCAGATCGTACATGCTGAACGCCCATTTGAGTTTCTGTTCCAACTTGCCACGACTCGTGACGGACAGAGCGCAAAGGAACTCGCGGAAGTCGATCGATCCATCGGCGTTCACATCAAAAGTCCGGAAAACATGTTCGGCGAATTTCGACGCGTCGCCGTACGGGAAGAAATTGGAGTAGATCTTCTTGAATTCATCGACGGAGAGTCGACCCTGTGGACAATCCTTGAGGAATCCCTTGTACCACTCCTGGATCTCCTGCTCCGTGAATTCAGTGTTCATGCGGAGGTCATCGATCTCCTCCTGTTTGAGCTTTGAGTTGCCCTTGCCCATGGTGGCTGAGTGCCTGGATGTCGTTGGTGGATGAGACTGTAAATGGGTGGAGTCGGATTGTCTGGAAATATGGTAAAGGTAATTGGAACTAGATAATGGACTTGAAGAGATATACTTTTGTACCATTATAATGAAGTGACCATACATAAAGTACATGCATGAACAACTATGACGTGTACTGTGTAAAAACAAGCCCACATACTGTAACAGCGTGTGCGTAGTATCGTTTAGTTCATGTAACTTTATGAATAAACGTGCCATGAAACAGCAGATAATGATGACTAATGTATGGAAAACATATTGAACACTAACGTTTGAATTCCTGGTAGTAAATGGCAGATACAGTGAAACGAAATACTGGTTTTTGGTTTGATTTGACATGGACTGAGTACGTGAATGATGAGATTGAGGCTTGCCTTATTGAATGTAAATGTAGATTATGGATTTACTGTTGATACATAAGATTTATTGATAATATTTCACTGCGGTAACAAACAAGAACAAAGGTACATCATGATTGCGACGACAGCCAATGAAGCAAAGTATGTACGTGGAAAAAAATATAAAAGGGAACGTTTACTACAATTGTCGACTGAGTCACATATGAAACAACATGATGACAACAATTCCAATAAAGATAAATGATTAACTATCAACGAGAGTTAAATTTAAATTTAAAAAGAATGATAAACTATCCTATCAATGGAAATTAATTTGGACATTGACTATAAATGTACCCGCAATGCGCAGCGCAACAGCGTTCACAAGAGTAAACAAAACGTTTTTATCTATTTAGCTGACTTTTGGCAGACTGCTAAGCTGTATTTCGTCGAAAGTTTTTTTATTCGTATTTCTACAGCAGTAAGCAGCAATGACGCACTTTAAAACGGAAAATAAAAATATAAAAAAATTGATATAACGATAATAAAAACAAATGTTCAGAAATCGGATGTTTTATGGAACGTGCGTGGAGCAGAGCAGAGATTTGAATGGATGAGTCAGACTGTATTAACGACTAACGTACGTCCAAAGCTATTTATATAGTTTGTTGATGTTCATCAATCAAATAATAAACCATAAATCAAAATAATAATTCAGACTTTTCATAAACAAAGATTTAATGCAACAGATACCTAAATACATCCAATGATATGAAACATTAGTTTTATAAATATCATACAAAGTGTCCACCCAAAGTCACAAAACTAAAGGCGCGTAAAATACAGCGAGATTTGACTGATTCCTGGAAATAAACATTTATATTTTGTTAAGGATTCCCGTATGTAGCAATTAAACTAATATTTCATCCAAAAAAACATAAAAAAATAACAAAGAACTTCAGAATTTCAAGTGAAATTTATGAATAATATTTGTCTCGGGGGCTCGCGAACGCCAACTGTTCATAAAAGCGTAGTAAAAAGCGCAGCGCTGTGCAGCGCTAGTACAAGTGTGCATTGGCGGATCAGCCAATCCTGCAAAGGGAAGGCCTCATTTTCTCAAAGAGGGAGCATTATCTGTTTTGAGGATATTTTACCTACATCTGAGAAGAAATAAAACGAATTTTTTTAATGAATTTGAAGAAGGTGAATACCAATTTTCTGTTCTTCCCCTGTCCGCCACTGTACGTGCGCTTTGACTAACTCTGTAAAATACTGCCTGAAGCACGATTATTTTTTGTACAAACTTGAAACAAACCCAGCAAGGTTTAAAAATTGCGTTTTAAATTCAACTCGGGAATACACTCTTTGTTACACTTTTGTAGTTTTTCCCTCGTCCGCCTTTGTACGTCGTTTACTGTTGTGGTGTAAAAAAATATTTATAAAGCACTTGAGAGAACACTCGAATTTCCGGTTAATTCAAGACTGATCAATAGTGCTGCTTTTTGCTAAACAACGTTTACAGGCTGACAATGCAGGAATTCAGGATAATGACAACAGTTAAATAAAAATAAGTTGTTATTGTAGTGAACGACGTTTATCTGTGTAACATAGGGCAGCTGCGTAAACTAAACTGCTCCGCAACACATGGTATATGTAGGAGTTTTCTATCCTAAATATCGGTCCATTTAAAAATGAACATCGAATCACATCTCACATCGATGTTTCATTTCAAAGAAATTCTAGGCATTTCTTTCCTCATGTAAAGTCGTTTTCACTTGTACTGTACGCCATTCCAATGCAATATGGTGCGTTTCGGTGAATGGGGTGGGTGAGACATTTTATACATACCTACATTGGTGCATTCTGACTTGCATTTGTTGTACATACATACATAGGTACAGTATGTAAGATGCATGGTACAAAACACATCAGAAGATAAGCAGGGAATAAAGATATTATGACTTGTTGTTGTGATGTTTAATTCAGTTGCAGTAAAAAAAAAAACAACAGCGACCGTAACAGTAATAAAAAACAACGGCAACATGTATCATGGCGTGCAAAGAAGAGAACGAACAAGGAACAATGAAGTACTTACATAGATGGAAGGATGGAAGCTTTGAGAAGGATGGAAATGAATGTTTTTATTGGGCATGATTGTTGGCTCCCAACAGTTGTGAAGCCACTTTGGTGACATCATTGAGACGCATGACAATGTGAACGGGTCTACACAACTATTCCTTTCCCGTGACATGATTCAGATGTTGGTTCAACATCTGGATCATGTCATTCGTTGATTTGGGTTGGGCTAGTATGCTGGTGTATGATTGACGTTTTTGACTCTGATTCACCCCTTATCTATCTAATTCGACACCAGCATACCCGCCCTGGCCCTATGTGGATTCATTCTGCTCGCGCCGAGACGGAAGAGCGCTCCAGCGCTCGAGGCCTCAGCTGCCTGGAGAACCAATGTGTTCCATCACCTTCATAACCTCGTTTCACATTACATCTTTTAACCTTTGTCTGATCTTATATTAACCTTTTGTTATGACTTTATTTTAACCTATGAATAAATTTGTATTTCGGAACTGGTTGGCCTGCATGCTAGGTTGCTATGCTTTGCTCCGCGAATCTGCCTTAGGCATAATACTGTATTTAGGTTTAGGATAGGGAATATTTTATGTATTTTTGTAACGTAACGACCATCGAATCACTAGTCGTCCATCAACACAACGCGACTCCATCACCACAACAATCCTCGATTCGGAAGTCCCGTGTTCTGTCAACCATCAAGTAGAACTCACTAATAAAAAGCCATTCCTGTAGTTTTTGCTTTGCATAATTTGATTTAGTATTGACATATTCGTGTGTTATGAGTATTTATTTAAATACATTGGTGATCGTTGATTAATTACGGTTGTTGATTGTTGTTATTTTTTTTTACTTTTCACAATGTCACACCTTCAATCTTGGTTGTTTGTTAAATTAGTTAAGAATGGGGAGTGTGAAGCCACTTTGGTGACATCATTGAGACGCATGACAATGTGAACGGGTCTACACAACTATTCCTTTCCCGTGACATGATTCAGATGTTGGTTCAACATCTGGATCATGTCATTCGTTGATTTGGGTTGGGCTAGTATGCTGGTGTATGATTGACGTTTTTGACTCTGATTCACCCCTTATCTATCTAATTCGACACCAGCATACCCGCCCTGGCCCTATGTGGATTCATTCTGCTCGCGCCGAGACGGAAGAGCGCTCCAGCGCTCGAGGCCTCAGCTGCCTGCAGAACCAATGTGTTCCATCACCTTCATAACCTCGTTTCACATTACATCTTTTAACCTTTGTCTGATCTTATATTAACCTTTTGTTATGACTTTATTTTAACCTATGAATAAATTTGTATTTCGGAACTGGTTGGCCTGCATGCTAGGTTGCTATGCTTTGCTCCGCGAATCTGCCTTAGGCATAATACTGTATTTAGGTTTAGGATAGGGAATATTTTATGTATTTTTGTAAATATTAAGGTGTACTTAAAGATATATATTATTGCAACTTCATCTTTTGCAACAACAGTAAATAAAACAGATGTGCACGAAACCACTTCAGTTTGTAATTACCATACCTGACCTGGCATGACTTGTTTTATGTATGATCACTTACATTAACAGGTCTCATGTGAATTATTTTGTACCAATAAACAAACAGTATTTTAAGTCCCCATTATAAAAGTCTTGAGTTTGCAGATTACCAGAAGAAGAGACCGTGGTGGTAGAATGAAACTACCATGCCTTTTTAATCTATATGAACAATTATGCTCAATAACATTGAATGGAATATGGTCAGACCAGTCAGTCAGGCAAGAAATGCATGAAATTGTGTGGTACATACAAGCCATTTCTCTGTAGAATAGCCTATGGTAGACTACGTATGTATGTACAAACATGCCGGTGCATAATTTGATTCGGAACCCATGTGACCCGACCCGTTCAAGGCTGGTTTGCCGGAAGAATATAATCGAAAAATTCTAGTTTGCTGAAATTATAAATAGATTTTGTAGTTTATAAAGAGTTTGGTAGAGGGATTAAAGAAATCTATTTAGCCACAACTAAGCTACAACAAGCTAAACTGGATATACTGTTGTCAGCTAAGGCTGTTGTTAAGAAATATTGTGGAGCTAAAAATAATTTATCCAAGATACGACGATATTTTGAGATTCACATTATGATTGATTGAAGAAGTTTTTTACACATTATTGCAGTAATAATTCAAATAACCTGAGCTGTGTAAAGTCTTATCCCGAATTCGAACATTGAAAAACAAAAGCAAAAGTGTTCCAAAGAAACAACTACTGTGAATATGCGCAGAATTGGCGAAGAAACCGAACGGTCTGACATACATATTTACTGGTATTTTTATGTATGTACGCACGTAACAAATGTTCGGTAGCTATCAGTGGTGAGAGGTATAAAAACGATATAACCAAGTTGTAACTGATAAAATGCGCGGCACAATTAACACCAGAACCTGGCACCGTATTTGTTTCTTGCGCATTGAAAATTTGTTTTCATAAAAAAAGAACAAAATCAGGCCACTTTCATGACGGATATGTGGTGGACTCTGTGCAGCTAGAAATGAACATTATAATCATGTTCCATCATATGCTCAATATCCATTATATTATATTAAATAAACAATATGTTCAAGAAATGAATAAGATTATTGATGGAATGAAATTCGTTGTTCCTTTATCAGTAGAGTAACCGGGTAGAGCATTCGGGTATTCACATGATTCATGTTTAGGACAAGTTTTATTCAAGTTCGCATAATGTATCGTAAACAATATTTATACAAAAAAGAGTTTATTCGGATCATGTATGTTTTTTACGTGACTTTATGCCAGACATAAGACCATTGAAGTCGTCGTAATTCAGATGGTACGGGCCTGCACATTAGCTGCTGATACTTTATGGTACTGACGTATCTTCCTTCTTATTTGGTCTAAAAGCAAAATACCATGAATCTAGTGGATGAATGGATAGATAGATGCCATGAAAGGATGGATGGATGGATGGATGAATGGATGGATGGATGGATGGATGGATGAATGGATGGATGGATGGATGGATGGATGGATGGATGGATGGATGGATGGATGGATGGATGGATGGATGGATGGATGGATGGATGGATGGATGGATGGATGGATGGATGGATGGATGGATGGATGGATGGATGGATGGATGGATGGATGGATGGATGGATGGATGGATGGATGGATGGATGGATGGATGGATGGATGGATGGATGGATGGATGGATGGATGGATGGATGGATGGATGGATGGATGGATGGATGGATGGATGGATGGATGGATGGATGGATGGATGGATGGATGGATGGATGGATGGATGGATGGATGGATGGATGGATGGATGGATGGATGGATGGATGGATGGATGGATGGATGGATGGATGGATGGATGGATGGATGGATGGATGGATGGATGGATGGATGGATGGATGGATGGATGGATGGATGGATGGATGGATGGATGGATGGATGGATGGATGGATGGATGGATGGATGGATGGATGGATGGATGGATGGATGGTAATTTTTTCAGTCAATGCAAAAAAAACAATGACGACAATTAGTTCCAACGTTTTCCCGCCATCAACGTTATAGAATAGGATATGTTTGTCAAATGTATTTTATTAGTTGGCAGCGACGGAGCAAGTACCAGAATTTTAGCAGAGTTAGAAGGTGCTATTTGAGAAAGTAGTCAACTGAACTCATCAACCTGGATTCTTTTTGTGAACATACTTTTTTACGTCGATTAGTATGATGATTCAAGCCCACTCATCCGCCACCAGCAAGATAATCTCTTAATCCGCTTAGACGCACCATTAGTCATTTATCGTAAACCCAATAATACAACAAACCGGTAATAATTCAGTAAATTGCCCTTTCCACTTGAGTAAGTTTTGGCGGCAATAGATATGATGAATCTCATCGGTTATGTCAGATTTGCGTAAAATCTGTAGTTTACATTGCAAGTAACTTATAACGAAACTAAGGAACTAACCAGACACGCAAAACTTTAGTGAGTTACTGTAAAACAGTTTGTATAACGATCTTATGTACAAAATAGAAATTTGCCACATCTTGATTATAGAAGGAAAAATATAAGAAAATATGCCTGAAGTGGCTCCCACACGTCTAAATGACTAAATAACCGATGACTTGGCTATCGTCTACGTTCAACAGCTAAACAAACAAACAAATAATTGATAATAATAAACCATATTGCGCCGAAAAAATAAGATAGCAGAAACAATTTCTGGAAAAAAAGAATACAGTGTTTAATTGAACCGTTTTCAAAGAAACCCTTGAATTATTGTAGGAGATTCTGAGAAAGAAAAGAACCCCTATCTGTTCGTCCGTTTTTGCAAATGAAAAATAAGATAGAATAACAATGGCCGCGGTCAGAAGTCCCATTAGGAAGAAACCCAAATTTCATCTGAATGAGCGTACAGTATTTCTTAGGCGATCTTCCAGTTGCGAGATTTTGTGTGAAAGACCACACTAAAAGCAAGATATTTCTCTTTCTTAGATTTATCTCTCTCGCCAATGAATGAAGGAATCAATGAAAGAATGAACGAATGAATGAATGAATGAATGAAGGAATCAATGAAAGAATGAATGAATGAATGAATGAATGAAGGAATCAATGAAAGAATGAATGAATGAATGAATGAATGAATGAATGAATGAATGAATGAATGAATGAATGAATGAATGAATGAATGAATGAATGAATGAATGAATGAATGAATGAATGAATGAATGAATGAATGAATGAATGAATGAATGAATGAATGAATGAATGAATGAATGAATGAATGAATGAATGAATGAATGAATGAATGAATGAATGAATGAATGAATGAATGAATGAATGAATGAATGAATGAATGAATGAATGAATGAATGAATGAATGAATGAATGAATGAATGAACGATTGTGTGTTGTTTAGTGCCCACTCAACGGCACGACCATCCAATTTCCGTTAAGGACCTGGTGAATGAGAAAAAAACATAACCCAGAAAAAGGAACCCCAATAGGAAATGCAAATCCGTGAGGACCATACAACCTTTTTAGCGCGATTGGTTACTGAATTATTCTAAATAAATTAATGTAAAAAATAATTAAAATGAGAGTGAAAGCATTTTATAAGAAAAAATTTAACACATGCAAAAAATGGCTGCAAGCCAATTAATTTTGATATCTAATCCAAACATACGTTAGCAGTGTGCAGGCTATATCGAGTGTGTACGATACATACTAGTTAGTATACATACTTACGTATGTACATACATACATACATACGTGCCAGAATACGTTTGTTACGTGAATGAACGTCATTTAATGTCCTTTATAGTCATATTTATTTCTTCAAACAACGTTTTGTGAAGAAATTACATCTATAGTAACACATTAATCACAAGTAAATATGAGATTATGTAGGTCATCAGGTTTGATTTGGAACATACATACATAGAATACATACATACTTGATTGGGCCTGTGGCATACATATTCTATGTAGGTACATACATATTCTACATACATACAATGTCGGTGTGCCAGTACGACACAGCTCACAATGATGGATGAGTAGCATAAATAGCAGGTGTGGAATGTCAGTTAAAATATGTATATGTAATTGGCAAAAACTCACTGGCATCTCTTTTTTGAGCACTTATTAATTACATGAAAGCTAATTTCAAATTTGTTATCGTAAATTTTATTTATGAACTCTACATAGTTTATCGGACGATGTTATGCCAATGCGCTCTAACAATGCGTCAGTGAGCAAAGCAATGAGTGAACAATTATTATTGCTTTCGGAAAAACGTTACACGATGTCTGTAAGTTTACATAAATTAGAAGTCTTTCAGAGTTTGATTATGTACGCGCGAAGAGATAATAAATAGATGAGCCCTAAGTTAGGCACTTTTATAGGGTATACAGAAACAAATACCGTTGTAACCTCCTGTACTCTTTACATTTTCCATGTGATCGAATTAATTTTGTATAAAAGTTTTACTTTGCAACAAACTGCAAAACAATGCATTTTTATCAAAATTCAAATCGATCGAATTAATTGTGCATACTGTATTCCCTGTAGATATAAAGTTCCTGATAATTAAATGGAAACGTAACGGAACAACTATTTGATAATCTTTATTTTATTTTCACGAATAAAATTGTTCAGTATAATGCCCTTTCCAAAATTAAGTGGCTCTTCAGCTGTTTAGCACTTTCATAATGTTCATGATAGTTCAATGTTTGTCATGGGTTACTAAATAAATATAAACAATGGAATTTTTACTCAACCCATTTAACAAAGAGAACCAAAAAACACCTGTGTATATTAGCACCAACAAAGATCGATGCTGAAATGGCAAAGACAGATGTTCCTAAAACAATTCGAAGTAACATTTATGGCCGTAAATGTACCAAATGTAAGATCTACTGGAAATGGCTCTTTCCTCTGTCAAAAAGTGGCTGAACGAAAATAACATACATAACTAATGAAGTATGTATAACAAACATAAATCATTGAATACTTTCAGATTGAAACAAAAAACACATACGGTTGGTTTGCATGAATATCTAGAACGGATTTTCAGTAAGAAAAACGCAATGTAATTTGAATAGTTATTGGATGCGTTCTTGATTTAGTAAACAAACTCATTCATTGTTAACTAAATCAAGAACACTTTCTTTTCTAAGTCCAAACAGACATTTGTTAGAAATACATATCGTTTTCAGTATGAGTCTCACGTCCTAAAAACCCTTTGTTTCATGGGCCAATAAATAAATAAAAGGAAATGTCAGCTCACCATCTGTGTAAAATCGTACTCCCATAACCCGTTAAACAAAGCGAACAAAGAAAACACCAAATTGTGAAAGGCGTTAGCAAAAGTTAAAAAGCAAGTTTGTCAACTGAATCAGGAGGAATGCATCCATTCCCAGTTCCAAACAGACATTTGTCTAAACAGACATTTATCCAAACAGACATTTGTTCGAATACAAGTGTGTGCCGTGGCAGAGATGCGATGGCAAAAGGATGCTTTGTAAAAAAGGAAAGCGAACATTTGGTCGGCTAATGGATTTTATGTCCGATACATAAAATAGGATTAATAGAGTGAGCAGCCGTTAAATCTGTGTATGTCAAATAAAACAATGAGGCCAATTGTGGTTTTCCTGGTTTCATCCTGGATTATTTTTTAAAGAATCATAAAAAAGCTCAAAATTATGTTTTTGAAAGGTACATTTATGTATGTAGCTAAAAAGGAAAATCTAACATTAGACATACTGAGGAGAAACTCGTAGGTCCTAACAGCTATTACTCTTGATTTTTTTTCACCAGTTAGTCAGGGAAGTACATACAGTAGCGAATTCCGGAAACGCAGTAAATTTGCAAATTCTTTTGTGCCGCACTCCCGATTTTGCGCCAACCAGACCAGCTTCCCGACGCCCACCCGCCACCGCCTATTTCATTGTTTATAAGGCTTCGGCTTAGTCATTAGCACAGACTGTTCGTTCTAAGCGAGATCACCGAGTATGAGGCTAAGAGTTAGTTTTCAGTTTAGGCTTAGGATTAGGCTTAGGGTTTGGGAAGGGCTTGGGCGCGTAGCGCCCGAGCCCTTCTCCAAAGGCTAAGCCTAAGCCTAAGCCTACACTGAAACCTAAGTTTTATGCCCCCGCCTTGGACCGTTAGCACCGCGAAGCGGAGGTGTCCAGCGTGGTTTTCCACTCATGAAGGGCGCTTTTATAACAGTTCCGCTTTTGACGGTTCCGCTTTTCAAAGTTCCGCTTTTGACGTTTAAAAAAATACAAAATAAAAATCGGCAGTGCGGCACAAAATTAAGCCTTTTACTGCGTTTTCGACGCGTGTACATACAGTATGTAGAAAAATATGATTTGTTTGACCTGTATGTACATATGTACATTTATATGATTTGTTTGACATGTATGTATGCATGTATGTACGTATTGTATATATGTACATATAATTTGTTTGACACGTTCATACATGATTGACGGGTCAGTTAGAGACAAACACTGCAAAAACCATGAGAAACTGACGGCTGTTCCAACCAAAAATGTTTTCTTCGAACAACTGGATGAGCAATGAATGGATTGCTGTTCAGAAGGGTGAACTTCTAGAACGAAGATGTTTTCTGTTTTTAAGGATGAATGAATTTTCAATTTCAGAAACAACCTTGTTATTTTACTTTGCTCACAAGAATTAGATAACGAAAGGAAATATTAAGAAAAAAATAAATGGAGTATTTATTTCTTTGAGATCAATAGATAAAGATCCAAAGCTCACCCTGTCGACACACAGTAAAGAATGAGATTCTCATTTTACTATTTGGTGTATCCTGCTAATCCATGTAATTCTAGAATAATCTACATGAATAAAGCACCACCCAGTATTAACAGCGGAAGATAAGGCTTCACAAAAAGACAACGTTTCTTTTGGCCGTTCCAGAAAATATTATTTTTTTGCTCGGTATACAAAATTGATCTGAATATTACCCAGTCAGACAATTTCGGGGACTAAATTTCTATTTTAGATTTATTCGTCCGTCAATATGTCCATGATACATACAAAATGGATGTAATGTACTCGTCAGTACTACTGATCCAGACTGCTTCATATCCGATAGCGTGACTGGGATTACAAAGCTGTTTAATCCGAGCCACAGCAGAAGATTTAACAACAACAACAACAACAACAACAACAACAATAACAACAACAACAACAACAACAACAACAACAACAACAATAACAACAACAACAACAACTGTGCAGTATGAGATATAAAAGAGAAAAAAGTCGGGAAGACAAGTGAGTCTTTCTGATAGAATCATAATTGAATACTTGAAAGCAAGAATACCAATTCTAGTATCTTTATTCAATGTCCAAAAAGCTTAACTCATGAACTATAATAGTCGGAGCTTACATATCAACCATCGAATGGAAGATAAACAGTTATACGTCGAATGTTTTCTGGATGTTCTCAACAACTGTAATAAACTACATATGAGAAACGATCCATTTGCACTGGTACAACAATCCGTTTATATTGACTCCACTCCATCACATATTTTTTGCACCTGAAAGGAACCTTCAAAGATGAACTCAATTCAATGAAAAATACTGAATCGGTTTTGGATTACATACACTCATTTTACAGTTACATAAATAAATAAAAGATATATGAATAACTGATTTTCTCTCAATATAAAAATGCATGAAATTGAAATAACACCTTAACTGAAGTCACTTAATGTGAAATAATTGATCATCCACTACAGTTTTTAACGTGCAGATCTTTTGTGCAGTCTTCTGCAGATGTTATCTGCACATCCAATAATGAACAGCCCGGGGACCTAAGCCAACAATACGGATGCCCACTGGCGGACGAGTCAAACTTCCAAAGAGAGGGGAATTCGTACAAAGAGGGGGAATTGTCAAGCCGGTTCACTTACACGTTGAGAAAAAATTCCTACTTTTTGAAACCGACAAAGAAGGGGGATTTTCATTTTCCCTTTCCATCTCTCGTCCGGTAGTGCGGAGACCGAAAATGATTAAGTGAGTGTGCACGTAGAGCGCGTCAGTAAAACACAAGATACAACCATTGTCGGATGAGCCAATTTTTCAAAGGGAGTTGGATTTTGTCAAAAGAAGGGGTAGTGTTAGTTCTCAGGTCATTTTACCTACACATTAGGGAACAAACCCTACTTTCTGAGGACGCCAAAGAAAGGGGAATTCCACTTTTCCCACTTCTCGTCCGCTAGTGGAAACAACCAATGTTGGTCGGTAATGGTGCTGGTAAAAGTGACTAGTGGGTTCCTGTCGACAGTCATTATGTCGTTAGCTGTCAAAACAATCCGATGTTTGACGTTGTGCCAAGTTATACGCCTACTTAAGTTCATTATTTGATTTATTTTATAATTTTGGGAATGAACTCTTAGTTTCAGGTTCAGTGGTTCGGCATGGAACGAAATACTTACGTTGATAAATTATGATGATCTGGTCTAAACAACCACACGATTCAATTCAACAGTATAAATGGTAACATGTAGATGTATGTATTTACTGTACTGTATGTGAAAAAGAAAGGTTATCGATAGAAAACATAAATGAAAATCATTAAATGTGAAACAGCATTCTAACCATAGATCATCAACCTCTTTCACGAGCAGAGCCCAACTCGATTAAAAAGTCAGGACTAATCAAGCTACATATTCAGAACAAACTTGCTTCGCCATTGATGTAAAAAATTGATGACCTTATGACCTTTGGGCTACAATATGCCAAGAATTGATCCTCCAAGGCACAAATGCAACTGATGACAACTTTAGCGGACTTACTTGTAGTTGTGTACATGCTGTATCTCTAGAGAAACATTTCCAAAACTGACGCATGAGTTAACACATGTTGTCCGATGTTTCATTATCAGACCCTTCGGGAGAAGGTTTACCTGAGGGAACCCACCCAGCTTATATATTTCAGAATAGTTACGTGAAAATAACAAAAAACGCAGCCATTTATCAGGAAAAAACTTGCAGACTCAACATTCGTGTTTTTCACCCGAAGCTCAATTGTTTGGTACCATTAGCAGCAACGAAACTGCACCACTGAAATGCGGTCGCGTCGTGGCAAGCAAAAAAACCGCATGTTTGTTATGGACAAGTGTTTACAAGTTCGCCATCGAAACCAGAGTCACCTGAAACACTAGCGGACGAGTAGGGGTGGGAAAGGTGGAATTCCCCCTCTTTGGCGTTTTTAAGTATAATTTGTTCCCTAAGAAGTAGGTGAAATGACCTGAAAACTGTCAATTCCCCTTCATTGACTACATTCCCCCCTCCCTTTGGATGATCCGCCAGTGACCTGAAGTGCAGTTGTTTTTTTTCTGTGAAAGATCCACAAGTGTCCGGTTGTTTTGCAAAGTACTTGCCTTTGTATTCTACTCTATGTTTATTTCAAAGAACAAATGCACGTACAGTACAGTACCTATGAACCCCGAAATAGCACACTACATGTAGCTTTTCTAAATTACTCGATTTTTCTCGTAAACTTTTTCAGATATGTACCATCAGTATAAGATATGTTTTCGGAAGGTTGTCCAGAATTATCTAATTTTGAAACACTTATGCGACACGGTTTTCATAGAGTGCCAAATTTTAGCACTAAAAAAGGCTAAAGTTTAACTACCATTATTCTGCCCAAGACTACTATGTACATGTTGTTCACCACGTTGATGATTCGGCGGTCTGTATTATTGGAGTCTTACCACCAGTGGATGAGAAGAGGAGGGAAAAGTGGAATTACCCCCTTCTTTGGGGGTTCAAAAAGTAGAGTTTATTCATTAAGGTGTGGGTAGAATGCCCTAATTTCTGCCGATTTCCCTCTCTTTGGGAAAATTCCCCTCCCTTTGGAGGTTTGACTCGTCCGCCAGTACCACCGGCAACCGCAGATCCGGCAGGTTGTCTGGCTGGAAGGGCGTAATTTCAATGGTTAAAGACAGGGAGAAGAAATCCAATTTTCCGGAACTTTTCCTTCAGGAATTAAATTTTTCACTTTGAATAACGTCCACATTTGATTCCAATAACCTTAAACTCGGATAACTCGTCCGCTTGTGGTTCAATATGACTTTCAAGTGTCGGCGGCATCGCCGATTTCTCTGCCACGACCAATGCCATTTCGTCAGTACCAACTACTGATCTTCCGGCAGAATCTGTTTGCTTAACGTTTTTTTTCAGATTGCAGGGGAAAAGTTTTGACTTGAGAAGTGCGGTGAGATTTGGTGAGCTAGATTTTGGTGGCTTTTTGTAGAAATGTAAAGCTTTTTATAAAGACGTATTTCTCATTGTAAATATGCTTACGAATACAAACAAATATAAAAAAATTTGTGCACACTGAAGTTCTGCACTAAAACAAATTGGTGAATAAAAAATTACAAGGGTTTTGTAGAACAGTCAAACAACAAATGTTGGGAATTAAAGTGTCATCGCAGCTTTTGACGTTTGAAACGAAACTTTACAAAGGTTTCTGCACGTAGACCATAGGATGGAATGGATATTGAAAATATCAAGTTACTGAGAAATATGCAATAGACTTGATTAATTTAATTATTGTTGCATTGACTGTAAAACAATTATATTGGCACAACTATATTTCTAGAAAAAACATGATACGCTTCAACTGAAGTTCAATTCTATGAAAACGAAAGACATTCTCTTGACGAACTTCGCCAACATTGACCTCTCAGACTTGTTCTGGTCAAAATCAGCTGCAAATATTATCACGGTAAACTTCACAGAATAGTCAGAAAAAATATATATTTCGCAATGCCACGACAACCAAAAGTGCAGTTGCACAGCATATGAGTGTTAACGAAATCCCATTAATCACGTTATTCGAGACAACCAGTGAGACGAAACCCCCAGTGTTGATCGAGATAGCTTCATAGACCAGCTCGAGAATTTCGCGTCAAAATTAGCCCGTCACATTCATCATAACTATCACAAACGTCAACAACAACGACAACAACAACAACAACAACAACAACAACAACAACAACAACAACAACAACAACAACAACAACAACAACAACAACAACAACAACAACAACAACAACAACAACAACATTTTGAAATAAGAATCAATTACATCCAAGAGAGACGTTCAGGCTAACGTATTCTATAAAATTAGTTCAACTTTCGAACGGTTGGCTCGCAACGCGTGCGGCGTGCAACAAATAAAAATTAAACTAAACAACCCGAACCAACGAGACAATTGCACTGTTGCAGCAGTGCAGCACCGATTTTGTTGCACGTAAAAGTGTGCCATATCGAGAGGAGACGACTGAAAACTGCAAACCAATGTGGAGACGGTGAGTCCCTCAACCCAATCGCAATCCGAGGGCGGATCAACAAATCCACTACAAAACTGCTTTATAATGACTCATTTTACAGAGTATTCGAAACTTCTTCAAGGATATAAAACTGCAGACGATAAGGATTATAACACGTTTTTATTAGTTTTGATGTCTCAGTAAATCATTGCCAGAATCTGGTCCAAGTAAAGCACCACTTATTATCGTAGCCATAACGCGGCACTCACACACATAAGAACCAAGCACCAATAACAACTGCTGCATTCGGAAAGTGATTGTGGGGACGCAGGGTGTATCTGACTCCAGTTGTTGTGAGAGTAGCTTTTATGTTGTGGGGTGTTGAAAGGGTGATCGACCTGTGAGATTGCGGATACAGGTGATTTGCTGAAACTGGTTGAACATCTCTTCTTGTTCTAACAATTTTCGATGTTTCATCATCAGTCATTTTGGGACTGGTTGTGGTTTCAGATGTGATTTAGTTCGGATGCCGATGGAATTGAAAACAAATTTGGGTGATTCAATTTGCTGTGACTCTAAGAACAGCGGTAGTGAATAGCACAAAAGATCGCGAATTTTGTGAGAACATGCGAATTGCGAACTTCGAAGAAAAGATAGCGGATTCTAAATATTTGACTGTTATATAGGGTGTCCCACGTAACTTGCAATATTCTGCGAGGCCACAAAAAAATTTGTGGTGGAGATATTTTGAAAATTAAAAAAGCAAATGATAGTCCAGTTTGTAAAGTTTTGTTTGCCACCCACCAGAGGTTTATTGTACAAACAGTTCTTGATTTATGGCTACTTTTCCAAAAGTAGTCATTTTTAGTTTTTGATGTCTCATCGGGGGCTCTAAAAATTGTTCTAGAAACACAGTATTTCATTGAAAGGTTACATAAGTCTGAAAAAAAATTTTGTGATCATTATTAATAAATGTGTTTTTTAAATCATGATGGGACATATTTATACGTTAGATAATCGATCAAAACCCCTTAGGAGTCACCAAAAGACACAAAAATCACAAACAAGATACATTACCGATTTATTCTAAAAAACCGTTTTTTGAATCAGAAAACTACCTTTTTACATTTAATTACACGGGAACACTGTTGCCGAAATCAAATATTATGTTCGAAATTTACGTTCTTTTATTATGTTCACATTTTTGTTCGTGAACAAATTGAATTATGTTCGGTGAATTTGGCGGACTTTTGTGAACGTAATGGAATTGTGTCTATATACCGTTCGCGAACAAAGTTTTATGTTCGCTATATACGTAGATTTCCGAAGAACATAAATGTTTACACTCCCATAATTTACCAAAGAAAAAGGAACAAAAAGAGAACAACACAGTTCCGTTCAGGAACGAATATGTTACGTTTTATTTACGTTCTTTTTAAAATCAAGGTGCGTAGGTAAAATTCTATGTAAATTTTTACAACTGAGAATCGGATTAATATATCAACGGTAACGGTTTGCATGGGCATGGAATGTGATATCCAATTATTCAATCTGCCCGGAGCCTAATTAGTTGTTGTTTTAATAGAAATGAAAAATTAAATCATTCCAGATTTTAAATCAAACCAAAACAAAACCACAAACAACCAACCTTCCACAATCCACCATGGAATCCGAAGAGCCTTCCTCGCAGTCCCAAACAGATGATGGTCTGGATGACATTTTCCGGGATCGAGGTGATGAGGAGCAACAAGAGCGTAGACGCGAGACGGCCGCCGGCTCAGAACCAGAAGGACAACAAGATGATGACTTGGTTAGGTGAACATGTGATTGATTGAATGAATGAGCGATTGATTGATTGAATAAAAGTGTGTTAGCTTAGTCAGGTGATTAAAACCTAGGATGGCCGGATACATTGAAATATAAAATGTTATATTTTTATATATAGTTAGAACTGATGATTAAACTAACTTGTTCAGGAAATCCAGCAGCCGATGGACCATGATCAAGTAGAGTCCGAATCAACGACACAGCAGACGGAGACGGCCACCGGCACCGGCACAGCAGGACAACAAAAACAGAATCAATCTTCCACATCATGCCAGTCCCAGCCAGCTGCTGAGGTGATTTCGGACACCGGCGGAGTTGACGAGAAACTGGATGCGGTTGGTTGTGTCAGTGTGTCGGTATCACACGTGGACGCGGAGCAGGAGAACATCAATCAGATGCTGGTCGGAGTGCAGCATGAAGACCCGGTTCAGGAAACGGCCACAGAACGCAAGGAAAAGGTGGGTTGGGTGCATTCTGTTGTGTTCTATGATAAGTTTATATCTTATATTGTATTTCGCTGTGTTATTTATGTATTTTGCTATCCCTTTTCTGGCTATTTTTATTAGTTTGTTTTCAGACATCGGCAACAGCGGCGAATCCGGTCGTGTCTACTAGTGGCGGGTCGCACCCGACTGAACGCAAGGAAAAGATGAAGGGAAAGGTGGGTTGGGTGCATTCTGTTGTGTTCTATGATAAGTTTATATCTTATATTGTATTTAGTTTGTTTTCAGACATCGGCACCAGCGGCGAATCCGGTCGTGTATGCCAGTGGCCGGTCACAGCCGACTAAACGACAGGAAAAGGTGAAGGGAAAGGTGGGTTGGGTGCATTCTGTTGTGTTCTATGATAAGTTTATATCTTATATTGTATTTAGTTTGTTTTCAGACATCGGCACCAGCGGCGAATCCGGTCGTGTATGCCAGTGGCCGGTCACAGCCGACTAAACGACAGGAAAAGGTGAAGGGAAAGGTGGGTTGGGTGCATTCTGTTGTGTTCTATGATAAGTTTATATCTTATATTGTATTTTGCTGTGTTATTTGTGTAATTTGCTATCCCTTTTCTGGCTATTTTTATTAGTTTGTTTTGTTTCAGCGAACCCCAAATACAGAGCCTAAACTGAAAACTAACTCTTAGCCTTATACAAGGCAATCTCCTTTATTAACGTACAGTTTGTTTTCGGAACTAAGCCGAAGCCGTACAAACAATCAAATGGTTCAAACTAATCACTAATCGACACTTTGGCAAGCAGGCAACACCCTTTCCGATTGCCGTTCCAGCAAATAGTAATAATAACCGATTATTGATTAACTTTAATTCTTAAATGTCTTGTCTTGGGGTTATTTTTATCAATCTGGGGTTAGGACCTGGGATTAATTTTAACACTCTGGTCTGGGGTTATCACCAGGGTTATTTTTTTATCAATTTGGGGTTAGCCGATCGGGGTTATTTTTATCACTGCGGGGTAATGGGTTAATGGGGTTAGCGGGGTTATCTTTATCACAGACCCCTGACCCCACACGTGTTGTTAATATTTGTACTGGCAGGGATTTGTTTCTAATAATGGATCATTTGACGGTATTTGCTTGTCATAACTGGTGACTTTAATTATTTTCTAGGTATCCCGTCGACCGCCCAAACCAGGCGCACTGTTCAAAGTCGAGAAGATACTGGATCGCCGCCAGATCGAGGGTGATTTCCAATATCTTATAAAGTGGGACGGATATCCGGAGTTTGTCGTATTTTTTTATTCCATGTTAACAATTTATATGAACTATAAAAAGTTGTTACAAACTTATAGAAATAAAATTACTTTAAAAATATAATATTTACTTCAGTACCGCCAACTCCTGGGAGCCTTCGGCTAACATCCATTCGGCCCTTATTGAAAAGTATGAAAAAGAAAGGAAACTGTCCAGTGACGACGAGATCATGGCGCCCATTGCAAACGATACACCATGTACACTAAAGTGGCCAAAACTGCGGCGCAAGAAAGGTCGAGGCTCAAAAACCAAAGAGGTTACAATTCATTTATTATTACGATATATTACGATGTATTATGTTTTATTCACAACTCTGAATAAGTTGGGGATGACCGGCATAGCCCCTTAAAATAACATTTGAAGTGGATAAAAGAAAGGGATAAAGGTCATTTGACGGAGATGGCCGTCGGGAATGATTCTCAGCATCTACGTTGAGATGATAACAAGGAGGTCCTCCTGTATACCAGTCTGTATTTATTTTAATTAATTTGTGGCACGATGTTTTATCTAGATTGTTGTGGCCTTCCGTTCAAACGATTATTACGTGTCTTATCTTGATATGAAACATGATTGCAATTATTATTTGTTGTATAATTATATTCTAGTCTATTTTCAGGCATCGGCTGGTCTGATGAAGGTCTCATGTACACACTCGACTCCCAGTCGACTCGACGCATCGCAATCCAATGTCAGTGGTGGCGTTAGTGTAATTTTATAATTTAAGTCATAGTAGCGTCGTATGGGTATTATGATATTGGGTATTATGTAATTTAGTGTATTTTTATTGTTGATGATTATGCGAAAGATTATTCATTTTTGTGTATTGTATTCAATGTAGTTTAAAACATTATTTTAGTCAACGGACACTGCCAAAAAGCCCATGTCAACGGAGTTGCCCGCCGAGCACCAGGCCATCACCACAACTACGGAGGCGGCCGGCGATGTTAATGAGGTTACTTTAATTTAATTCAATCATTACACCTCGCTGGGACTCCCTGTAGATAGATAGATAGGATAGTTTGATCTCTGAACTGATTGCAGCTTCGCGCCTTCCTTGAGGACTTCAGGGGACCTGTCGTGAAACGGTTAGATGAGGCGGGTACATCGATTCAACCGTTGGAGAAAAAGGTCAGTTACGAGCATCGTGACCCGTCGATTAATGAATACACTCAATTGAAGACGGTTGCCAAATTCTGATCTATGTGAAATGTAAACATCATGTGACAGTCTACACATGTAACATCATGTGACAGACATCATATTCTAGTCTAATATCAGGCATCGGCCGATTTGGTGTCGGCCTCCTGTCAACACTCGAGTCCCAGTCCAAAACGACACCGGACGTCATCAGACCAAAGTGATCCGACCGACGCAGTGACGGCCGAGGCGGGTACATCGATTCAACCGTTGGAGAAAAAGGTCAGTTACGAGCATCGTGACCCGTCGATTAATGAATACACTCAATTGAAGACGGTAGCCAAATTCTGATCTATGTGAAATGTAAACATCATGTGACAGTCTACATCTTCAGTGACCGGCGGAGATAATGGTGGTTTCTCTTGTTGTTGTTGTTGTTGTTGTTGTTGTTGTTGTTGTTGTTGTTGTTGTTGTTGCTTTTGTTGTTGTTGTTGTTGTTGTTGTTGTTGTTGTTGTTGTTGTTGTTGTTGTTGTTGTTGTTGTTGTTGATGTTGTTGAGTGACCGACTTATCTTCAGCCTCTTGGCCAGATGTTGTCACCAGTCTCTCCAACATCATCTCTGTCCAGCTGCCTGCACCTTGATGAGAATGAGATGAGCATTGATTGGGCCAAGGAGGTCGAGAGCTTCATGTCCAAATCACAGGTGAGGTTATGTATAGCAACAATTTAGTGACAAACAAATGACGTGAACAACAAGAACGACAACAACTAATACAACAACAACAAAAACAACTTATATTTCGAAAGTGAAACAGTGAATAATAAAGTATACATTTCCAGGAAAATCTATTGGAATCAGTGGCCGAAGCGAGTGCGCCCAGCGAAGAGCAGGCAGCCCTGGAATTAACAGAGAGCACAAAATCTACTGACAGCACTGAGCCCAAAGTTAGTGTTTTGACTAATGAACTTTCCTCTCACATTTAGCAATCTGTCTTTTCAGATGTTTTTATTACCCAATCGACTGACATCTTTTCAGACCGTGGCACCCAAACCAACTGAACGACAGATCTCCGAAACAAAGCGAAAATCCAAAAACCCTGACTCAGCCAATGTACCACCACCACCGCTCGCCATTGTCGATTGCTCAAACAAGAAACTCGAATCCAAAAAGAAAAAGGAGAAACCAGCTAAAGAAGTGGAGATCAGCTTTGCGTTGGTTTTACTCAATGACGGGCCTGATGTTTTCTTGGTCACATCTGTGTCACATATGAGATTGTGAATATATATATGTGTATTTATGTGTATTTATATATGTGTAAATCTTAAAGTTGATAGTAGATTGAAACATATTTGTTTTTAAATGAGTTATTAAAATGATGATTATGGTATTTTCAGTATCAAAGATGAACTCAATTCCAAAGAAGAGGCTCAACAACAGACCAGTGCGGTTGTGGATCCACCATCTTTGTCACCGCCAGAACAACAACCTGAACTTGTGAAAGAAACATCGACATCGACATCGATTCAACCGTTGGAGAAAAAGGTCAGTTACGAGCATCGTGACCCGTCGATTAATGAATACACTCAATTGAAGACGGTTGCCAAATTCTGATCTATGTGAAATGTAAACATCATGTGACAGTCTACACATGTAACATCATGTGACAGACATCATATTCTAGTCTAATATCAGGCATCGGCCGATTTGGTGACGGCCTCCTGTCAACACTCGAGTCCCAGTCCAAAACGACTCCGGACGTCATCAGACCAAAGTGATCCGATCGACGCAGTGATGGCCGAGGCGGGTACATCGATTCAACCGTTGGAGAAAAAGGTCAGTTACGAGCATCGTGACCCGTCGATTAATGAATACACTCAATTGAAGACGGTTGCCAAATTCTGATCCATGTGAAATGTAAACATCATGTGACAGTCTACACATGTAACATCATGTGACAGACATCATATTCTAGTCTAATATCAGGCATCGGCCGATTTGGTGACGGCCTCCTGTCAACACTCGAGTCCCAGTCCAAAACGACTCCGGACGTCATCAGACCAAAGTGATCCGACCGACGCAGTGATGGCCGACCGACGCAATGATGATAACTTAGCCAATGTTGGTGACGGCATTATTTTTCTTTTTTAATTTAATTCATAGCAAACATTAACACTTATTGAGACAGTCACCATGGGTACAAATTTTAAAGTGCTGTCACTGCTAAAAATAACACTGTCTAATAACTAACAGCAGCATTAAAAATGTAAACGTTTTCACCGCATCTTAGGACGAGCTGCGGACAACCATCATCGATTCCGACTGTTTCTATGACGATGATGATGATGACGAAAAAGAATGTCGAAAAAAATCATCGGAATGCCAGCAGTCGAAGAAGAAGAATCGTCGTGTGTCAGGCCACATGGTTCGTGTAATTGACATAGAACTAAGCTTTGTATTACATTTCATTTAAATTTATATTTTAAGTGTCAAGATGTGTAAATGTTATACTTTACAATATTTTAACATTACAGTATTTTATATTCCATATGGAGTCCATGTAAGTTATGTAAATTATTCTGCCTCCTACAAAAACGTTTTTATAGATGAAGGTGCCCGTGGTAAATAGACCGAAACAGTCGAAGATTACCAACTTTGCCATTAACAAGGATGAGGTTAGAAATGAAAACGGAATAAATATATTTATTATCATCATAACATAACATATGCAACATTCGAACTGAGCCTGTCTGAACCATGGAAATGATTCAGGCGGACACGATGCCGAAAATAACCTACGTGACACGGCGCGAGAGGTACAACCCGGTTCGGTCATCATCACAGCCAAATCCTTCCGCGCCGGAAGAACACAGCGTTAGTTTGCATTTTCAAATTCATTTATTTATATTTATTTCGACTGTTTCCATGAGCATATATTTTAAATGTCAAACTTTTCATTATTATTTTATTATATTAGATATAACTTTTATTTTACACTAAGTTTGTCTGCAACTTTTAAATAATTTGTATTTTATATCGTTAATAAGTAATTTGTCTTAACTTAGTGGAACTTATCATGGTTATTATCATTTGCATTTGAATTTAATTAAAGAATATTATTCAGACTACAAGCCCGTCTCCTATGTTCCCAGAGTCGGTTAAACGATCCAAGTCCTTAAGCGACAATGTGGTCACCATCGTTGAAACTGGATCTAAACCGATCACGCAAGCCGACAGTGAAGTAGCTATCTTGGTTAATGAATCGGACACGATCAACGAATTTATGCGTCATGAGGATGAACTGCGTCAAGTTTTGGTACCTAACATATGGTAATGGGGAACGAAAGGGCCTTCCATTTATTTAAAACTATATAGAAAGACGAATATGTATTATAAATATGTTTATATATATATATATATATATATAGATATGAATTTATTCAGACGTACATCGGTGGTGAGCTGTCCGGATCACTTTGACACATATTGCCGGTACATTTCATCGGGTTCGGAATCTTCACGCAATTGTGCACTTTCAGCTTAGCCCACAACTCCGACATCACGTCACGCTGCGCGAACGGGTGTTCCAGTTTCACGTGTCTGTAATAGAAGAGAACAATTTGACCTGCCGGTTGACTAACACTAAACACTGAAGAGAGTTGACTACTATATTTTTGAGATATGGCACTTTCAGTGCCATAGTACCTTAAATGCGCCCAACTGCTAACAGACAAACGCCAGCCATTTTTTGATATACCTTTTGATTTTCCTAAAAATGGGCCTGTCCGTAGAGTGAACAACGGCGGAAACGATGGTGGAATAAACCAGCGAGTTGACTACTATATTTTTGAGATATGGCACTTTCAGTGCCATAGTACCTTAAATGCGCCCAACTGCTAACAGACAAACGCCAGCCATTTTTTGATATACCTTTTGATTTTCCTAAAAATGGGCCTGTCCGTAGAGTGAACAACGGCGGAAACGATGGTGGAATAAACCAGCGAGTTGACTACTATATTTTTGAGATATGGCACTTTCAGTGCCATAGTACCTTAAATGCGCCCAACTGCTAACAGACAAACGCCAGCCATTTTTTGATATACCTTTTGATTTTCCTAAAAATGGGCCTGTCCGTAGAGTGAACAACGGCGGAAACGATGGTGGAATAAACCAGCGAGTTGACTACTATATTTTTGAGATATGGCACTTTCAGTGCCATAGTACCTTAAATGCGCCCAACTGCTAACAGACAAACGCCAGCCATTTTTTGATATACCTTTTGATTTTCCTAAAAATGGGCCTGTCCGTAGAGTGAACAACGGCGGAAACGATGGTGGAATAAACCAGCGAGTTGACTACTATATTTTTGAGATATGGCACTTTCAGTGCCATAGTACCTTAAATGCGCCCAACTGCTAACAGACAAACGCCAGCCATTTTTTGATATACCTTTTGATTTTCCTAAAAATGGGCCTGTCCGTAGAGTGAACAACGGCGGAAACGATGGTGGAATAAACCAGCGAGTTGACTACTATATTTTTGAGATATGGCACTTTCAGTGCCATAGTACCTTAAATGCGCCCAACTGCTAACAGACAAACGCCAGCCATTTTTTGATATACCTTTTGATTTTCCTAAAAATGGGCCTGTCCGTAGAGTGAACAACGGCGGAAACGATGGTGGAATAAACCAGCGAGTTGACTACTATATTTTTGAGATATGGCACTTTCAGTGCCATAGTACCTTAAATGCGCCCAACTGCTAACAGACAAACGCCAGCCATTTTTTGATATACCTTTTGATTTTCCTAAAAATGGGCCTGTCCGTAGAGTGAACAACGGCGGAAACGATGGTGGAATAAACCAGCGAGTTGACTACTATATTTTTGAGATATGGCACTTTCAATGCCATAGTACCTTAAATGCGCCCAACTGCTAACAGACAAACGCCAGCCATTTTTTGATATACCTTTTGATTTTCCTAAAAATGGGCCTGTCCGTAGAGTGAACAACGGCGGAAACGATGGTGGAATAAACCAGCGAGTTGACTACTATATTTTTGAGATATGGCACTTTCAATGCCATAGTACCTTAAATGCGCCCAACTGCTAACAGACAAACGCCAGCCATTTTTTGATATACCTTTTGATTTTCCTAAAAATGGGCCTGTCCGTAGAGTGAACAACGGCGGAAACGATGGTGGAATAAACCAGCGAGTTGACTACTATATTTTTGAGATATGGCACTTTCAGTGCCATAGTACCTTAAATGCGCCCAACTGCTAACAGACAAACGCCAGCCATTTTTTGATATACCTTTTGATTTTCCTAAAAATGGGCCTGTCCGTAGAGTGAACAACGGCGGAAACGATGGTGGAATAAACCAGCGAGTTGACTACTATATTTTTGAGATATGGCACTTTCAGTGCCATAGTACCTTAAATGCGCCCAACTGCTAACAGACAAACGCCAGCCATTTTTTGATATACCTTTTGATTTTCCTAAAAATGGGCCTGTCCGTAGAGTGAACAACGGCGGAAACGATGGTGGAATAAACCAGCGAGTTGACTACTATATTTTTGAGATATGGCACTTTCAGTGCCATAGTACCTTAAATGCGCCCAACTGCTAACAGACAAACGCCAGCCATTTTTTGATATACCTTTTGATTTTCCTAAAAATGGGCCTGTCCGTAGAGTGAACAACGGCGGAAACGATGGTGGAATAAACCAGCGAGTTGACTACTATATTTTTGAGATATGGCACTTTCAGTGCCATAGTACCTTAAATGCGCCCAACTGCTAACAGACAAACGCCAGCCATTTTTTGATATACCTTTTGATTTTCCTAAAAATGGGCTTGTCCGTAGAGTGAACAACGGCGGAAACGATGGTGGAATAAACCAGCGAGTTGACTACTATATTTTTGAGATATGGCACTTTCAGTGCCATAGTACCTTAAATGCGCCCAACTGCTAACAGACAAACGCCAGCCATTTTTTGATATACCTTTTGATTTTCCTAAAAATGGGCCTGTCCGTAGAGTGAACAACGGCGGAAACGATGGTGGAATAAACCAGCGAGTTGACTACTATATTTTTGAGATATGGCACTTTCAGTGCCATAGTACCTTAAATGCGCCCAACTGCTAACAGACAAACGCCAGCCATTTTTTGATATACCTTTTGATTTTCCTAAAAATGGGCCTGTCCGTAGAGTGAACAACGGCGGAAACGATGGTGGAATAAACCAGCGAGTTGACTACTATATTTTTGAGATATGGCACTTTCAGTGCCATAGTACCTTAAATGCGCCCAACTGCTAACAGACAAACGCCAGCCATTTTTTGATATACCTTTTGATTTTCCTAAAAATGGGCCTGTCCGTAGAGTGAACAACGGCGGAAACGATGGTGGAATAAACCAGCGAGTTGACTACTATATTTTTGAGATATGGCACTTTCAGTGCCATAGTACCTTAAATGCGCCCAACTGCTAACAGACAAACGCCAGCCATTTTTTGATATACCTTTTGATTTTCCTAAAAATGGGCCTGTCCGTAGAGTGAACAACGGCGGAAACGATGGTGGAATAAACCAGCGAGTTGACTACTATATTTTTGAGATATGGCACTTTCAGTGCCATAGTACCTTAAATGCGCCCAACTGCTAACAGACAAACGCCAGCCATTTTTTGATATACCTTTTGATTTTCCTAAAAATGGGCCTGTCCGTAGAGTGAACAACGGCGGAAACGATGGTGGAATAAACCAGCGAGTTGACTACTATATTTTTGAGATATGGCACTTTCAGTGCCATAGTACCTTAAATGCGCCCAACTGCTAACAGACAAACGCCAGCCATTTTTTGATATACCTTTTGATTTTCCTAAAAATGGGCCTGTCCGTAGAGTGAACAACGGCGGAAACGATGGTGGAATAAACCAGCGAGTTGACTACTATATTTTTGAGATATGGCACTTTCAGTGCCATAGTACCTTAAATGCGCCCAACTGCTAACAGACAAACGCCAGCCATTTTTTGATATACCTTTTGATTTTCCTAAAAATGGGCTTGTCCGTAGAGTGAACAACGGCGGAAACGATGGTGGAATAAACCAGCGAGTTGACTACTATATTTTTGAGATATGGCACTTTCAGTGCCATAGTACCTTAAATGCGCCCAACTGCTAACAGACAAACGCCAGCCATTTTTTGATATACCTTTTGATTTTCCTAAAAATGGGCCTGTCCGTAGAGTGAACAACGGCGGAAACGATGGTGGAATAAACCAGCGAGTTGACTACTATATTTTTGAGATATGGCACTTTCAGTGCCATAGTACCTTAAATGCGCCCAACTGCTAACAGACAAACGCCAGCCATTTTTTGATATACCTTTTGATTTTCCTAAAAATGGGCTTGTCCGTAGAGTGAACAACGGCGGAAACGATGGTGGAATAAACCAGCGAGTTGACTACTATATTTTTGAGATATGGCACTTTCAGTGCCATAGTACCTTAAATGCGCCCAACTGCTAACAGACAAACGCCAGCCATTTTTTGATATACCTTTTGATTTTCCTAAAAATGGGCCTGTCCGTAGAGTGAACAACGGCGGAAACGATGGTGGAATAAACCAGCGAGTTGACTACTATATTTTTGAGATATGGCACTTTCAGTGCCATAGTACCTTAAATGCGCCCAACTGCTAACAGACAAACGCCAGCCATTTTTTGATATACCTTTTGATTTTCCTAAAAATGGGCCTGTCCGTAGAGTGAACAACGGCGGAAACGATGGTGGAATAAACCAGCGAGTTGACTACTATATTTTTGAGATATGGCACTTTCAGTGCCATAGTACCTTAAATGCGCCCAACTGCTAACAGACAAACGCCAGCCATTTTTTGATATACCTTTTGATTTTCCTAAAAATGGGCCTGTCCGTAGAGTGAACAACGGCGGAAACGATGGTGGAATAAACCAGCGAGTTGACTACTATATTTTTGAGATATGGCACTTTCAGTGCCATAGTACCTTAAATGCGCCCAACTGCTAACAGACAAACGCCAGCCATTTTTTGATATACCTTTTGATTTTCCTAAAAATGGGCCTGTCCGTAGAGTGAACAACGGCGGAAACGATGGTGGAATAAACCAGCGAGTTGACTACTATATTTTTGAGATATGGCACTTTCAGTGCCATAGTACCTTAAATGCGCCCAACTGCTAACAGACAAACGCCAGCCATTTTTTGATATACCTTTTGATTTTCCTAAAAATGGGCCTGTCCGTAGAGTGAACAACGGCGGAAACGATGGTGGAATAAACCAGCGAGTTGACTACTATATTTTTGAGATATGGCACTTTCAGTGCCATAGTACCTTAAATGCGCCCAACTGCTAACAGACAAACGCCAGCCATTTTTTGATATACCTTTTGATTTTCCTAAAAATGGGCCTGTCCGTAGAGTGAACAACGGCGGAAACGATGGTGGAATAAACCAGCGAGTTGACTACTATATTTTTGAGATATGGCACTTTCAGTGCCATAGTACCTTAAATGCGCCCAACTGCTAACAGACAAACGCCAGCCATTTTTTGATATACCTTTTGATTTTCCTAAAAATGGGCTTGTCCGTAGAGTGAACAACGGCGGAAACGATGGTGGAATAAACCAGCGAGTTGACTACTATATTTTTGAGATATGGCACTTTCAGTGCCATAGTACCTTAAATGCGCCCAACTGCTAACAGACAAACGCCAGCCATTTTTTGATATACCTTTTGATTTTCCTAAAAATGGGCCTGTCCGTAGAGTGAACAACGGCGGAAACGATGGTGGAATAAACCAGCGAGTTGACTACTATATTTTTGAGATATGGCACTTTCAGTGCCATAGTACCTTAAATGCGCCCAACTGCTAACAGACAAACGCCAGCCATTTTTTGATATACCTTTTGATTTTCCTAAAAATGGGCCTGTCCGTAGAGTGAACAACGGCGGAAACGATGGTGGAATAAACCAGCGAGTTGACTACTATATTTTTGAGATATGGCACTTTCAGTGCCATAGTACCTTAAATGCGCCCAACTGCTAACAGACAAACGCCAGCCATTTTTTGATATACCTTTTGATTTTCCTAAAAATGGGCCTGTCCGTAGAGTGAACAACGGCGGAAACGATGGTGGAATAAACCAGCGAGTTGACTACTATATTTTTGAGATATGGCACTTTCAGTGCCATAGTACCTTAAATGCGCCCAACTGCTAACAGACAAACGCCAGCCATTTTTTGATATACCTTTTGATTTTCCTAAAAATGGGCCTGTCCGTAGAGTGAACAACGGCGGAAACGATGGTGGAATAAACCAGCGAGTTGACTACTATATTTTTGAGATATGGCACTTTCAGTGCCATAGTACCTTAAATGCGCCCAACTGCTAACAGACAAACGCCAGCCATTTTTTGATATACCTTTTGATTTTCCTAAAAATGGGCCTGTCCGTAGAGTGAACAACGGCGGAAACGATGGTGGAATAAACCAGCGAGTTGACTACTATATTTTTGAGATATGGCACTTTCAGTGCCATAGTACCTTAAATGCGCCCAACTGCTAACAGACAAACGCCAGCCATTTTTTGATATACCTTTTGATTTTCCTAAAAATGGGCCTGTCCGTAGAGTGAACAACGGCGGAAACGATGGTGGAATAAACCAGCGAGTTGACTACTATATTTTTGAGATATGGCACTTTCAGTGCCATAGTACCTTAAATGCGCCCAACTGCTAACAGACAAACGCCAGCCATTTTTTGATATACCTTTTGATTTTCCTAAAAATGGGCTTGTCCGTAGAGTGAACAACGGCGGAAACGATGGTGGAATAAACCAGCGAGTTGACTACTATATTTTTGAGATATGGCACTTTCAGTGCCATAGTACCTTAAATGCGCCCAACTGCTAACAGACAAACGCCAGCCATTTTTTGATATACCTTTTGATTTTCCTAAAAATGGGCCTGTCCGTAGAGTGAACAACGGCGGAAACGATGGTGGAATAAACCAGCGAGTTGACTACTATATTTTTGAGATATGGCACTTTCAGTGCCATAGTACCTTAAATGCGCCCAACTGCTAACAGACAAACGCCAGCCATTTTTTGATATACCTTTTGATTTTCCTAAAAATGGGCTTGTCCGTAGAGTGAACAACGGCGGAAACGATGGTGGAATAAACCAGCGAGTTGACTACTATATTTTTGAGATATGGCACTTTCAGTGCCATAGTACCTTAAATGCGCCCAACTGCTAACAGACAAACGCCAGCCATTTTTTGATATACCTTTTGATTTTCCTAAAAATGGGCCTGTCCGTAGAGTGAACAACGGCGGAAACGATGGTGGAATAAACCAGCGAGTTGACTACTATATTTTTGAGATATGGCACTTTCAGTGCCATAGTACCTTAAATGCGCCCAACTGCTAACAGACAAACGCCAGCCATTTTTTGATATACCTTTTGATTTTCCTAAAAATGGGCCTGTCCGTAGAGTGAACAACGGCGGAAACGATGGTGGAATAAACCAGCGAGTTGACTACTATATTTTTGAGATATGGCACTTTCAGTGCCATAGTACCTTAAATGCGCCCAACTGCTAACAGACAAACGCCAGCCATTTTTTGATATACCTTTTGATTTTCCTAAAAATGGGCCTGTCCGTAGAGTGAACAACGGCGGAAACGATGGTGGAATAAACCAGCGAGTTGACTACTATATTTTTGAGATATGGCACTTTCAGTGCCATAGTACCTTAAATGCGCCCAACTGCTAACAGACAAACGCCAGCCATTTTTTGATATACCTTTTGATTTTCCTAAAAATGGGCCTGTCCGTAGAGTGAACAACGGCGGAAACGATGGTGGAATAAACCAGCGAGTTGACTACTATATTTTTGAGATATGGCACTTTCAGTGCCATAGTACCTTAAATGCGCCCAACTGCTAACAGACAAACGCCAGCCATTTTTTGATATACCTTTTGATTTTCCTAAAAATGGGCCTGTCCGTAGAGTGAACAACGGCGGAAACGATGGTGGAATAAACCAGCGAGTTGACTACTATATTTTTGAGATATGGCACTTTCAGTGCCATAGTACCTTAAATGCGCCCAACTGCTAACAGACAAACGCCAGCCATTTTTTGATATACCTTTTGATTTTCCTAAAAATGGGCCTGTCCGTAGA
The DNA here is from genome assembly GCA_964036265.1 of Daptonema setosum. NCBI lineage: Eukaryota > Metazoa > Nematoda > Chromadorea > Monhysterida > Xyalidae > Daptonema > Daptonema setosum. The sequence goes on from OZ038444.1 coordinate 20,328,788, forward strand.
GTGAACAACGGCGGAAACGATGGTGGAATAAACCAGCGAGTTGACTACTATATTTTTGAGATATGGCACTTTCAGTGCCATAGTACCTTAAATGCGCCCAACTGCTAACAGACAAACGCCAGCCATTTTTTGATATACCTTTTGATTTTCCTAAAAATGGGCCTGTCCGTAGAGTGAACAACGGCGGAAACGATGGTGGAATAAACCAGCGAGTTGACTACTATATTTTTGAGATATGGCACTTTCAGTGCCATAGTACCTTAAATGCGCCCAACTGCTAACAGACAAACGCCAGCCATTTTTTGATATACCTTTTGATTTTCCTAAAAATGGGCCTGTCCGTAGAGTGAACAACGGCGGAAACGATGGTGGAATAAACCAGCGAGTTGACTACTATATTTTTGAGATATGGCACTTTCAGTGCCATAGTACCTTAAATGCGCCCAACTGCTAACAGACAAACGCCAGCCATTTTTTGATATACCTTTTGATTTTCCTAAAAATGGGCCTGTCCGTAGAGTGAACAACGGCGGAAACGATAAACAAAATGTTATTTTGAGGGGCTCTTGCCGCTCATCCCCAACTTATTCAGAGTTGCGAATAAAACATAATATCGTATATATATCGTAACTAACTTGTTGAATTCGAACCAGCGCATAATCGGTTTCTTGCCAGAGCAACGAGACACAGGACATCTACAGATGTTGTCGCGCAATTCGTCATGTTGGTCATCATAATGACGATACATCTCCCTGATGATACCGATCGGTGGCTCGCAGCCGTTATAGGACCACGTGGCCCGACACATTTCCTTCGTGTTCATTTCAATGTTGCATACAGCCTGCAATAAATAAATCAAATAATGTAAAATCGTATGACATAATAAGCGGAACCTAGAATACATAACGCCTGTAATAAAAAAAATAAGCATGTTAAATCCGATGACATAATAAGAGGAACCTAGAAACTTAAATAATTCCTGTAAAAAATCAAAGCATGTTGAATCGTATGACATAATGAGCGGAACCTAGAAACATAAATAATGGATGAAAACAAACGGTGGTGGTCTCTTCCGAATGTCCGCTCAACAAGTCCAGGGAACGCTTTTCGAACAAGTCAAATCCGCGGTCACATGTGCTGAAATTTCAAATTACATTAATAAAGCAAATGACATGAATTTCAAATGTATATAACGTGTAAATGATATGAACCTCCCAGGGATCGATAACATGGGAAACGAAACGAAAAAAATTCCAGGCTTTTGTTTCGCATACTTTTGCTGTGGACGACTACGCGACCAAGACATGCAGTGATCGTGGCCAATTACGTTAAGTTAGGGTCTTTGATAATTAACTATTGCTGGTTTCGTTATCGATCACTGACCTCCATTCCACCTTGCAACGTGCGTCGGATGCGGCGCTAATCCGGGTGAAAGCGCAGAACTGGTTGGGATCCTGCAGATCAACGTCGGAGGCGAAAAGTCGAAAACACCCGCCATTGTTCAGGTACGTGACGATGTTCTTCGTCAACCGCTTAAAATGAAATACATATTAACAAGCAACAACGGAAATATTTAACATTGAATTATTATAGATTTCAGATTTCATGATTTAATTGTGTTGTCTCGCATTGTCGCATATAATCGGTCTTACAAAAATTATGAATTACAAATTACCTGAATTAAAGAGGTGAAAAACATGAAAAATAATCAAGTTTAAAGAATTACTAGAATTGAACATGAAAAGAGAATAACGACACGACACATACGGAAATTGTCCTAATACATTTTCCATATCAATCAATGTTCGATTTTCCATATCAATCCATCGCAATTCGCACTTAAATTAACATTAACCTGAATGACGGCCTGAGAGCTGTTATCTGAGATCATCAGGTGGAAATGACGCACCATGTGCGTCAACGCTTTGCTCTTGCATTCGGCCTCTCGGCAGTAAAACTTTCCACAAGAGCATCGAAAGCTGCTAAAAAATGTATTGTGGTGATTATTCGTAATGTCCATTTATCAATGTGTAATTCAGTTAAACACACATGTTGTCCACGGGAGAGCGGCACTCAAAACATTGGTAAGCCTTGTCGGCCTGTCGTCGTACGAGGCCCTGTGCTGGTGCCGTCCTACGTCGGGCCGCTGCAGCCGACTTCCGACGCTTCTTCAATAATCCGGTTAAGCTGCGGCGGCGGGCATCGGCCAGTCGCTCTGAAATTGCATGAGCATATATATTCATAATTTTGCGCTGAATTCGGTGCTCCAAGTAAAAAGGATACAAAATGAAAATTACGGAAGTTATGCATGTTTTTAGCCAAAGGGGACCTATTCAGTCTCATCAGACAGCATTTTCCGCGTTTTCCACGCTGTGAACCACAGGGAACTTTAAAAAATAAAGTAATGGAAAAGCAAAGAATACAATGATATTGCTGTTAAGTAAACCAACCACTGTCATTCGGCATGGCATCATCTTCGGATTCGGATACGTGCGAACGTGAAGGTTCGGCGCCCGCGGGTGACGCGACCACCAGACGACCCTCGTCGCCGTCAACTTCCTCGGCGTCGGCGGACACGTCACCACGAACTTCGGGACCCGACTTAAAAAAACATTATTAAATAATACACAACAAAATACAACTAATAAATCGTAATATCATCCCCCAAAAGTGTTTATTTCTAAATTTCTAACCTTTATAATCTTTATAATATTAAATTAACCACGAAATGGTTGGGCAGATTGAAAAATCGTAATCATTTAGTCGCCAGATGATATATTAAAAATAAATCCTTTTATATTTCAATATATCCGGCCATCCTAGGTTTTTTGCTTAAACAATAATTAAATATAAGTAAAAAATACTGAACTACTAAAATTACTGATCTCATAACTATTTAAAATAATATACAATTTAAAAAAAATTAATGTCAAACAGAACCTCAATATCGTCCTCATCAAAATATCGAGCCAATCGTTCGGCATCAGTTGACTCATTCGGCAACGATTTTTTTCCATGTTGACGCCGCTTTGGCTTCTGAAAAGAATTGAAAAATCATACGATTTCAAAAAACACTGGTAAAAAATCTGCAAACACGAAACAAATTCATAGCATGATATCACGTGCATTAATGGACGAACTCGTATCGGATTAACCGGTTGTCGATTCCGTACTAACAGTGCCAACAACCGATATATATTTATAACAACACACGCTATCCATAAATATAAAAAAGATATAAACTTACCATCGAACACAAGAGAATGCACCCATCCTATCCTATCCTAACAACAATACCACCATTACAGCCCTGAATCCGTAGTAAATCAGGCAAAAAATATACACCTAAATGTGAAAATAAAACAGTATACTTAAATAAATTTAACGTAATGGAACGTAACCTTAAGGACATCTTCGGCCACAACAGCCACATCGCCATCGGTTGAACAAGACGCTGACCCGGTATCAGCAAAACCACCACTGTCATCCTAGAAACATATAGCCTTTCCTTAATACGAATTACAAACAACGTAAATTGGGCAGATTGAAGAATCCTAATCATTTAGCCGCCAGAAGATATATTAAAAATATATCCTTTTACATTTCAAGGTATCCAGCCATCCTACGTTTTTGCTTAAACAATAATTAAATATAAGTAAAAAACAACTGAACTACAAAAATTACTGATCATAATTATAAAAAATAATATAAAATATAAAAATATTAACATGAGACAGTACCTGTTCCACGTCCACCTCTATAAACTCCATGTCCACTTGAGCCCGTTTCATGTGTTCATGTCCAATTGCGTAACTTCCAGTACCACTGGCCTGTGGTGTGGCAGTCGCTGTTGTTGACTGAATAAAGTTTTAAATTACATTTAAAAGTAAAAAATTAATAATCTTTTGCATAAAATAACGGTAATCGCGACCCGTCGACCGGTCGACCCGTCGACCGAGATCGGTCGACCGGCCATTTGGAGGTTTTTAGGCTGCCTACATAGCTGGATAGGTTTGGAAGGCTAGGTATGAGCATCAAAATTAGGTTTCTGTGTAGGCTTAGGCTTAGGCTTAGGTTTTTGTAGGGCGCGTAGCGCTTGAGCCTATCGCACAATGCTCACAACACAACTGCCAAACTGTTAGTATAGTGCTCCAGAACAACTTTTATAAACTTAAGTCGGTGCTAGGAACTAAGCCGAAGCCGTACAAACAATATCAAAATTCTGGGTCGACGGGTCGACGGGTCGCGATAGCCGTAAAATAATCCGCCCAAAACAATCAATCCTATGGAACTCGTCTTACCAGATTATAGAATAACAGCAAGACAAGACAATTCTAAAAATTATTAAACAAACCTCCACTGTGAACCGTGTATCCGGACCAGCGGACGTCGATGCCTCCATGATGTCAGTCATGTCGTGATCGTTCGGATCGTTCAACTAAATGTAGAATAATAATTTTTATAACATACTCTTAATGTAATGTATCTCCCCAATGTAGTACATTGATGTTGTGTATTGATTGCCTAACAACAAAAACAACAATCCCCCATTAAAGCCATAAATCCGCCAGAAAATATATTAAAATAACTATAAAATAACATCCGCTTCCCCCCGGATCCCAAATAAAATAAGAATAAACAAAACAGGTAACCTTTCTCAACGACAAACATGGCCGACGCCGTTCTGTGCCTTTTCCTGCCATGAATGGCTCGACGACCGATTTTCGTTTCTTCCGTGCCTTTTGTGCCTCTTTATCCCGTAGCGATACACTTTTATACACCTCATTTATTTTCTTCATCTTCTTTTTTTGTTGTTTATTCATTACTGAATTTTGCATTACGAATACCTGAAACAAAGAAAAAAGATCTGATTATATGCCATTATATGATGGAATAATATGAGTTATGACAATATTATTGAATTGAAATTGAAGGTTTGGGGCATCTGGAGCATCACCACAGTAAACAAACCAAACCTCAGAAAAGCATACAAATAAGCGTAATGCTAAAGCTAAACCTAAATCTTAATTTTATCTATTAAATAAATTCAGATTTCAGATTTCAGATTTCATTTCCAATTAAAAAAAATATATCCGATAGGCGATACAGTCGGGGCTAAAACGGAACCAGCGAAAATATTTGGTGGCGGGGTAAATATATATTCGATTTGAAACCGATTGTCACAATACAGTTGTTAGAATTTTACCCTTACACGACATTTTTGTTCTTTTCTTAATGTTCTTTTTTCGGGAACAGAATCATTTTTGTTCGCGATTTTTCCGGAATTGGAAAGAACATAAATATACAAGGTACTTTTTTGTTCGTCAAAAAAGGGAACATTAAACGACTTCTGTTGAATTCTTCCTGAACATAATCCTTTATGTTCCCAAAATTCTCCAGAAGAAAAAGAACGTAATTTTCAGATGTCAGTTGCGCTCAGAACATATTGAATATTGTTCGGAGTTTTTTGAAAAAAAAAGAACATATATAAAGATCGTAATATTTGATTTCGGCAACAGTGCACGGGAAATAATCAGCTTTCAATCTTCTTGACAAAATATAGCAACTTAAATAGGTTTCAACCGGTACTTTTGATCACCGAGCCCACTGAGATTTCAGAACTGAAAATGACTACTTTTGGGGAAATGAAAATATCTCGATCTGCGTGATAGCTATGAACTTCTAGTATGCGGCGAAAACAAACTTTATAAAATGGGCTTTCATTAGCTTTTTTAATTTTTCAAATAGCTCAACCTCAAAAATTTTGGCGACCTCGCAGAATATTGCAAGTAACGTGGGACACCCTGTACATGCGTACAAGATGTACAGTAGTTGCAGACTATCGAAAGTGTGGTGCTTTTGAGGTTCAAGTTGAAGCCTATCCAAGGTTTCTTGTTAGCCAAAAACTTTTATGGTGCGGAATTTGATTTCAAATCTGCTTTTGACGCGCTTTCAAATTTTCGTGAATTAAAATCTCCTTCCCATTAAATTTGGACAACATAAGAAAACTGCGCTTTAAAACTCCATGCGTACATACACCGGACCACAAAATTAATTTTTGATAACAAGAAACACTGAATAAACTCTTACCCGTTTGAATCATAAATAGTACACAATGATACATACATTTGAGCCAACAACATCTGGTACAAATGTAGCCATCCAAAATGCGCATAAAATAAACGAGAAGAACCATTACATTAAGTGTATCGTGTCGTGTCCAAGAAGTCATTACAAAACGCAAACAAGATCGTCGTTTCAAACGCTGTACACGAATATAAACTCACGGCAAATCTGTAGTTTCCGAAATTAAAACGTTGTTTAACTTCTTCAGAATACAATTATTTATCCGTGTGTGACTGAAATAACCCGATAAACCGGGAGACACTGGCGGACGAGCTCCAAAGGGAGGAGAATCTTTACAAAGCGGGGGGGGGGGGGGGATTGGCAGTTTTCAGGCTATTTTACCTAAACCTTTCCTTTTCTCTTTTCCCTCCCCTTCTCGACCGCAAGTGCCGGGGGAGGACGGATATTGATGGAGATTAATATGGCATACAACATATGCCTAGTTACATAATTAGGAGACTAAACTGAAATCTGTACCATTGAGATAAAACTTTCCCATGCAAATGGGCAACTTTTTCATACGTAGATTATTCTTATTTGTCGTTTAGTTTACGAAAGTTCACTGTTGGAAAAGTACATATCTGATTGAAGCGAGGGTATTTGAAATCTGAGTAATTGAATAGTGAGAGAGTGAGCGAGTAGTGAGTGAGTGAGTGAGTCAGTGAGTAGTGAGTGAGTGAGTGAGTGAGTGAGTGAGTGAGTGAAGTGAGTGAGTGAGTGAGTGAGTGAGTGAGTGAGTGAGTGAGTGAGTGAGTGAGTGAGTGAGTCGAGTGAGTGAGTGAGTGAGTGAGTGAGTGAGTGAGTGAGTGAGTGAGTGAGTGAGTGAGTGAGTGAGTGAGTGAGTGAGGTGAGTGAGTGAGTGAGTGAGTGAGGTGAGTGAGTGAGTGAGTGAGTGAGTGAGTGAGTGAGTGAGCGAGTGAGTGAGTGAGTGAGTGAGTGAGTGAGTGAGTGAGTGAGTGAGTGAGTGAGTGAGTGAGTGAGTGAGTGAGTGAGTGAGTGAGTGAGTGAGTGAGTGAGTGAGTAGTGAGTGAGTAGTGAGTGAGTGAGTAGTGGGTGAGTGAGTGAGTGAGTGAGTGAGTGAGTGAGTGAGTGAGTGAGTGAGTGAGTGAGTGAGTGAGTGAGTGAGTGAGTGAGTGAGTGAGTGAGTGAGTGAGTGAGTGAGTGAGTGAGTGAGTGAGTGAGTGAGTGAGTGAGTGAGTGAGTGAGTGAGTGAGTGAGTGAGTGAGTGAGTGAGTGAGTGAGTGAGTGAGTGAGTGAGTGAGTGAGTAGTTGTGACTTAAGAGAGTAATTCGTGACATTTTGTAGTGATTAACTTCTTGAACTCATTTTTGTTCAGAATCAGATCTGATAGGCTGATGATCTTGAACTGACAAATACGTACATATGTACATTTACATCAAGTTTTTTAATTTGTGATTTCTTAAAAGTAACTACATACGACCCCGGACTTTAAACTACCTGCTTTATTGTGGGCTTTTAAGTGTTGGTAGCACCCAGAGTACAACCGATATTGCAAAAGTTTAGAAATGGCCCCTCAACTCACTGTTGCACTGCAGCCGTAAACTTTTATTATTTGAACGAACAGCTTCGCACACAATACCACCAAACCGGCCAATATACACAACGGCGGCTGAACAACACTTTTGAAAGACTGGATGTTCCCTTCATCTTCTTCCAAACTCAATGGCTAATTTCTGCTCGGAAGTTTAGATTGAAAAAACTTGAGTTTTAGTTGATTTTTTTATCAAAAAAATTCTGTGTGCTGATCCGCTTAAAATATGTGTCTGCGCGCAACAAACGCAATTGAGGTATAACAAAACGAAACGATATTTTAACGGCACCAACAATACCAACAACAATAGCGAAGAGAAAAACAACAACAACAACAACAACAACGACAACAACAACGACAACAACAACAGCAACAACAACTACAACAATTGATCACTTTTAAACTATCGGATCGAGCGATCGACCGGTTCATTATTTGTATACTATTTGACTTTGAATCGGGACGAGTTGAGCTGGCAAACGGCTGCCAATCTGCTGGTTTTAAGAGGTGCTATGTACATATACTACTTGGCTAGAAGCTAAAATATGTATTTTACTGTACAATTTCAAGTTCAAGAGGCTAACGATTCATTCAGGATTAGTATGTATTCAACGTATGTACATATGTTTGTACGGAGATCAACGGACGATTACAACTAGATATCTACTTTATCCAGCGATTATTGGGATTACGTAAAAAAATTGGAGAAAAAATATTCTGCTACAAAAAACAATTAAGTAATCAATAGCTGCTTTTTCAGAGTTTTGTTTATTCAAAAATAATAAAACTACATCCGTATATTCATACCACATGAACTATTGATGTTACGCCCGAAATCTAACCTCGAGGAACCGATGCATCAAAGACAACCGGGATAGAAAAATTATTATCACCTAAACTGATACCGTACTCTATGAGAATGTACAAGGCAACATCACTTGACAACAAAGGGTTCCATCTCTATGGCCTACTGGAAAACACCCGTCAGGGCCGGGCAAAGGTCTGTTCATTTATCTTTTATTTATTTATTTATTTGTTTACTTATTTATTATATTTTGAAAACCACTTCCGTCCAAAACTTCCATTTTAATCATTTATTTTATTCTGTAAAAAATATGCTGTACATGAGAAATATGAGGGGAACAAGTGGAACGGAGGAAGAAACATGTAGAATTTGTTGGTACATACATAAAATACTATTATTTCGAAGAAAATTCCTCTTGTTAAGTATCTCAATAACCAATTGAAATGCGGTAATTCCTTAGTTAAACAAGTGAGATGTATTGTTAGAAGTTGTGACAGTTCCCTCTCATACCTGATACAAGCAACTAAAAATGCCCTGAAGGCATGAGGAGTAAAGAATATGGTTCGATCTTGGCAAGTCCAATCGTGAAAAAGTACGAGACAAGAAAATTTTATTATCACATTTTAAATAGTCTGATCGTGAAAAAGCAGGAAACAAGATTTACGATGAATCACGAAACAAGTTTGTACTTCATTAAGTCAAAAATCAAACCAAATTACACGAAACATATTTGGGACTTTTGGGTGAAAACGAAATCCCCTTTAGTTTGTCTAGCTCGTTGTGAGCATGGGTCATTTACTTCGGTCTGTGTGACGAATCTGCCACGAAATTTTTTAATTTCCTTTTCATCCAATAAGGATGGGAATTTTTTAAATGTGCTTATTTGATTTCATTTCATTTTATAAGGGCCAGGCCCGGGACATACAAAAGCATGAGTACACATGACAAAAGTATTGTATGACCACTTATTACCACAACAATCATGAAAAGTCCCAAATATGTTTCGTGTAATTTGGTTTGATTTTTGACTTAATGAAGTACAAACTTGTTTCGTGATTCATCGTAAATCTTGTTTCCTGCTTTTTCACGATCAGACTATTTAAAATGTGATAATAAAATTTTCTTGTCTCGTACTTTTTCACGATTGGACTTGCCAAGATCGAACCATATTCTTTACTCCTCATGCCTTCAGGGCATTTTTAGTTGCTTGTCTATAACTTTTTTATGTGTGAACAAATCACATGTATGTAGACTAGTGATTAGTGATATAGTAAGTTAAACGCTGCCTTATGATATCTAAAATAGACAGTTGAAGCTCGACAGAAGTCTATTACATCAAAAATAAAACAAATTAATACTTTCGTTGATATTGATTTTTCGGTGTATTGAACCAGCACCACCCGTTTAGCTTGCAAACCTCCTATCCACTTGACTACCTTGACAAAAATATTTTACAAGTTGATTCGCTACACCAAACCTGATTTCTAATCATAAATTTATCATTACATATCGTGTGAAAAAAAAATCAAAACTTGATTATTATCAGGTTAGCGCAAAGCTGTAACAGCGAACGCCATGTACCATGTGACTCTTGAATTTTTTTTCCTTACTTCCAGACTACTTATAATAAAATTTTGAAGTGTTTAAATGATATTGGTACATGTCTGAAAACGGAGGAAAAAAATTAATTTGAAAAAATTTTTGACTCGTTTTTTTTATTTCTATATTTTTTGACGGCACACAAATTTTTTTCAAATGTAAAGACGCTTTCGAGATTCTAGTGAAAAACACACACACTATCTTGCTCAGACCGTGAAACATCAACTTCACTTTTGTTCCACACGTGCATGATGCACGTACTGAACTAGCTTGTGGCCCAAGATCTGAATTAATCGTAAAAGGTGTATTTTTACGGGCTATGATGTTTTTTTATTGATTGGAATTGGTATATTATCTTTGTATGCTCATGTTTACATAATTTTTTTTACAAAATTAGCGTTTATTTCACCCAACAAGTTTTCAACCTAATGGTTCATGGTCTGACTATTTTTGTCTGTCAAATTTCACTAGATTCCCGAAAGGGTCTTTACTGATCAAGTTTTCAAAAAAAGTGTTTATTAGAACTGTATTCCTTCTAGACCTCCTGTTGAAATCAAGTTTATCCTGTTTCTGTATAAATTAAAATTTCGGAATCCAATGTGGTTGAAACGGCGTGAGTAAGTGAACTTGAATTTTCACCGTTTTTGGCGGCTCATAAATATTTTTTTGAGAATACGCAGACAATCACCTTTTTTGTCTTCGATACAGCTTCAGTAATTCTAGACAATCAAATAATACAATGGGTCTCAAGTGATATATACCTTGAGATAATCTGGTTTTCGAAAGAGCAAAAATCGTCAAAAACGTTGAAATTTTCTACATCAGTTTTTTCAAGTTTTTGTCAAAGTACGATTATTTTTTCGGAAAATGTGGCAGAGAGAGGTCATATTGAAATTTGATTCCGCATATGATAGGCAGTTTTTCATAACGATTCAATTATCTCAACACAATTAATTGAGCATTTGTGAAAAATTTCGTAAATTTTTTTACTCACATGACCCCATGCGCTTTTTGTGTTTTTGAGTAGAATGATAAATTGATTAGCGGAACAGACTTCTACATATGTAATACACGTCCGGTTAAAATTTTAGTTTGATCGGACCACCCTATCTTTCACCATTTTGCCTGCGATTTTTGACATTTTTTTCATAAAATCCCCTAAAAATGGTGGAAAGCTTCATCCGATCTCCCGGACAGTTTAATAATCGTTTTCTACCCTGAAAGTTGACCTGTGTACCAATTTTCAGCCCTACAGGTCTTACCCAGTTTCCATACAACGTTTTGGGTGGAGGAAAAAAAACGGAAAATCGCATTTTCATCATTTTCGGACCTGAAAAATGAAAATTTTTTCCCTACTGGGTTAAAAATAGCCAAAAAGCTGTAGAATCGCACGAGAAACAGACTAGAAGTTGATACAATGAGGCTAGATCGAGATACCGGCAAAAAAGCTTATCTTAATCGAACCATATTAAGGGAACGGCCTAGCGGCCGTCCCTTGATACGAGTTCCCTCTCATACCTGATATACGAGTTCCCTCTCATACCTGATATACGAGTTCCCTCTCATACCTGATATACGAGTTCCCTCTCATACCTGATATACGAGTTCCCTCTCATACCTGATATACGAGTTACCTCTCATACCTGATATACGAGTTCCCTCTCATACCTGATAAGACCCTACGTAAGTCATTTTTGACAATTGGAATGACTTCACATACTCTGTGATGTGATCATGATCACAAAAAACGTAGTGGTTTACAGAAAATATATTATTATAATTCAGCTTAAAATAAATCTCATAAAAATCAATTCACAAAAAATGTATATTAATTGAAGAAAGCACTGAAATAATAAATATTCAAAACAGTAATCAGTCAAAATGTTGCATTTAATACGCACCTCTGTTGTCGGCAACTCAGAAAATGTTGGCAATTAGCAAATAAACTTTTAATTATTAATTAGTATAATGTAGAATAGATATAATATAAAAAATCGTATGTCAGAAAATATAAATAGCAATAATAAATATTAGATTTTGTATCACAAACGGATGACTCTCAATATTATCACCAAGCATCATAGTACTGTATACTCGATTTTACTGTCACACTCTTTCCCGGAATCTCTATTTATTCCAAATCTATTCTCATTGAGGTCAAATAAAAAAACGCCCACCTGTCCACTCAACTCAGTTCCACGCTACAACATGCAATCATCATGTTCAGTGTTACCCGAGTTAACGTGACAACTATTCACCAGAATTTCAAGCGGCTTTTTACTTGTTTTACAGTTTACTTATCGGTCATAGTTATCCGTTTATATTCTAAATCAGTCTTCATAGTCACTGAACGCCGTCTCCCCAGTCATACTGATCTTGTGTTCCTCCATGGCAGCACACAACTGACTGTATCCCGTTCGGATGGTCATCAATGCCGCCAAGGCCAGGATCACCGCTCGGATCTCCTGATCTTCGGCACCGCTCAGCTGAAAATGCGATAACTTCGTTTAAGATATTTTGTTATTTTTGCAACGTAAAGGAGATTATCATAACGGGGTAGTTTGTATGGTGGCTTCCTAAAAAACTGATGGTCCTGGCTCGGATCTATGCGTTTTATGCGTTTACCCGTCAGTTTATCTAACTTCTATGGCCATTACGAAAACACCATTCTAAATATGGCCTGTTGTGCCCTGTTGGCTTCAGTAATGAAGAAGTACCAGTAAACATAATAATAAAATAAATGCGGTTACACACGTAACGTGGTTGGATGCTAAATTTCTAAATAGTTTGCTAGAGATTTATCAGTTGTGTTTCGATGAAGTGAACGGAAATACATCCATACATCTTCAACCCTGATTAGTAGACCTACCTCATAATGAACGGCGTATATTCGGTTCTCGCCGCAGTGAATGTCGGGTCTGACGATGGCTATCGGTTTTTGGCTGGATGCGCTGAACAGCGTGTATCTGCAACAATGGTATCTACAACAATGGTATCTACAACAATCTTATCTACAACAATGGTATCTACAACAATCTTATCTACAACAATGGTATCTACAACAATGGTATCTACATAAATGGTATCTACAACAATCTTATCTACAACAATGGTATCTACAACAATCTTATCTACAACAATGGTATCTACAACAATGGTATCTACATAAATGGTATCTACAACAATCTTATCTACAACAATGGTATCTACAACAATGGTATCTACAACAATGGTATCTACAACAATCTTATCTACAACAATGGTATCTACAACAATGGTATCTACAACAATGGTATCTACAACAATGGTATCTACATAAATGGTATCTACATAAATGGTATCTACAACAATCTTATCTACAACAATGGTATCTACAACAATGGTATCTACAACAATGGTATCTACAACAATGGTATCTACAACAATGGTATCTACAACAATCTTATCTACAACAATGGTATCTACAACAATGGTATCTACATAAATGGTATCTACAACAATCTTATCTACAACAATGGTATCTACAACAATGGTATCTACATAAATGGTATCTACAACAATGGTATCTACAACAATGGTATCTACATAAATGGTATCTACAACAATGGTATCTACAACATTGGTATCTACATAAATGGTATCTACAACAATCTTATCTACAACAATGGTATCTACAACAATGGTATCTACATAAATGGTATCTACAACAATGGTATCTACAACAATGGTATCTACAACAATGGTATCTACAACAATCTTATCTACAACAATGGTATCTACAACAATGGTATGTATCTACAACAATGGTATCTACAACAATGGTATGTATCTACAACAATGGTATCTACATAAATGGTATCTACAACAATGGTATCTACAACAATGGTATCTACAACAATGGTATCTACAACAATCTTATCTACAACAATGGTATCTACAACAATGGTATGTATCTACAACAATGGTATCTACAACAATGGTATCTACAACAATGGTATCTACAACAATGGTATCTACATAAATGGTATCTACAACAATGGTATCTACAACAATGGTATCTACATAAATGGTATCTACAACAATGGTATCTACAACAATGGTATCTACATAAATGGTATCTACAACAATCTTATCTACAACAATGGTATCTACAACAATGGTATCTACATAAATGGTATCTACAACAATGGTATCTACAACAATGGTATCTACAACAATCTTATCTACAACAATGGTATCTACAACAATGGTATCTACATAAATGGTATCTACAACAATGGTATCTACATAAATGGTATCTACAACAATCTTATCTACAACAATGGTATCTACAACAATGGTATCTACATAAATGGTATCTACAACAATGGTATCTACAACAATGGTATCTACATAAATGGTATCTACAACAATGGTATCTACAACAATGGTATCTACATAAATGGTATCTACAACAATGGTATCTACAACAATGGTATCTACATAAATGGTATCTACAACAATCTTATCTACAACAATGGTATCTACAACAATGGTATCTACATAAATGGTATCTACAACAATGGTATCTACAACAATGGTATCTACAACAATGGTATCTACAACAATCTTATCTACAACAATGGTATCTACAACAATGGTATCTACAACAATCTTATCTACAACAATGGTATCTACAACAATCTTATCTACAACAATCTTATCTACAACAATCTTATCTACAACAATGGTATCTACATAAATGGTATCTACAACAATCTTATCTACAACAATGGTATCTACATAAATGGTATCTACAACAATGGTATCTACAACAATGGTATCTACATAAATGGTATCTACAACAATGGTATCTACAACAATGGTATCTACATAAATGGTATCTACAACAATCTTATCTACAACAATGGTATCTACAACAATGGTATCTACATAAATGGTATCTACAACAATGGTATCTACAACAATCTTATCTACAACAATCTTATCTACAACAATGGTATCTACAACAATCTTATCTACAACAATGGTATCTACAACAATGGTATCTACAACAATCTTATCTACAACAATGGTATCTACAACAATCTTATCTACAACAATGGTATCTACAACAATGGTATCTACAACAATCTTATCTACAACAATGGTATCTACAACAATGGTATCTACATAAATGAACATGTAAAACTGATGAACGTTCCCTACAACGTTTGAAAGAAAATGAACTCTACCTTTTTCTGATAGCGAATCTTTCAGATTAAAACGATATAAAACACTTAAAGATCCGTAAAACGTCATCGTAGAACTTGATTAAAAGTTTCGCCGAACCCCGAGGTATTGAGTATTTATAGCTAATCCAAGATTCCTTGTTACTTATGAACGTTTTCAGCGGGCAATGTGAAATGTGACACGGGTTTAACTTTCGAGAAGTTTTTCCCATGACAATTCGATAACACACTTGGACACTTGCGGACAAGAAGGGTGGGAAAAGTGGAATTCTGCCCTCTTTGGCGTTTTCAAACATTAAATTTGTTCTCTAAGATGTGCATAGGTTTAATGGCCTGAAGAATGCCAATTCTCCATTCTTTGGAAGATCCCACTGCCTTCGGACGTTGGGCTCGTCCGTCAGTGCATACGAACGTTGTGGCTAATTCATTGTAAATGGTTTGCAAGGTAACCTGCCAATAAAAAGCTTCTGATAAAGAAACCCTAACTTGATTTTATTTGAGACATAAGATGTAACCTTGTGGTATCGAAAACCATGCCGAAACATGCAAAGGTCTGCAGCAACGGTGTGACCGATTCCACAGCCCGTAGATAAGGCGTCTCTCCGCTCTCCGCTTTCTCACCCGCTCTGAAAATGCAACCCAAATGCTTACAATTTTATTAATTATATTTCTTTAGTCTTTATCACTTTTCCTAATGTACTTATTTCAAATTAGGAGCGTTTTTTTAGTCTTTTTCGCAGTGAATTTAGAATTTCTGAGGTTATCGAAGTTTTCGTAACCACGGATTCAGCACAAACTCAAACTTACACTATACCTCGAAACTTTAGCTGAATATGAATCTGAGCCCAAAAATTACTACGATGAAATTTTTATCCAACGGAAAATCAAAATTATACAAATTTAATGCCAACCTGCAGATGTGTATTGCATTTTGTGTGACCATTCGTGACACGTTGAACAGTCGGAAGCCCGAGTGCGGGTGTTTTATCCTGCCAATGTCTGCAATCGCATAGAGAAAATGGATACTTTTATAAATTTTGCATTATTTTTCATGTAACTGTTTTTCTACAACTACAGGGTTCTACAGTTGTTTTGCTGACTTAGTCATTTTTAAATATCCATTTTCCCATTTGTTTCTAAACTGTATCTTCCTGATCATTCATGTTACTTTGGATTCGAGAATAAGGCTTGGTCTAAGTATGTATCTTGCTATCAGAAATTATTCTATGCAATGAGAGGGATGTTCATATGTTTTTCAAATGTCAAAATCTCGAATATTCGAATGCCTGCTAAAATCAGTTTTGAATTCAAACTGCGCGCCAAAGATTTTTGTAAGAACCAATTAACATCGGAAAAGCTATAACTTGTTTTAACCTGTATGTACGGTGGATTCCTGTCGGTTGATGACGGACGGCATGCTGATGGACATAAGCTTGTTGGCATGTGGCGAGAGATCTTTGATGCTCATCTCATCCGGCGTTACGTCCATACCTGAGTGAGTGAGTGAGTGAGTGAGTGAGTGAGTGAGTGAGTGAGTGAGTGAGTGAGTGAGTGAGTGAGTGAGTGAGTGAGTGAGTGAGTGAGTGAGTGAGTGAGTGAGTGAGTGAGTGAGTGAGTGAGTGAGTGAGTGAGTGAGTGAGTGAGTGAGTGAGTGAGTGAGTGAGTGAGTGAGTGAGTGAGTGAGTGAGTGAGTGAGTGAGTGAGTGAGTGAGTGAGTGAGTGAGTGAGTGAGTGAGTGAGTGAGTGAGTGAGTGAGTGAGTGAGTGAGTGAGTGAGTGAGTGAGTGAGTGAGTGAGTGAGTGAGTGAGTGAGTGAGTGAGTGAGTGAGTGAGTGAGTGAGTGAGTGAGTGAGTGAGTGAGTGAGTGAGTGAGTGAGTGAGTGAGTGAGTGAGTGAGTGAGTGAGTGAGTGAGTGAGTGAGTGAGTGAGTGAGTGAGTGAGTGAGTGAGTGAGTGAGTGAGTGAGTGAGTGAGTGAGTGAGTGAGTGAGAGATCGAGTGAGTGAGTGAGTAAGTGAGTCAGTCAGTGAACACTAACAGAACAGTACGCCATGAGTATCCATGTCTCTGATCCAGAAACGAACGGGCTCAAAATTATGCCCCGGGTTTAACGAGGCTTCCTACAATGAATTATTGTCAATCGATGGTTAGGATACATATACGTTTATGTTGATAGTTTTTTCCAATGCACGGGAAAAGTTTTTGTTCATCCAGTTTTTACGGAGGCTATAGGACTGATCTAAAGTTGTTTAGGTTTCACAAGTTGTAGGTTTAGGTAGGTTCATAATCAACCAACCTGAATTGCCCTGGCAAAATCATCGTGTCTGTCGATGTAGATACCGACTCGCCGACTGGTTGTTAGCGTACGAAAACCCTGGAAATCAAATATTTAGTTTAATTTCAGCTAATTTTTTAAGCATCACTAGTAAAACTTACAAACATCTAAAAATCGCAGTTGATCTTGGTGAGTCCACTTATTCAATTCCGTGAAAATAGATTTGTTTTTTTCTGAACTCAGACGTGAGCAAATTTGATGTTCAGTTCTCAAAATGACCTTATGCTACACTACAAAACTATTTTAAAATAGTTCTGTTCATAAAAATATAAAATGAATAAATATTAATTGTGCCTGTTGCCAGTTGCCCGCCGATTTCCTCCTGTGTTCGGTCATGTTATTGACCGCGCGTTGCGCCGTTTTCACCGCGCGCATAAAATCCATTTCCGATTTTGATTCTATTTTACTTACTAAAAAAGCGAATACTAAATATTTTTGATACTTTTGTACATTATCGGTGATTTGTATACCAGTTATTAATATAGTAAAAGATTACTGGTTACTAAAAACAATAATCCTAATTATTTCGAGGACCGTTAAATACAAAACCGGGTTTAGTATATCACTAGTCTTATTGGATTATATGTAATGTAATATGCTCTGTCCGATGGTAGTGTTTAATGGTAGGCAGATTTTTCTAATATCAGACCGAGTGGATGCTGGGTCGTGCTGTTATATACCATGTCCGGATTAATGACAAATTTCTGATTACATTCCAAGAGCTGTGTAGAAATAGAACAAGCCAGTACTTCAAATTTCAGTTTTTACCAAACTTACACGGAATTTTACCTGACTTATACAGTTTTTACCAAACTTACCGTGTATATAGTTATAAAATATGTGAATTGAAAACAATAACAGAATTGAGTTGAACTGAAAGCAATTATTTAGGATACCAAATTTTTTTAATTTATGCAGAAATCATAGTTACATAGATCACAAAAAAATGTTTTGAGTTATATCTGTAAGGGAAAATTACATTCTAGACCGAAAGTAGGAGTTTCAGAAAAAGAACCAGATTAGCTTAGAGTGCACGAATTTGCATGATCCTTTTGTTATTCACAGCAGGTAAAATATTTTTACCAGGTTTCTGGCAAGCCAACTTCGATGGGACGCGGTCTTTTAGTGGTTTTGGTCTAAGACGGGCAGCAACCAAAATAATAGGGTACTCACAAGACCAATAGCCTGTCTGAGGCACACGCTTCTAATTCCGGGGCCTAATTGCTATTCTGAACCGACGAGTGTTGTGGAGAAAACACAGAAAAAGTGCAATGTCATTAACTGGACCGACCACTGAAATGGTGGTCAGTGTTTTCTTGAAATGCTTCGGTAACATCTTGAACAACGTTGACCACTGAATTTGAAGTAATTTTCTATCAGGTAAGTAAGAGAATAGTTTTTAGTTGTGAAATCTTTTTGTAACCAAATTTATGCACTTACTGTAAAAAATTTATACATAACTGTGATTATTGATAAATAAATAGGAAACAGTATAACAAACATGCATTCTGTAATATATTTCTGAGATTCATTCATTACTGAAGGCATCATCAAGGCCCAGTAATGTACCATCATATCAGAATCGTGTTTACCTAGGGTTAGAAAGAAGGTTGAAGAAACCAGATGAGTGAGTGGCAGGAGACCCGAAAAAGCGTCAGGTTCTGTCATCTGTCAGGTTTTGAACCCGGGACCCCCAGTTTTAAAGGCTGGCTCTTTTCCCACTGGATTACAATTACTGTTTGAGCAAAAAGACCTTTGGTTTTTCGTATCGAAACTGATACGTATGTTATGATACATAGCTCTGCTACGAAAGAGCATGTATAACAGTCATATATTTCCTCAAATCTTAAAAGCGATCTCATATGATACAGCCAGTCAACATGAAACTGTATGTGGCGGTTATCATCCATTTACGAAAAATCTCATTATGAAGGAGTGATATTCAGAAACATCGAACGAGGAAATCTTTTGTCAGTGCTGGAGACTTGCTTCATAAACAACACAAATTTAAAATAATTTATATGTACAGGCTGGTCCAAAAAAAATGACAACACTTTGAAGCTGAATAACTCTTGGCACAAAGATCAAATTTGATTGAAATTCTCAGGTATCATCATCAACATACTAACTTAGAAAAATATATAAAACCAAATTGATCGGACAATCACAGCGGCCACCACGCATCAATGTTTGCGAAAATGCGCATGGGTCAAAAACCGCCTAATTGTGCATGCATATTCAAGGGATGATATGCACGTGACAAATGAAACATTAGATTTGCTACCCATTTATACAAATTCCACGTTTAAATAAACTCTATTGTTGGGTTTTAAACGTTTTTTATTTGTTTTTTATTTTTTCGTTTTAAAATTAGTTAACTAAACGTTTTTTCAATGTCAGAAAAAGCAGTGCAGAAAATGCATGCAGTTTTCACCACTGAAACACGATTTTATCGAATGAAAGATAAAATACAAAACATTTAAAATACAAATGGTTCAAAATGAGTAAAAAAGCGTTTTGATTGATTACAGGCTAAAATATCTGAATTTATACTTTCACAAGTCACGGGTAAACCATGTCCTGAATGTTCTTGTATGGATCGCTCGGTTTTTGACCCACACGCGTTTTTGCAAACATTAATGCGTGGTGGCCGTTGTGATTGTCCGATCACCTTGGTTTTATATATTATTTCAAGTTAGTACGTTGATGATAATACCTGAAAATTTCAATCGAATCTGATCTTTGTGCCAAAAGTTATTCAGCTTCAAAGTGTTGTCATTTTTTTTGGACCACCCTGTAGATTTGGCAGATACATTCTGGTGTATTTTCCGAAAACAATAAACGACAGATTTATCTTTTGTTTTTCTACCACAGAAAAAAAACAGAATGTTGTTTACCGGCATTGGCGGACGAGCTGATCCTCCAAATGGAGGGAAATTCCCTCAAAGAGGGAGAATTGGCAGTTTTAAGGTTATGTTACCTACACCTTAAGGAGTAAATCAAACTTGAGCGAGCCAAAGAGGGGGAATTCCACTTTCCCCACCCCCTCTCGTTCGCTGATGTTTACCAGCCAAATTGGTCATGTACCGGAATAACATGGAATGGCATGGCATTTGCGACAAATGACGTGTTTATGTACAATTCGTTCCCAATGGCACGGGCACCCAACGACCAATCTAAACGGTTAAATGACCGTTTTGAAATTCCAATGGACATCACCAGATAGAGATCCTAGCAAATTCAGAATATCCTGTCCAGGAAACATCGTCCATTAAGAATAATATAGAAGAGGATGCCAGATCAACTTACAGTAAAATGACTGTCTGCAAAAAACATCAGGTTGCGTGCGAAACCATGGTATTCCATAGATTATTTTCACGAATACAGAATGAAAGCACGTCATTTCGTCTATTTCTGGCTCGACGTAGCCGCGAATCCAACCAGTTAACCGTACTTAGCAGTTGGATAGTCACTAAATGTCCTCTGCCACACGTGCCACTTAGACATCAAGGCAGGTCGACAAATCTGTTTCAGATTCTAGTAAACTCATCCAGACTTTTGCCTTTTAAATTTTTTTCTGGACTTTGGGCTTTTTACTTGTTCACAATGTAGCAGTTTCATCTTTTCAAATGTCTGGTAAAAATGGGCATGCAAAAATGTGAACATGAAGTTGTAACAAACTTGTATCAGCCAGTCAACAGAAACCAAAACAACTGGTAGTGAATGGAACAATGTTCGGGTTTGATTGTTTATTTGTTGTACAGTAGTTCAAAATAATAAGGAAGTATTTTATAACCACATGTAGCTTATTCATAACATTGGTTTCCACCGGTTTGAATGTTGTACACATGCAATTCGATGAAACTTTGGAATTACAAGCTGAAACAAAAACTTTGATTTTCGCTTGAAAAACTGAATACTGATTACTTTCGTCAGAAATAAAGTTGATAATTCAGTTTTGTGTAAGAAGCGAAGCGGCTGACTGCTCCCGTACCCGGATGCATATTTCCAGAAACTATAAAGTTTTTGTTTTGTTTCCCATTTGTGGAAAATCCATTCAATTTAAATTTTTTTTCTTTCTACATAAAGTTCAGGATATAGAGAACATAATTCAATAGGAGTTGTAACTTTTTCATGAAGGTTCATTACTTTTTTACGTCTCGGAATATGGCTCCTAGAGGGGGGCTAACGAAAATTAGTAGCTAACGCGCTTGTCCTCGCTATCGCTCGGACAAGCAAGCCTTACGATAGGTTATCGGGGGTTAACGAACAGTAGAACTTCATAGAAACCGTGTATGATCAAAATGAGCGAAAAATAATTCAATGAGATTCGAACCCTCACTCCATCGTTCCAAAAAGTGACGCGCTAAACCACTATGTCACGCTGGCTGATGGTAGGGTGTGCACACACACGCTATATAATAGCGCGGGCGAACCAGCACTTTATTGTTTTTGTAAATAAGCTACCCGGATACGGCTGATACCCATTTGGATCTACTTTGATATTTTCTTTTATTTATTGCTTAATGCTTCGAAACGTGAACTGAAAAGAAGCACCTGATTTCCATGGCTGTCGTTACCCCGCCATTTGACCAGAGTTTTTCCTTCCCTCATAGATTATTAGTCAGAATGAAATTCTTAATGCACGTGAAACGTGAATTCAGAATAGTCATCTCCGCAAACTCGTTCAGTGGCTGTCGTTACCCCATTATTCAACCAGAGTTTAGCCTGCGATTGTCTACTGTTAGTGAGAACGAAATTGAACGTCAAACGTGAACTGAGAAAAGTCCACTCTTCGGACGTGTTCAGTGGCTGTCGTTACCCCACTATTTAACTATAAGTTCACCTGCACTCTGAGAACAATAACCAGAACCAAATCCATACTGCGCGTGAAACGTGAACTGAAAGTTCGCTGCGCTTCGGATGGCGAATGGTTGTCGGTGTGCAACACTTGTTTTTTTATATAATGGCAAATATAACTTGAACATGTTATAAGTTATATCAAGTAGGCCATGATTCTATAAAATGCTGGTCGATGTAACTGATCCAACCTCAACTGGTAGCGTAACGGCCTGCGGTGTCACGGTTTTGGTGATCTTACGGTAGAAGGACAGACCCGTCTTGCCGCAGGATAGGACGGCTTCCTAGAAAAAATGTCATCAGAAAAGCAAAAAATACAGTAGTAAAAAATTTATTTTTGGGATTTTGTTAACGAAACTCTGGGGGTCATGAATAACCTGAGCCAAACTCTGTCTTCGACTGTTTGATCGATTGGACGGTGTTCCGAGCGTCGGCTGATTTGTGATCGGAGTGGCGGTGCTCAGTCTACGCGATTTTAGCTCCGACTACAAGTGAGTGAGTGAGCGAGTGAGTGAGTGAGTGAGTGAGTGAGTAAGTGAGTGAGTGAGTGAGTGAGTGAGTGAGTGAGTGAGTGAGTGAGTGAGTGAGTGAGTGAGTGAGTGAGTGAGTGAGTGAGTGAGTGAGTGAGTGAGTGAGTGAGTGAGTGAGTATAAACCAGCCTTCTTCTTTTCTCTCGCTAGCAGTGCCTGCTCCACCACAACACTCTTTCGTCGGTCCATTGTTTTCTATCTTACTTGAAACGTGAGCGACTTGGCTTGTCACGTCAAAACGTTGTATCAGTCACCTTGGCTGTGTTATCGAGTTCATGTCGTTATGATCTGTCACTCGGATGTATCTATTTAATATAGAATTTGATAATACGCCACTTCAAATCACATTTTTGATTCTGAAACGTATTGGAGAAGTTGATGAAGATATATGAGTATCTGCCGTAGTCAACTGTTCTCCATGAACAATATCCAGGAAAGCCTGATGGTTGTGGTCCTTTGAAAAGCATCCGTATCAACATCATGAAATATCAACTTCGTGATTTGAGATGAAAAAAACGTCCTCGTCATCAAACCGTTGTTCTACCACATTTGTGATCCTTTCAACTCGAAGGTTTCTGTTGTACGACTAATGTAGGCTACAGTTTATGTATTCGATGTACGTAAATATCAAAGATCATTATTGTATTCTAACAAATGGTCAACAAAAATAAGACTGGATTGATACATACGTACCTTCGTAAGCAGACGCATCGTAACCTTAGAAACGGCTTTACGGCATTACCGCACTATTCATGCAAGAAACACAATCGGGATCATCATGGTTCGTCACAATTATAAATCGCATTCGTCACAAAATATCAAGTTTTCACATTTTCAATTGATTGATTATACATTTATACTGTTGAGTTTTCGCTGAATCTTAATGGGATGTGGGAACTCAAGTAGATAGGCAACTAAAATTTGACTGGATCCGCCTCTAAAGTCATTCAGGTGCGTACACTTCTCTGCTTTATACAATTATAAAATAAAGTTTGTTACTATGGCACATTAAACGCACTTTGTTTGTTCATTTCTGTGCTGCGTCAAACATTGACTATATCGTACGTTTTTCATTCAAAATTCGTTTTGCTAAAAGTTACTTTTAACATACAAACATCTTGTTGTATGCACTTGTTCGAAAGCAACATTTCAATGAATGAAAAATAATTTGAATGAATGGGATAAGAAGGAAAAAAACAGGAAATCAAGTTACCTCAAACAGCCAATTACATAACAACGGAAACTGGAATGGGAGCTCTGGACGGTAGATATAATTAGAGGATTGGTAAAGTGAGTGGGTGATTGTTGGATATAAATCGTAAAATGCAAAATATAAAGCAATGAAGTAATATTGTTTAACAACCTTCTTGGATAAGGTGAGCAAAAGCAGAGCCTATTCGTTATTTTCTTTTTCTTTTGCTAAAGAGTAGTTACTTACGAATTAAATTTGAACAATAATCGATAGCCTTGTGTTTACAATCATTTGAATTTATAAAAGTTAATCAACATAATCAATTACTGATAATCAGTATATAAACTGAACAGGTGAAGCATCCTTACAGTATGTAAAACATCCATTAGCGGACGAGGGAAGAACGGAAGAGTGGAATTTCCCCCTCTTTGGATGTTTCAAAAAGTATTACTTGTTTCTCAAGTTGTAGGTAAATAAACTCAAAACTGTCAATTCCCTACGCTTGAAGATTTTCCCCTCTGTTTGGAGGATTAGCTCATCCGATACCGAATATCGAAAAGTCTGATGTGGGATGTCGGTTAAGCATACAATTGAATTGATGGTTTCTCTATATTTCTATCAACTGTATACGTACATACATTCATACAATATACAAAACCATATTCAACCAAACTTAATCATAAAAAGTATAACGTTATATTGTTATGTAGAAAGTTTTGTACTTTTAAGAATGCTTGAGTCTTTGAATGGTACAAATGGGAATGTTTGATGAAAAAGGTAACAAATGGCAGACATTTTGGTTATTTTTTCGAATGGTGGCCATAAGTTAATTTGAATTTATTTTTCGTCTGTGATTTCTTAAGCGAATCAAAAGAAACTTACAAATTGTACAAACGAACAATGGAACAGTTACATAGCGCGCCTACTTATATTTTTAATTATCGGTAATTAAATAAATTGAGACGTAAGTCATTCCACCATTCTCTATAGAATGTAGAGTCAGTCATTTGTGGCAATTAATGTTGTATTATATTTGTTAACACAGTAGGCAAGGTACTTAATGAACATTTCGTCATATTCTGTTAGCCACTCACTCATTTACTCACTCACTCACTCACACTTTCACTCAATCACTCACTCACTCCTTCACCTACTCACTCACTCACTCACTCACCAACTCGCTGACTGAAACCAGTTGCGTGACTACAGCCATTTGAAGGATAAACAGGTGGAACGGTCTGTTCAGAAAATAAATTATTCGATACCACTTAGAAAACTGGAGGATTCAAGTAATCACAGTTAATTCATACATATAGGTTAGTTCATTGAGAATAATCGAGAAGTTGTTGGTCGCAAAAAATGACATGGCCTAATGAGCCATATTCAATGAATGGTCACACAGATTGAGAGGGTTCGGCCAGCTAAGTAGAGTTCAATCAGGGCTGCAAAATAACAATCACATGATTTTCTCGCATCTAATTTTAGCCCCGTAGCCGTAGGAAAGCTTAATTTATATCATTTATTAATGATTGGCAATGGGAAACCGTAAAAATGGCCCGTAAAATAGGCGTACATAGAATTTAATCGGATAACCAATAGAAAGGCACTCAACTTAGTTGAAACTCCAATGTTACTGTCTGCCGAAAGAAGTTATTGAGGACTTGTGTATGTATTTGGGGGAAAATAACGTTTTTAACCTTACTTATCAGTTCTATATTTGACTGAACAGGGTAAGTAGTTGTTATACTTCATCATGTGGTCTTAATACTGAAATAATATTTGTCTATATACATACTATATAGCTGGCTGAAATTATGAGCAAAAGTAGAGAATGATTGTTCAAGTCAAAAAGAAAAACAGTACTGAGGTTGTGTTTGGCAAGGACAATGTTCCAATACATAATTTATGTGATTCGGACAAACCAAGGTGATTGATTTTCTATACAAGACTCCTGATTTTCGAAAAAGACATGCATATGAAACCGCTACTTTCAAATTTCGAGTGTTGTTCACCTCCACCTCTTCAGGTGCAAAGCAATGTTCTTGAGTTAGGAAGTTCAATGAAACAAAACCATAAACACTTATGGAAACAGATATAATATAACAAATACTTATAAATAAATAAATAAAAAATATTCATAAATTTGGTTTGGACATTCAAGCCATTCTATAATTTTGGACGGTTTACCCGATACGATCAGATGGTAGAGGCATTCAGTCGAATGCGTGATTTCGACCGGAAGTCTACCACGACCAGAATGCACTAGCGGACGAGCGAAAAACAAAAATGTGGAATTTCTCCCTATTTCAAAGTTTCAAAAAGTTAACTTTGCTTCGTAATGTGTAAGTAAATTGGCCTCAAACGACACAATTCCATTCTCTGTAGCGTAATGCCCCTCCCTTTGGTAGTTTGGCTCGTCCGCCCTGCCAGAATGCCGAGATGTCTGCGCGGAAGGAAACGAGTTCATGTTGCCAGTTTCCTTCGATTCAACAAAGCGAAACCCAGACAACAGATACCATTTTGGAATAAACAGCGCTTAATGAACCAAGAAACTCTGTGAAAGATGTGGGGTTTGACAGTTCAATCACTTAACTGCACTGGTCGATGGTGAAAGAGTTATTTTAATGAATGGAAGATAATTTCCACGGGAAAGTGGTAATCTGTGATACGAAACCAAATTTCAAGTTAAGACACTACAATAATGGTGATCACGTTTGGTAATTTTATTATTATTATTCGCTAAATATGAGTTTCGCAGTTACTGACATTGGAACATAATGCCACCAGATATAAGTAGCTTTTTCTTTCAGTTTTTACCCATATGCAATAGGTTGCCATGAAATCATGTGCAGTCAAGCATTATATTCTAGATTGCATAAGAGGTGTAGAAATACCGTAACACATTTTATCGACTCGACATGTTACTCTTGGGTGCCTTTTCTCAGACCTTGTTTCATAGTCTATTTTTTGGATTTTTTAGTGACGTTTCGAAATGTTTCGGGTCGCCAAAATTGAAGAAAATGTCGAACGGAACGTTTCGAATAAGTTGCAACTTGACTATGAAGGCACCTCGGGACTTTACTACTCTACATATGTGTGTAGTAGACCATGACTGTAGTGTATTTCCGATGTCATAACTTTTTCTTGGGTTACAGATGACGAAACTTCATACAACTACATGGTACAGTAATTTCCTCCACTCAAAAGCTACGAGTAAAACGAAGTACCCTAGCACTTGTCCCGAATATTCACAGCTTAAAACGTTAGAAACCAGTGCACAAAATTCTCGATTCAATCCAGGGTCAGTGATGATGTTCTCAGAGAAAATAAAAATAGAAAGAGTTAAACGAATGTTATCATGAACGGTTCTTTAGTTGGAGTTGGGTTGGATAACTGAACACTTGGACGTGCATTCACGTTTCATGAACGAAAAGGCTGACTGAAACGTGACTAAACAATATCTGGATGCATCTGAACATCATCCAGTATTATGACCTATAATCAGGTTAGAAGACTTACATACTAAGAAACAGATCTATGTCATTGCATATGAGCGATGTATGTACATACGTACGTACAGCCTGTTATAATTAGTCATTTTTTAAAGTCAAGAACGGTAAACAGGTGATTCGAACTCGTAACGAGTTTACGTATTTGCTTACTTAATTTTTTTAGATACAATCTTTTATCTATATTTTACGGAGTCAATTTGTGAAAAGGTTCAAGTGGGTGGAAGCTATACTGGAAGCTACTTTACCCACTCCTTCTCGTTTGCTAATGCATCCCCATTAGCCATTGTTAATAGTTGATAAAAAAAAAGTAGTTGACAGTTGACTAGATTCCGAACCCGAACCATGAACCCTAAACGTGATAGTCGCATGTTGATAGTTTAGCATTTTTTACTGGGGCTTTTTCATCACTGGATCCATCAGGGCACACTACATAATACCATATCTGAATGGTGTTTTTGTAATGGCCAGTGGGATTGATTAATTTGACGTGCAATGGTGGATACCACAGAGCCAAGCGTCGGGATCTGTGTCTCAACACAGGTTCCGAACCAAGACCTACAGATTTTGCGGCTGGTGCCCTACTCATTAGACCAGACTGGTGACATCGTTCAGTTAAACTTAGTTAAAGTGACAGGGTGTCTGGGTTCGTTCAGTTAATATGTTCAGCCGGGTTTCCATCTTCTCGTATATAAGATACAACTAATGTTTCAACGTTGGAGGAGCTATTATTTCAACTTTTTACTCGAATCCCAAGGAACGCGATATCTATCAGTATCAATAAACCAATAGCAATAGCTTTCACATTATTTCAAGACAACTTCCGTCAGATCAGACCACAACGTCTTTCATCGGATGAACCACGCGGAAACGTGGCGTTCTCCAAACATTTTACGAGTTTCTTCGGTTTTCAACATTCGACGTTTGCCGATTTGACATTGCAAGTTTACCACGGTGAGACATGTCATCAAAACAGCTTGACGGAATCATTTGCATATTTTGTATAGTGCGTAAGGAAGGCGCCAGTCTCGGAAACTGGGCATCCCAAGTTCGAAACCTGACTTGAGACAACAGACGCGTTGCTCTGGGATTTCTGCCATTGCCCGTCAGTTTAGTCAATCTCTGTGGCCAATATGAAAACAACATTCTGATATGGTATTAGCAAGCATACTTCAATAATGAAGAAGTCTCAGTGAATTTCAGGTCTGACGGAATTAGGTGTATTCCTGTTAATCTGGTCTGACCACAGAAACCACCAAGGCTGGTCATGTTTTCAGTTACAATCTCAATACCCTTAAAATCCTAATTCTGTCAACAACGAAGGATTTGCGATAAATAGGATGTTTTCCTCTTAATGAGGAATGGTCTTACTGTAATCCATGACAAATCCGGATATGCATACTTCATATGAATACAATCTACAATCGCACTTATGTATGTATGTACATAAACAAATACATATGTACATATTCATACATACATTCAACATGTACACACTGTACATAATCGCTTATACACAAATCATGGTACACGTCTACCTACATACCTATGTACATCTGTAGCGTTACATAGAGATACAACACTTTTATTCTCAACTCGTATGATGAAAATGATTTTCATGGTAACGGTCTTACTGAATAAAGTATAAATATTTTCCGAAGCTGTAATTCAAATAAATATTGGAAGGTTCACCCAAACGATCCTAGTTCTTGAATTTTGTTACTCCGCGACTACGAACCATGTGTTCCGTGTAACTGCTAAAAAGCATGCATACCAAATCAACGTATCCGGTGAATCTGGCTGCAACCAGATATGGCGGACGAGCAAAACCTCGAAACAAGGGGGAATTACGAAGCAGAAATAGAGCCATTTTACCCTCTCCTTGAGGAAAAACTCTACCTTTTGAAACCGCCAAAGACGAGGGATTGCACTTTCCGCACTCCTTCTTGTCTGCTGGATCATCCACCTGCCGCGCGGACCATTCATTTTTACGTCGACGATTCAGACAGAACAAGGAACGAAACAACAAACTCTGAAATACGGTCTTTTGAATTAAAGATAAACTATTCAAGAAACAAATAACTACGTTAATCCAACTATGTGATTGAACTTGGTGCTAGCTGAAACGTGAAACGATGAAACAAGCAGTTAAATGGTGAACAAACGCTACAATGAGCACAATAATTGTATGTATTATTCATTTGTATTATACAAAAACAAAAAATTCCGACTATGTATTGTGGTTATGGTGATGGTGGGGTGTGGAACACTGACGAACGCTGGGAAACCGCCAAGGCAATGGCCGTGCAATTTCATGTGTAGGTGGGTAGACTGATGCATGAAGATGGGTGCTACGTACCACATTATATGATTTTATAGTTTAACATGAGAAAAAGATACAAAAATATTTTTATTTTTTTTCTTTCTTTTATAATCGTTTTCTCAGAAATACAAAGAAAACATAAAGACAGTATATGTAAGCAACTGCAATATGTCTTATGATTTATAAGGACAACCTGGTTTAGGTGAATTGAGAGTATTTTGATTCTATGAGGTTAATGAGCGTAGGGCATTTCTCATGTCCCAGTGAAACTAATCTTATCATCCAATACAATACGAACCCGGTCAACTAACTATAGACTTAATTATGGTACTGGTAACTGTATTTATTAGTCCCAATTAACCTAGCAAGAGGTGTTTTTTACAGATTACATATATGAAAGATTACAAGTACTAATTTGGTCATTGGTCACGAGACGAACCAATACAATCATGATTCGGGCAGACAATTTACATACAGTAATTATGAATAAAACAAGTTTATATCTATTTTCAAAGCCTCGTTCTCAACCACCACTCATCAGAAGATAATCATGCAATATATTAAAAAATATGTTTTCTGCTTAACGTTACCTCTAAAAACGAGAGTTTAATAAAAAAGAGGAAAACACGATCTCAAATAGTTTGTTCATTTAATCAAAACTTTCGAAGGACCTTTCTGCAATGAAAAATTATTCGAGTACATATGATACAGTGTAGTACATACAGTATGGTATTGCTGATTTACATGTCGTCCAACCGGCAGTGGCTGAGAAAATTAAATGCACCAGGATTGCATTACAACTGAGTTATTGAACATAATCTGGTACATTGTCACTCAGGCCGCGTCCCAATATGACAATTGAACACGTTGTCACATAATTATAATTATTAGTTGTGGTACGGACAGTGTGCACTGGGGCAAGGGGAAATACATACATAGCATTGGTGGTTGCAACTTGGAACTGGGGAACAAGATTTTTTCTATCGTATGGATAAAACCTTCAAATACCCTCTCACTCACTCACTCACTCATTCACTCACTCACTCACTCACTCACTCACATACTCACTCATTCACCCACTCACTCACTCATTCACCCACTCACTCACTCACTCACTCACTCACTCACTCACTCACTCACTCACTCACTCACTCACTCACTCACTCACTCACTCACTCACTCACTCACTCACTCACTCACTCACTCACCACTCACTCACTAACTTCAGCGAGCGAGTGCCATCCTCTACGAGGAACAACATAGGCTCAACTCGATCAAACAAAATCTGGAGGTCGAGATCTCACAATATCGAGCAAAATCGGTTAGGTCGTTTTCTCATTTTGTTGTTGTTGTTTATGTTGTTGTTGTTGTTGTTGTTGTTGTTGTTGTTGTTGTTGTTGTTGTTGTTGTTGTTGTTGTTGTTGTTGTTGTTGTTGTTTACTCTCAACGTAGTTAGCGGGATTTTTTAACTCCACTGTAGTCTGCTCGAATTAGGGTTTTTATGATATGGAACAGTTCTTGGACAACAGGCGAAAAGTAGTTAACCATTCCTTGACAGCGTATATTTCTACCAATCTCTGTTTTTCATGATCCGCCACCATTTATTTTGACATTCGTGGAAACAAATACAAACACGCTGATTTATGTGTAAGATGCGTTTATTACAAAACTTATCATAAGATCGTCCTTCCGTGGCTGACGGTGCCCGTACTGACGGACGAACCAAACCGCCAAAAGGAGAGGAACTTCGTCAAATGGAGGGGGAACAGACAATTTGTAGGCCATTTTACTTGCCACCGTAGAGGAAAACTGCACTTTTTGAACTCGCCGCCAAAAAGGGAATTATTTTTTCCCTCCCTTTCTCGTCCGCCAGTGCACGTACATAGTGTATCACCGATCTGATCAGATCCAAAAGCTGATAGCATCATGGACGTACGATGGCTTTCTAGCGGAAAAGGGAGGAGCGGAAAAGTGGAATTTCCTTTCATTTTGGCAGGTCAAAAAAGTATAATTTGTTCCTTAAGAGGTGAATAAAATGACATAAAAACTGCTTATTTCTTCCTGTTTGTGGGAATTTCCCCTACCTTTGGAGGATCGGCTCGTCCGCCAGTTCGATGCCAAGAACACCGACGGTGAACTTGGAACATTGTTTGTTACTGATAGATAAAATCGTTTTTTTTCTGATTCAGTTTACTGTAAAGTCAATGTTTCGATTCACCAACTAACATTACTTAATTGTTCAAAGTATGTACACGTCCTTTGTCAACCTTTGTAAACCTTTGCTGTACCTTTTCTAGTTATCAGAATAATCTGAAAACATTCCCTTAATTTTTTTAGGCGTCTTATGTTTTTCAATTTATCGTTCATTTCTATTGGCCGTGACGTGAACCGCCAATTATTGCCCATCAACGACATGACTGGCACAAAAACACGTTTCTTTTTACCAGAGACCACACTTACATACATTTTTACCTTTAATATGGGACATGTAAGCAGCATTCTACATACAGTAATCTAGTGAGTATCATGCAAAATTCTAGACTAGTTAACCAAACTTGGTCATCTTGTCAGTGTCACCATCCACAATTCACCTTAAAAATTCCAACAACCCGTCATCGATGACCCCGGAAAAAGTTTGCCCAGTTTACCCGCATTGTCTGATGGAACGCTTTCTGCCTTATTTGTTAGCCCGATACTCCCACTGAACTGGACGGCGTCCCCTGGGCGCAATCAGGCCGAGACCCGGCCGAAACGCACACCATTGTCATACAACCTTTACTCCTTTTTTAGTAGGTGCCAGCAAAAACATGGTACTGTCTTAGCAGATACATGGAAAAAATTACAGTCTTTGAAGGCGGCCAAAAACGGGTATCACTACAGGTTGTTCCACCTTGTTTCGTCCGCTAGACGTCTATGAAGATAAAATGATTCTGTATTCACTAAACACGTAAATCGAAAGGCTAAATAAGTGACTTTCAATTATCAGTACAGTAAGATTTATTTTCCTAATTTTTCTGGAAAAGTTACATTTAAATGTGGTGCCAAGATGTATACGCAGATCTACTTTTCGCTGGTTTTCCTCATAATATCGTGATAAGGTACCAGGTCATTATCGTTTATATAAATATTTTAACGGATTTCGCTGGCGATATATTTGTCTATCGAAGTTGACTTTATGAAAACCATGTGTTACACAACATGATGCTAGTGTTTGTGAGGTTGGTTCATATCCAACTTGATAGTTCCGGGTTAAACAAAATTTCACGACCTCAAGTTCCACAATTCTGATGGATGGGACTCGTTTTTGGTTCCGTCCAACTACAATACGTCAATACCATCCGGGTTTTCTCGGCATAAACTGACAACTGCCGTTACATACATATGTACATGTACAATATACTGTACGTGTGATGTTATAACGATTGGTGTAACGATTTTTTTTCGCATTAGAATCTATGTACTATCTGGTTAAGTTTCGTTCAACATCATTATTTGAACAAAAAACTTCAAAATGAAACTTTGGGACTTGGCAGAAAGTTTGGTACTTTTCTTAGTCCAGCGAAAAAGAAGTTGTTCCACCCAATGTTATTTGACGAAGAAGCGAACAGGAAAGTACATAACTCGCTAAGTTGTTCTCGGCGACACTGACATATCAAGTTTCACAAAGTTCCAGCGTTCTGTGCCATGATGCGATGCGACAGATGGCTGACACGGATGAACCTGCTTGTCTTGGTCGCGTTTTTCTCACGTTTTTGTGCATGTTGTAAACTATGTAAATTATTAAAAACTATATTATGTAACTTTATATGAACTATTTTCGCATTTTTTACACATAAACTTCGATGTAGCAGGTCAGGTTTCCAAAATTCCAGTTTTCTGTGCCATGATGCGATAGATGGCTGACTGACAGGAATGAACATGCCATGTTTTTATTTTCTCACGTGGTTTGAAGAAATTTTCATGAAATGTTATATGCAACTTTTTACACAAACTTTTTATTAGAACAGCATGTTATTAATTGAAAACATCAATGATGATTAAATTTTCACCTGGATATCATGCTCATTTTGTCTCTTGTTTCTTTGTGTGGGTAGAATATTTCAATGAAACGTTATGTGCAATTTATTATGATATAACCTGATTGCTATTCTTATGATACGATGATAACAAAGAAGTTCCAACGTTCCGTGGCACAAACTGGAACTATCCCACATTTTTTGAATACCCGATATCTTGATTTGAAACGATCATAGATATTTTTTGGACTTAACAAATTTTCGAATTTTGAGTTTTGAATCACAAAACTACGTATACAGTACGATACATAGTTCACAAACTGGTTCCCATTATGGGACAAGTCATCACTAGCATACGAGTCAATGCTCCAAATGGAGGAGAATATTTTCAAAAGTGGAGAATTATCAGTTTTGAGGCCATTTTACCTAAACCTTGAGAAACAACTTCTAAGATTTTTAACAGTTAACAAGGGGGATTTCCCCTTTTCCCACCCTTTTTCGTCCGCTAGTGATCATAACAATGGTCAAGTGCCAGTGGGGTCACGGTTTACTGCTCCTTTGGTGTCAGAAAGTAATTTAGATTTGGAGTCGGTTGGGTCTTGGGAGATGTGTCCATTATATTTTACTGCCTTGTGAGTGAACACATTGAGTTCTCCATCATTGAGTGTATACTGCTTTCGAATCTTTCGTTTTGAAATTTTAGGAAGAAAAAAAATCTACACGAGCGTTCGGCAGTAAAGTTCTGATTATTTCATATGTATGTAGGCCTGGGAAACTTTTCATGCAAAATTTGAGGTGTTTCTGTTCTAATTTACTGTCGTGTGAACACGTTGGGTTCTTATTTTTCGTACTTTGTTCGTTTCGAAAATCTGATATTGGAAAATTTGTTGTGGTTTATGGTATCAGATACATATCAAAATACATAACCTACATCAAATTTCCGCGGAAGAACTTTTAGTCGGAGATAAGAAAATTTTTCATTAGACTTCCCTCCATATCTTCAAAAATCCAATGGTGCATTTTTTGAAAATGGATGATGTATTTACATGTGGGAAGTGGTGCTGAATAGTTGAGGAAGGCCTTTTGTACCACCGGATATCATATGATTTCATTCATCATGGATGCACATGTGTGTCACATGCTATACCGAGATTTCTTGTTCCTGATCTTGTATGTAGTTCTTCGTTTTTGAAGAATATCTGGAGAAGTTCCATCCTACAAAACATCTGGTTCAAGGATTTTGTTACCAAGCTGTTTCACAGGCTACATATTTTCTTTCTCAATTTAGTGTTTTATACATCATAACTTTTATGTTCAGCAGCAGATGTTTAACCAGCAGATGTTGCATT
>OZ038444.1:20369211-20372870 GCA_964036265.1 Daptonema setosum
CAGTCGGGAACGTTGCCGTTAGTTGTCGTGTGCCATCATTTCATCTGGTGCCATCAACGTACCATTTGGCACACATTCATTCATTGGCACATCATGTGGCACAGTTTTCTCTGTGGCTCCGTCAGTCGAAACTCCGTAAGTAGACCATTTCGGGATTATAGTGAAAAAAACAGACAATCTTAATGTTTCAACCGGTATGTACTCAACGAGTAAAGGGAGGTTGGAGTGTTGGCAGACTCGAAGATGATGAGCAAGATACAATATTTTCTGTTTCTTCGTCAGCCTCAACTGCATGGCTAGACCTTTTCCAAAATTCACTAAGTCATTTGAACCGTTTCAACTGATATGTAAAGGGTGTGCTACTTGAAAGTCCCGGTTTGTTTCTTGCCTATCTTTTGTTCAGCTGAAAACTGCAAGCTTTGTTCGAGAGACAACTCTTGACACAAAATGTTGTTTGCTAGTGCGAAACTGATTACGGACATTCTTTCCGTTTTTATACCAGTTATACGAAAGACCCTGACCCGTGAGTGTTGACCGATGACTTGATGAGGACCAAGAATCAAGATAGTGTTGGCTGATGGATGCACCCACATTTATATGGTACTTGATCGTGGTTTTGCTCATGATTGTATTTACTTATGCCAGGCACAACCTAGAGTATTTCTTTCGTTTTTTTGGTGTATTTACTGATTTCTTATGTTTACTTACTTATGTAAGTACTCAGGTCCGTGATTAAGTTCTGCTGTACAAACATATAGATAGCACTTGGCAGTGTGACACCGTCTTTGTTAGAAGGTGATTTCTTGGCTATTTTTCTATTTTTGTCACGGAAATTTATTTCACTTTTCTCCAACACTTATGTAGGTAAAGATATGTTTGGTTTGAACTTGAATCAAAGTTTTAATTTGGATTACTCCGCTTTAGAAAGAAATCAGTTAAACCTTAAGAAAAAAAGCCCATCAGACCCTACGAGTTGATTGGTATTGGTATGGGGTACCCGTAGCCTTAGTATTGTTGTAAATAGCGGTATATATACCCTGGTGGTACTCCTACGTCGAGACGCACTCAATCGTGAGCGGCACAATTCAATTTGTCGCCCGCACCCGTAAGAAGTCTCTGATTTGAACAACGGTCGGAATGAAGCATCCAGATTCGAGTTGCGACTTCGGTTTTGGAATCAAAGAAAATGGAATTATTTTTAAAGACTTCAAGTCATTCAAACATTCACAATGTAAAAAGTCCATATTTTAATGTTATTGTTTATTTAGTTGCTTTGTTGTTATGTTTTTTACTCGCACAAAAACGTCGAATAAAACGGTTGAAAGGCCCTTCGTGAAGTTTTCTAAAATTTAACCTCAATGAGTTAGAAAGCTCCATTTAATCTAATGTGTTGTTCTTAATTTTAAATTTTGTATTTTTCATTGTTTATTTTATATTTATTCTATTTTAGAAAATTCAAAACTCTTCGAAACGCTATTAGATAGCAAACCATCATTTTTTCTACCATCATCATCATCGGTCATCGACGTTGCAAGCACTGACACGTCTAACGTTTTTTATTCACTGAATTCCTTACCGAAGGGAATGGTTTGATATCGCATGCTTGCTGTTATGATCACACAAAGTTTATGTACAGCAATAATAGAGATTTGTTCAACCACCGTAATAACAGCTTCGCACGAAAGTATGAATGAAAAATTTTTCAAAAAGAATGATTAATATAACTTTTTTTCTAAGAAAAAATTCCCGTATTGTTGTTAATTCACTTTCTCACACAAACATG
Source organism: Daptonema setosum (assembly GCA_964036265.1). Lineage (NCBI taxonomy): Eukaryota > Metazoa > Nematoda > Chromadorea > Monhysterida > Xyalidae > Daptonema > Daptonema setosum. Next base: position 20,370,995 of record OZ038444.1, read on the forward strand.
TAATTAACAGCAGCTTTTCAGATTAACCCTAGAACAGACAATCATGTAAAATAAATGTTCATTTGAAAAATTGGTAAACTACTCTAATAATAACTGGTCTAAACTCGTCTTGCGATTATAGATTCGGTTGACTTTACAGAGGCTACCGTTGAAATCTGACTCATTTCCAAGTATTGTTACCGTTTGTTTACATTTCAGTGTTTAGTGTGTGGATTACACATCCACAATAATGTATACTCAGTACCTACTGTATGTACATGAATAAGCACTACTGCACTGTAATCAGGGCTGGGGGACTTAATTAAAAGTACCAGGGCTAAAAGTCCCGGGAATTAAGTACCTCATTAAGTGGCACTTGAAAAAATGGGACATTTTTTAAGTGCCACTTATTGTTTGTAAAACTTTTCTTTTAGTACCAGAATTTATTTTGTAACTATGTAAAATACTATGGATTTCTTAGTGATAAATTGACATAATCCAAAATTCTTTATTTTTAGCTAATTTTGCTTATAGGAAAAGTTTTACTACAATATTTACAATACTTTCAATATCTACAATAATTAAGTACCGAATTCAGTGCCACTTAATTTTCAGGCGACAAATTCAAAAATGGCACTTTTGAAATGGAAAAAAAATTAAGTGGCACCTAAAAAAGTACTTTTAAATTAAGTCCCCCAGCCCTGACTGTAATACTACATCCCAAATTCAACCAAATACATACATAAATCATTAGAGCCGAGTTTTTTTTGATTTTTTTGGAAGTTTCACAGTGAAATCTTTTATCACTGGCCGTAATTTTTCTTTGTAATACCGCTCTATAAAACCAATTTGTTCGATTTTCTCTTAGCATGAGCTTGTTTAACGGTTGTTTATGTCAACGGATGGTTTGGAAAACTTGAAATTTTCTTCGTAATACCGCACTAAAAACAAACATGTTTGACTTTCTCATGGCATGAGCTTCTTCAACGATTGTTTGTTTGAGTTGTTTGAGCCTTGTGATGAGCCAACGACGTTGGTGGTTTATTATTGCTAGCCGAGGATGGCAATTGGCAGATACATTTAGTCATCATGATTACGACCGTTTCTTTACCAGATAGTTTCATGTTGATATGGAACTACTGAAACACTCACTGTATACATCAAATAATAATAAGTCGACTGTTCAGTCTACATACCTACAGTCCCTGACCTAATAAACGGCACATTTTCTTGGGCCATCCTGGACCAAGATTATTTTCTTGGTGCGTGTTATAAGATAGGAGAAACTGCACCATGACGCACCAAGGTTTGCCCATATTTGGGCCAAGATTCGCCAAAATGGTGCCATGGGAGACCATGAAGAACCACGGCGTCACCAAGGAATTTGAAACATCAGGTCACGCTTGTCATCGAATAAACGCATAATTTCATTTCATTTTCCAATTTTTGTAACAGCTTTTTTTTGTAATATTGGAATGAATTGATTTTTTATGTGGGTCTTATTGAAAAAATTTATACTGGCGAGTAAGTCCATCGTCAAGAGAGAGGGTAAATTATCCAGAGAGGGGGAAACACAAAATCATACTTCATCTCAGGAGCAAACTGCAAATTTTTTATCGTCAAAGAGCGGCATTCCACCTTCTCTCCGCACAATAACACGTCAGCAACAACCACGACCTCAGTATAAACCGTTCATGAAAATAATTATGTTAAGCTACACTTTGAACAGTTAAAGTTCACTCTCTATCTGATCCGGATGACATGATGTTTCACAAATAGTAGAAAAAATATGGTATACTAAAGCACCCTCCCGTTCGTTGTGTTTTTGTCAAAAAAATTATCTGGACAACGTTATAAGGCCCGTACATACTCCACCATAACACGTAACATACAAAAC
>OZ038444.1:20373070-20493348 GCA_964036265.1 Daptonema setosum
GTATACGTACATACATTCCTACAATATACAAAACCATATTCATCCAAACTTATTCACAAAAAGTGTAACGATTTATTGTTATGTAGAAAGTTTTGTATTTTTAAAAATGCTTTTGGGTTTTTGAATGGTACAAATGGGAATGTTTGATGAAAACGGTAACAAATGGCAGACATTTTGGTTATTTTTTCGAATGGTGGCCATAAGATGATTTGAATTTATTTTTCGTCTGTGATTTCTCAAGCGAATCAAAAGAAACTTACAAATTATACAAACGAACAATTGAACAGTTTCATAGCGCGCCTACTTATATTTTTTATTACCGGTAATTAAATAAATTGAGACGTAAGTCATTCCACCGCTCTCTATAGAATGTAGAGTCAGTCATTTGTGGCAATTAATGTTGTATTATATTTGTTAACACAATAGGCAAGGTACTTAATGAACATTTCGTCACATTCTGTTAGCCACTCACTCATTTACTCACTCACTCACACTTTCACTCAATCACTCACTCACTCCTTCACCTACTCACTCACTCACTCACTCACTCACTCTTTCACCAACACGCTTGCTGATACCGGTTGCGTGACTACAGCCATTTGAAGGATAAACAGGTGATACGGTCTGTTCAGAAAATAAATTATTCGATACCATTTAGAAAACTGGAGGATCCAAGTAATCACAGTTAATTCATACATACATATAGGTTAGTTCATTGAGAATAATCAAGAAGTTATTGGTCGCAAAAAATGATATGGCCTAATGAGCCATATTCAAGAACGAGAGGGTTCGGCCAGCTAAGTAGAGTTTAATCAGGGCAGCAAAAATAACAATCACATGATTTTCTCGCATCTAATTTTAGCCCCGTAGCCGTAGGAAAGCTTAGTTTATATCATTCATTAATGATTGGCAATGGGAAACCGTAAAAATGGCCCGTAAAATGAGCGTACATAGAATTTAATCGGATAACCCACAGAGCCGAAGTACAAAAATTTATGCAGAAAAATAGAAAGGAACTCAACTCAGATGAAACTGCAATGTTACTGTCTGCCGAAAGAAGTTATTGAGGACTTGTGTATTTGGGGAAAATAACGTTTTTAACCTTACTTATCAATTATGTATTTCTTTGAGTGAACAGGGTATACAGTTGTTATACTTCATCATGTGGTCTTAATACTGAAATAATATCTGTCTATAGACTGTAGCAGACTGAAATTATGAGTAAAAGAAGAGAATGTTGTTTCAAGTCAAAGATGAACAGTGCTGTAATGAGTTTGTGTTCGGCAAGGACAATGTTCCAATACATAGTTTATGTGATTCCTACAAACCAAGGTGATTGATTTTTTATACTAGACTCCTGATTTTTTAACAGAGACATGCATATGAAACCACTACTTTCGAATTTCGAGTTTTCACCTCCACCTATTCAAACCAATGTTCTTGAGTCATGAAGTATAACAAATACTTATAAAAAATATTCATAAGTTTGGTTTGGACATTCAAGTCATTCTATAATTTTGGATTTGGACGGTTTACCCGATACGATCAGATGATAGAGGCATTCGATGAAATGGAATGCGTGATTTCGACCGGAAGTCTACCACGACCAGAATGCACTAGCGGACGAGGAAAGAACTAAAAAGTGGAATTCCCTCCTCTTTGGCAGTTCCAAAAAGTATACTTTCTTCAGTAATGTTCAAGTAAAGTGGCCTCAAAACGACTAATTTCTTCCATCTTTAGCGTAATTCTCCTCCCTTTGGTAGTTTGGATCGTCCGCCAGTGCCAGAATGCCGAGATGTCTGCGCGGAAGGAAACGAGTTCATGTTGCCAGTTTCCTTCGATCCAACAAAGCGAATCCCAGACAACAGATACCATTTTGGAATAAACAGCGCTTAATGAACCAAGAAACTCTGAAAGATGTGGGGTTTGACAGTTCAATCACTTAACTGCAAGGGTCGATGGTGAAAAAGTTATTTTTATGAATGGAAGTTAGTTTCCACAGGAAAGTGGTAATTTGTGATACGAAACCAAATTTCAAGTTTTTTAAGACACTACAAGAATGCTGATCACGTTTGGTCATTTTATTATTATTATTCGCTAAATATGAGTTTCGCAGTTACTGACATTGGAACATAATGTCACCAGATATAAGTAGCTTTTTTCTTTCAGTTTTTACCCATATGCAATAGGTTGCCATGAACTCATGTGCAGTCAAGCATTATATTCTAGATTGCATAAGAGGTGTAGAAATACCGTAACACATGTACTCGACATGTTATTCTTGAGTGCCTTTTCATAGTCTTCTTTCATATTCTATTTTCGAAACTTTTAGTGATGTTCCGAAATGTTTCGGGTCATCAAAATTAAAGAAAATGTCGAAACGAAACGTTTCGAAATGTCACGAAAGGTTCCCAGATAACTTGCAACTCGACTATGAAGGCACCTTGAGACTTTACTACTTTGTGTGTAGTATGTAGATCATGACTGTAGTGTTATTTCCGCTGCCATAACTTTTTCTTGGGTTACAGATGTCGAAACTTCATACAACTAAAAGTACTTAGTGTACTACGATAAAAACGTGGTACCCTAGCACTTTTTGTCCTGAAGATTCGCAGCTTAAAATGTTAGCCACAAATCAGTGCACAAAACTCCCTATTTACTTCAAGGTCAGTGATTCAGAGAAAAACAAAAATAGAAAGATAAACGAATGTTATCATGAACGGTTATTTTAGTTGAAGTTGGGTTGGATTAGTGAACACTTGGACGTGCATTCACGTTTCATGAACGAAAAGGCTGACTGAAACGTGACTAAAAAAGTATTTCTGGATGCATCTGAACACCATCCAGTATTATGACCTATGTATAATCAGGTTAGAAGACTTACATACTTCTTTTATTACATACTACGAAACAGATCTATGTATGTCATTGCATATGAGCGATGTACATACGTACAGCCGGTTGTAATTAGTCATCCTAGTATTAATTAGACGATGTCTGTTTGTCTGTCTGTCACGCTTTTAGTATAAATATCGCGAAAACAACACTAAAAAACTTTTTTTATTTCTTGGAAACAATGAAATAAATCATCGCCTTCCCTTCATCCTGACCAGAATATATGTGCCTCAACCGAGGATAAGGCCACGATAATTCGGTAAGGTCATGATTGTGATCCATTAATTTTTTTATCTCATTCACTGATTATTATTTCTTAACAAAGGTTGCAATCATCAGCACCCTCCTCGAAAGGCTGAACTTACAAACGACAAAACTTTCGAGTTAACTTTATGAAAAACGTTTTAGTTCATGCTCTTTGTATTTGAAGATTCGAAGGTTCAATGAGGGAAAATAATCGCCACCCTCCCAATCGATAAACACCGTTTCCTGAACTAAACCTAACATGTTGCTTCCACTTCGATGTATGTCCATACCTCAATTATCCGTGAGGTGAAAACAATCAAAATCTAAATTTACTGTTTCTGTTCCTAAAAAAATTTGAAAAAAATCGTTTCGGGTTTGAAACGGGACGGGTGACAATAGTTTATTTTATGAACGAAAAATACTGGGTGATAGGGGATTTTTTTCAGAGTTCATACTGTAATTTGAATTAATCTTAGGAAAACATTTTTTTAACAAAAACAAAAGTCTAATGGGTCGGGTAAATTTTATGTATTGAAATTTCAGTTAAGTTATAAATTACCGTACTGTACGTATTCAATCAAACGACGTGCTGTGTTGAGGAGGAGGGTGTGTAAAACTCCACGCCGTTAAGCTAAAATAGATTATTAATGTAATGGATGAAAAAAAACTAATTTCAAAGGGTGCGTAAATTCAACTGAATAACGAAATTATATTGATACTCAATAAAACAGGTATTCGTTATTTTATATCGCTTCAGCGTACATATGATAATTTCCTGTAAATGAGCTAAAGAGAAACTAATGAACGAGTCAATGGGTTTTGTCTGAGTTAGAATACAATAGTTGAGTTTAGTACAATAAAAAAACAGTTGCGTAGCAACGGGTTTACCCTAGTTTTTTAAAGCCAAGAACGGTAAACAGGTGATTCGAACTCGTAACGAGTTCACGTACAATTTGCTTACTCGAGTTTTTTCAGATACAATCTTCTATCTATATTATACAGATTTTTTTTGTGAAAAGGTTCAAGTGGGTGGAAGCTATACTCGAAGCCACTTTACCCACCCCTTCTCGTTTGCTATTCCATCCCCACTAACCATTGTTAATAGTTGATAAAAAAAGTAGTTGACAGTTGACTAGATTCCGAACCCGAACCATGAACCCTAAACGTGATAGTCGCATGTTGATTGTTTAGTTTTTTTACTGATCTTTTTATTACTGGAGCCATCAAGGCACACTAATACCATATCTGAATGGGGTTTTTGTAGTGGCCAGTGGGATTGAATGATTTGACGGGCAATGGTGGATACCACAGAGTCACGCGTCAGGATCTGTGACTCAAGTTACATAGGTTCCGAACCAAGACCTACAGATTTTGCGGCTGGTGCCCTACTAATTAGACCAGACTGGTGAAATTGTTCGGTTGAGTTTAGTTAAATAGAAAGTTTTGAAGAGGCGGGTGCCTGGGTTTCGTTCAGTTCATATGTTCAGCCGGGTTTCCATCTTCTTGTATATGTGATACACTTAATGTTTCAACGTTGGATGAGCTATTTTTTCCATTTTTTGCTTGAATCCCAGGAAGCATGATATCTGTCAATAAATCATTAGCTCTATCAATAGCTTTTACAGTATTTCAAGACAATTTCCGTCAGATCAGACCATAAAGTCTTTCATCGGATGAACCACGCGGAAACGTGGCGTTCTCTAAACATTTTACGAGTTTCTTCGGCTTTCAACATTCGACGTTTGCCGAATTGACATTGCAAGTTTGCCACGGTGAGACATGCCATCACATCAAAACAGTTTGACGGAATCATTTATAAACTTTTCTACACGGCCTTCTTCATTACTTGATCCAACAGGGTACACTGATACCGGCGTATAGTGCGTAAGGCGCCAGCCTCGAAAACTGGGCTTCCTAAGTTCGAAACCTGACTTGAGACAACTGACTCTGGGGTTACTGCCATTACCCGTCAGTTTAGTCAATCTCTGTGGCCAATATGAAAACAACATTTTGATATAGTACTATCTAGTTAGCTCCGTTTACTTCAATAATGAAGAAGTCCCAGTAAAATTCAGGTCTGAGGGAATTATGTAGGTGTATTCCTGTAATCTGGTCTGACCATAGAAACCACCAACGCTGGTCATGTTTTCAGTTATAGTCTTCATGATTCATAATGGAAAAAATCGTAATTCTATCAACAACGAAGGATTTGCGATAAATAGGATGTTTCCTCTACATGAGGAATGGGCCTACTGTAATCCATGACAAATCCGGATATGCATACTTCATATGAATACAATCTACAATCGCACTTATGTATGTACATACATATATGTATGTACATAAACAAACACATATGTACATATTCATATATACATTCAACATGTACACACTGTACATGATCGCTTATACAGAAATCATGGTACACGTCTACCTACATCTAGTTACATGGAGATACAACACTTTTATTCTCAACTCGTACTATGAAAATGGTTTTCATGGTACTACCGGTCTTACGGAAATATGTACAACTATTTGCCAAACTCAAAATTCATATGAACATCCAAAGGTATCCTCAAATGATCATAGTTACATTAGAACTTCCTCTGATTATTGTTAATCCGCGACTACGAACCATGTGTTCAGTGTACCTGCAAAAAGCATGCATATCAAATCAACGTATCCGGTGAATCCACTAACGGACGAGAAGGGGTGGGAAAAGTGGAATTCCCCACTCTTTGGCGTTTTCAAAAGGTAGAATTTGTTTCTTAAGGTGTAGGTAAAATGTTCGGAAAACTGGCGATTCCCCCTTCTTTGATGAAATTCCCCTCCCTTTGGGAAATTAGCTCGTCCGCCAGTGGGTGAATCTGGCTGCAACCACCGACTGGCGGACGAGCCTCGAAACAAGGGGGAATGTCTCCAAAGCGGGGGAATTACGTAGCAGAAATAGAGCTGTTTTACCTACTCCTTGAGGAAAAACTCTACCTTTTGAAACCGCCAAAGACGAGGGATTCCACTTTCCGCACACCTTCTCGTCTGCTAGTGCATCCACCTGCCGCGTGGACCATTCATTCAGAACTCGACGTTTCCGGATGAAACGAGGCATGGAACGACAAAATATGGTCTTTTGAATTAAAGATAAACTATTCAAGAAACAAATAACTACGTTAATCCAACTATGTGATTGATCTTGGTGCTAGCTGAAACGTGAAACGATGAAACAAGCAGTTAAATGGTGAACAAACGCTACACTGAGCACAATAATTGTATGTATTATTCATTTGTATTATACAAAAACAAAAAATTCCGACTATGTATTGTGGTTATGATGATGGTGGGGTGTGGAACACTGACGAACGCTGGGAAACCGCCAAGGCAATGGCCGTGCAATTTCATGTGTAGGTGGGTAGACTGATGCATGAAGCTGGGTGCTACGTACCACATTATATGATTTTATAGTTTAACATGAGAAAAAGAAAAAATAATACTTTTAGTTTTGTTCTATATTTTTAAGTCGTTCTCACAGAAGTACATAGAAAACATAAAGACAGTATATGTAAGCGACTGCAATATGTTTATGATTTATGAGGACAACCTGGTTTAGGCGAATTGAGAGTATTTTGATTCTATGAGGTTAATGAGCGTAGGGTAGAGCATTTCTCATGTCCCAGTGAAACTAATCTTCTCATCCAATACAATACGAACCCGGTCAACTAACTATAGACTTTTAAATTATGATACTGGTAACTGTATTTATTAGTCCCAATTAACCTAGCAAGAGGTGTTTTTTACAGATTATATGAAAGATTACAAGTACTAATTTGGTCTTTGGTCACGAGACGAACCAATACAATCATGATTCGGGCAGACAATTTACATACAGTAATAATGAATAAAACAAGTTTATATCTATTTTCAAAGCCTCATTCTCAACCACCCCTCATCAGAAGATAATCATGCAATCCAATAAAAAACAGGTTTTCTGCTTAACGTTACATCTAAAAACGAGAGTTTAATAAAAAGGGCAAAACACGATCTCAAACAGTTTGTTCATTTGATCAAAACTTTCGAAGGATATTTCTGTCATGAGAAATTATTCGAGTACACTGCATATGGTATTGCTGATTTACATGTCGTCCAACCGGCAGTGGCTGAGAAAATTAAATGCACCAGGATTGCATTACAACTGAGTTATTGAACATAATCTGGTACATTGTCACTCAGGCCGCGTCCCAATATGACAATTGAACACGTTGTCACATAATTATAATTATTAGTTGTGGTACGGACAGTGTGCACTGGGGCAAGGGGAAATACATACATAGCATTGGTGGTTGCAACTTGGAGCTGGGGAACAAGTTTTTTCTATCGCATGGATAAAACCTTCAAATACCCTCTCACTCACTCACTCACTCATTTACTCACTCACTCACTCACTCACATACTCACTCACTCACCCACTCACTCACTCACTCACTCACTCACTCACTCACTCACTCACTCACTCACTCACTCACTCACTCACTCACTCACTCACTCACTCACTCACTCACTCACTCACTCACTCATTCACTCACTCACTCACTCACTCACTCACTCACTCACTCACTCACTCACTCACTCACTCACTCACTCACTCACTCACTCAATAACTCACTCACTCACTCACTCAATCACTCACTCACTCACTCACTCACTCACTCACTCACTCACTCACTCACTCACTCACTCACTCACTCACTCACTCACTCACTCACTCACTCACTCACTCACTCACTCACTCACTCACTCCCTCACTCACTCACTCACTCACTCACTCACTCACTCACTCACTCACTCACTCACTCACTCACTCACTCACTCACTCACTCACTCACTCACTCACTCACTCACTCACTCACTCACTCACTCACTCACTCACTCACTCACTCACTCACTCACTCACTCACTCACTCACTCACTCACTCACTCACTCACTCACTCACTCACTCACTCACTCACTCACTCACTCACTCACTCACTCACTCACTCACTCACTCACTCACTCACTCACTCACTCACTCACTCACTCACTCACTCACTCACTCACTCACTCACTCACTCACTCACTCACTCACTCACTCACTCACTCACTCACTCACTCACTCACTCACTCACTCACTCACTCACTCACTCACTCACTCACTCACGCACTAACTCACTCACCACTCACTCACTAACTTCAGCGAGCGAGTGCCATCCTCTACGAGGAACAACATAGGCTCAACTCGATCAAACAAAATCTGGAGGTCGAGATTTCACAATATCGAGCAAAATCGGTTAGGTCGTTTTCTCATTTTGTTGTTGTTGTTTATGTTGTTATTGTTGTTGTTGTTGTTGTTGTTGTTGTTGTTGTTGTTGTTGTTGTTGTTGTTGTTGTTGTTGTTGTTGTTGTTGTTGTTTACTCTCAACGTAGTTAGCGGGATTTTTTAACTCCACTGTAGTCTGCTCGAATTAGGGTTTTTATGATATGAGAACAGTTCTTGGACAACAGGCAAAAAGTAGTTAACCAATCCTTGACAGCGTATATTTCTACCCATCTCTGTTTTTCATGATCCGCCACCATTTATTTTGACATTCGTGAAAAGAAACCACAATGATTTATGTGTAAGATGCGTTTATTAGTAAACTTATCATGAGATCGTCCTTCCGTGGCTGACGGTGCCCGTACTGACTAACAAATCAAACCGCCAAAAGGAGGAGAATTTCGTCAAATAGAAGGGGAACAGACAATTTGTATGCCATTTTACCTGCCACCGTAGAGGAAAACTGCACTTTTCGAACTCGCCGCCAAAATGGTAATTCTGTTTTCCCACTCCTTCTCGTCCGCTAGTGCCCGTAGTCGATCACCAATCTGATCAGATCCAAAAGTTGATAGCATCATGGCCATACGATGGCTTTCTATTGGACGAAAGTGGAACGGAAAAAAGGAATTCCCCACTTTTTGGATGTTCCAAAAAGTTTAATTTGTTCCTTAAGGTGTGAATAAAATGACTTCAAAAATGCCTTATTCCCTTGTTTAAAGAAATTTACATTCCTTTGGTGGATTTACTCGTCCGCCAGTTCGATGCCAAGAACACCGACGGTGAACTTGGAACATTGTTTGTTACTAATAGATAACATCGGTTTTTTCTGATTCAGTTTACTGTAAAGTCAATATTTCGATTCTCCAACTAACATTAGTAAGTGTTCAAAGTATGTACACGTTCTTTGTCAATGCTGTACCTTTTCTAGTTATCGGAATAATCTGAAAACATTCCCTTCATTATTTCAGGCGTCTCATGTTTTTCAATTTATCGTTCATTTCTATTGGCCGTGACCCGCCAATTATTGGCCATCTACACCATGACTGGCACAAAATCACGTTTCTTTTTTTCAAAGATCCCACTTACATACATACATGTTCATGTGGGGAGTATCATGTAACATTCAAAGATTAACCAAACTTGGTCATCTTATCACATTTCACGATTCACCTTAAAGTTCAACACGATTCACCTTAAAGTCCACCACGATTTACTTTAAAAAGTCCAACCACCTGTCATCGAATAGACAGGAAAAAGTTTGCTCAGTTTACCCGCATTGTCTGTTTGGAACGCTTTCTGCCTTATTTGTTAGCCAGATATTCTCCCTGAACTGGACGGCGTCCCCTGGGCGCAATCAGGCCGAGACCCGGCCGAAACGCACACCATTGTCATACAACCTTTACTCCCTTTTTGAGTAGGTGCCAGCAAAAACAGGTTGTTCCTCCATTTTTTCGTCCGCTAGACGTCTATAAAGATAAAATTATTCTGTATTCACTAAACACGTAAATCGAAATGCTAAATAAGTGACTTTCAATAACCAGTACAGTAAGATTTCTTTTCCAAAATTTTGTGGAAAAGTTACATACATACAAATGTGGTGCCAGGATGTACATATACACAGATCTACTTTTCGCTGGTTTTCGTTGTAATACTGCAGGATATAACAAAGTCGTTATTGTTTACATAAATATTTTAACGGATTTCGGTGGCGGTATGTATATGTCTATCGGAGTCTGTATGAGAATCATGTGTTACATAACACGATGTTAGTGTTTGTAAGGTTACATAGTTCATATTCAACTTGATAGTTCCGGGTTAAACAAAAATTCATGACCTCAAGTTCCACAGTTCTGATGGATGGGACTCGTTTTTGGTTCCGTCCAACTACATACAATACGTCAATACCATCCGGGTTTACTCGGGATAAACTGACAAATGCCGTTACATACATACATACATACATGTACGGTACAAGTGTGATGTTACATGATGGGTGAAACGATTTGTTTGCGTTAATTTCTGTGTACTTTCTGATTATGTTATTTCTAACTTCTTCAGAACACTTCAGAATGAAACTTTGGAACTTGTCAGACTTAAAAATGTTTGGTACTGCTTCTTAGCGAAAAAGAACTTGTTCCACCCAATGTTATTTGACGAAGAAGCGAACAGGAAAGTACATAACTCGCTAAGTTGTTCTCGACGACACTGACATATCAGGTTTCACAAAGTTCCAGCGTTCTGTGCCATGATGCGACAGATGGCTGACACCGAATGAACCTGCATGTCTTGGTCGCGTTTTTCTCACGTTTTTTGTGCATGTTGTATAATATGTAAATTATAAGAGACTATATGTTACTTTCATATGAACTATTTTCGCATTTTTTACACATAGACTTCGATGTATCAGGTCAGGTTTCGCAAAATTCCAGTGTTCTGTGCCATGATGCGATAAATGGCTGACAGGAATGAACCTGCATATCATTGCCATGTTTTTATTTTCCCACGTGGTTTGTAGAACTTTTCATGACATGTTATATGCAACTTTTTTGATAAACTTTTTATTAGAACAGCATGTTAATAAAAATTGAAAACATAAATGATGATTAGTTTTTTTACCTGGATATCACGCAAATTTTGTCTAACGTTTCTTTGTGTGTGTAGAGTATTTCAATGAAACGTTATGTGCAATTTTTTATAATATAACCTGATTACCATTCTGATGATACGATGATACCAAAAAAAGTTCCAACGTTCCGTGGCACAAATGAGAACTATCCCAAGTTTTCTGACTTGATATGCTGATCCTGAACTATCTCCTGATTTGAAATGCGCATAGATATTTTTTTGGGAATAAAAAATTCCGAATTTATAGTTTTCCAAAAACTACATATACAGTATATGCGATATATACATAGTTCACAAACTGGTTCCCATCATGGGAAAAGTCATCACTGGCAGACGAGTCAATGCTCCGAAGGGAGGAAATTATTTCCAAAGATGGGAGAGTTTGCAGTTTTAAATGATAGTTTACCTACACCTTAAGAAAACAAATTCTTCTCGTTTTAACTGTCAGCAAAGGGGGAATTCCCTTTTCGCTCTCCTTCTCGTCCGCTAGTGGTCATAACAATGGACAAGTGCCATTGGGGTCACGGTTTACTGCCGCTTTGGTGTCAGAAAGTAATTTAGATTTGGGGTCGGTTGCGTTTCGGGAGATGTGTCCATTATATTTTACTGCCTTGTGAGTGAACACATTGAGTTCTTCATCATTGAGTGTATACTGCTTTCGAATCTTTGGATTTTAAATTTTAGAAAGAAATAATAATCTACAATAGCGTTCGGCAGTAAAATTCTGAATACTTCATAGGTCTGGGAAACTTTTCATGCAAAATTTGAGGTGTTTCTGTTATAATTTACTACTTTGTGAACACGTTGGGTTCTTCGTCATTGAATTTGTATTTGTTACGTTTCCAAAATCTGATATTTGGAATATTGGTTGTGGTTTATGGTGTCCGATATACACATAAGAAAATAATCTAAATCAAATTTCAAAGATAATTAATTCCGAGGTATGAAATTTTTCATTAGAATTCCCTTGAAATCTTCAATATTCCAATGGTGCATTTGAAAGTTGGTGCCGAAAATGGATGATGTACATGTGGGAAGTGGTGCTGAGTGTTGAGGAAGGCCTTTTGTACCACCGGATATCATATGATTTCATTCATCATGGATGCACATGTGTGTCACATGCCATACCGAGAATTCTTGTTCCTGATCTTGTATGTAGTTCTTCGTTTTTGAAGAATATCTGGAGAAGTCCCATCCTACAAAACATCTGGTTCAAGGATTTCTGTTACCAAGCTGTTTTTTTTTTCAATTTAGTGTTTTGTACATCATAACTTTTATGTTCAGCAGCAGATGTTTAACCAGCAGATGTTGCATTTTCTCATGGCACAATTCATTTGGTGGCCTACATGACAACCAAAGAAGGTACTGGCACATGAAGTACATATTTGGCCTCCAAAGTGGTCATACGCACATTTACGGACTGAGGCGAAACGCGACATTTTAATAAAAGTATGTTGTTTTACCAAACAAATTTTTATTTACGACATTTTTTACTTGTTGATGAAACCAGCAGATTTTGTATTTCCACATGGCACAAATCATTTGGTGGCCTACATGACAACCAAAGAAGGCGCGGGCACATAAAGTATTTGGCCTCCGATGTGATGGTCATACGCACTCTTAAGGTCTGAGGCGAAACGCGACATTTTGATAAACGACGCTGTTTTTACGAAACTTTATACAATTGTCTGGCTGCGGTTGGGGTTGTGTGGGATTTGTGACCAATATGGTTTACATGTACTTTATGTATGTACTATATATTATGCGGAAAAGAACGATCTGTTATCATAACGTGCATAGTTTACTGAAGTCGAACTTTACATTAGTGCTGAATATTTTTTCTAGTTCCATATATCAATTTTCTGTAAATGCATGTATGAATACTGTATTTTTTACTAGTCTTCTTATTCATACGTATTTTTTTGCAACCTCCCTCGGTAAAAAATTTGAGAATTTTGCATGTTATTTGATACCAAAATCGAACTATTCGACGATGGTTTACATGATATCAGTTGATGAATGTTCGAGATTATGGTAGGATTAGTTTCAGCCATTGTGGATGTTGTTGTTGGGAAGCGTCTGGGTTGAACATACACCATTACAAATATGTACATACGTATGTAGTTAGTATGTAGATATGTAGCTCTGGCTCCATTATTCTGTATCCATAAACAGTGATTAATTTGAATAAATTTATCATTCGAATTTTTTGTGAAGTTGCCTCCGAATATTCGTTTATGACAGATGTACATGTACTTGATGACAAACGGACCAACTGAAGCCATTTAGAGAGATATTTTTGATTAGAATATTTTTTTATAATAAGATAAGATATGTTTAATAATAATAAATAATAATTATAATAATTTTTTTATTGTGCTTACAATATTGCAGGCCTCCCGACGCAGCAGTGGTGCATCACTTTATTCCAGTCAGGATTACGGAATTAATGTCAATATTAGCAGCACCATGATACCGGTGAGTGAGTGAGTGAGTGAGTGAGTGAGTGAGTGAGTGAGTGAGTGAGTGAGTGAGTGAGTGAGTGAGTGAGTGAGTGAGTGAGTGAGTGAGTGAGTGAGTGAGTGTGTGAGTTAGTGAGTGATGGAGTGAATTAAGAAGCTGTAACTTGACGACCGCGATACTTGCAATATAGCGTTTAAGTTATGAATAAGGTTCACTAGATATAATTCATTCTCCGAATATAACGATGTACTAGCGAACATTTTTTGCTCTCACTGGAACGATTTACGAGCACCATAAAATTAATTAACACGTTACACATTAGTGACAATTATATTACAGTTAGTCATGATATCTACTAAATGGCGAATGAACCAATGACTGATCAAGCAAATTAATTAGTTTACTCATGCTTGACTAAATGATTCAATCTACAAATATTCACCAGACGATTTTTACAGTTAAACTGTCATCATTGAGATGGAACACCGTAAATTTAAATTAACATACCAGCGGGCTAACCTTCAAACTCGATCGATCTGATCTCGTTATACTAGCTACTGTTCCGGCATCACTCTAAATATATGTAGTCACGTTGAAACGTGAAATGTGAGTTGATTACTCAGCGTAAAAATATGTTTTCACTTGATAATAAAAATCTGTGAGAGTTTAGGGTTAAGATTATTTGTAAGTTTCACTGTTGGTAAACTGACAAAAAAATTGGTCCGCGTAAAAATGTTTTATTTGAATTGGTTCACACTGCATTTGGACATGTCATATTAATGTATGTATTTTAATGCAAGTTCATTACATGTGGGAAAACGTTTACAGAAAGGAAATCATAATAACGAGAAACTCTGAACAATCTATAACTGATTAAAATTAACTGTTTATTATTAAATTGTAACTGTTAACTAACGTTCGTGCGTTTTTCTTTCACTCGACCATTACACAATCAGACCGCATGCCGCACCTGCCTGCATGCATATCATATAAATATTGTCTAATGCGCAAAAAGTTCACCGTCCGTTTTAATGTTGTTCGTGTGAGACAGTTTAGCGGAAGAGAAAGTGTAATTCTTCTTGTTTTGGCAATTAAAAAAGTATAAATTGTTTCTATATGGTTGGGTTAAGTGGCAATAAAACTTTCGAATCCTACACTTATGAAAAACGAATGTCTCATTGGAAGGTTTGCTTTTTCATGAGTGTCAGGTAAGCATGAACTTGGTTTGAACATTGAGTTAGTGGGTGAGGGCGAGTAGGATTATTTGAATTCATAATCATACTGTAAAAACAAATTCTATTTTTTTCTTTCGTTTATTCCATTGTAACTTTCAACTGACCATTTTCTACTTCTTTGTGGCAGGTTTCCTACCGCTTTCAATTCCATCCGCCAAAATAAGCGGCGGCACTTATAATTTACTTGACAGGTCCTTTCTAAGTATTACATGATTTTGTTATGTTGAGTATACATATTTTGTTCATGAGTAACCACATATGTACACACGCCGCTGGGTTACACCGTGAGTATAGCAGAGTGCATGTATTACACGTGCATGCATACTTTCTCTCAAAAACTTCGCCTCGGTATTGTATTAAAAATAAATAAGAACACGTAAAGCTAAAAAAATCTTTAGTTTAAAAGTTTGTCAAACAGTTTATAACACGATCAAGTTTTTGTTCTGCATTTCCACCTTGTTTACACCACGAATATTGTTAACTAATAGAATATATTACAATGTATGTATACTACATTCCGTGTGGTAAACACTGACTTTAGCAATAAATTACGTTACGTCTGACTCTCACTTTTGATTCGATAAACGGCCAAAAATAATTGCATGGAGCGTCGGTTTGTTATTACGTGTTCGGTATCGTTTCATTCTTAGTTTACATATGTAGGTTGTTGTTGTTGTTGTTGTTGTTGTTGTTGTTGTTGTTGTTGTTGTTGTTGTTGTTGTTGTTGTTGTTGTTGTTGTTGTTGTTGTTGTTGTTGTTGTTGTTGTTGAATATACCCCAAGTGCCTATCAACCAATCTCAGTTTTATATCATGACTCTCCGAGACCTCGAGGGATCTGTACCCAAGTCTTAATAGAATGATAGACCTTAGGGGTTCATAGCCCTTTTGGACTTGTTGACATTTGGGTCAAATAGGAGTACCCTGTCTACTAATCCCGCATTGTACTATTGTACTAGTACATAGTAATACGCCAATAGTACATGTATGGTATGTTGGTGTGGTACGCGGTACCCAAGGGTTCATTTCGTATATACCAATGTACCACCAAAGTTTGCCTGCTTGATGTCTTGAGTTTGGCTGATATGCCACAAACTCGCTTCAAGATAGTTATAATACTGATTTCAAATCAAACTCAGATTCGCACTTTGTTTTGTGGTACCCAAAGTATTTAAAAATTCCTTTCTTAGAACAAATTTATGTTCGGTATCACTATGATATCTGACTGTGTATTCTCGGTGTTTTTTGTCTAAATCTTCCAGTGATTTAGTGCAGAAATAGAACATAAGTTTGCATAAACGTGATTGGCAAAGTCTTACTAAGGTGAAAAATAGCGGGCTTTCAAATTCAGTCTCTCAATCATTTGAGGATGGTATACGAATCTTCATTAAGGTAAACTCAACCAATTCTCTCAACATTCAATTGTACATACCCCGTCTGTATTTCTCATCAGCTCCAATGATTCGTCTTTCATGTCGGCCAAGTCCAGGTGGAATTCAATAATGCTGGGCTGAATTGCCACCGACTCGACCGACCGACCATTCAGCGAACCGATAACTTCGGTGGAACAGAAATTGTATTATTTGGTTGACGATGCCATTGCCATGTATGTACCATTATGTACCTTCATGGACCATTTTGGAAGCCATCATTTACGCGAAATACCCATTACAAAGGGACAGTGTTCAAAATGAGCGTTCGTTAAGTAATCACGCAATATTTGTTTTAAAATAAGTTTTAAGAAAATCTACTTTTTTGAATTTTCATTTTTTAAATGAAGTTTGAGGAGATACACTTTTTAAGATTTTCAAGCACCATGCACAGAACATTAAAACTTGTTTTCCTCTGCAAAATGGTGTGGTGAACTACTGTATTTTCGACGACCCCAGTAATTGTGCACCGTCACAGTGGCGGACGAGAAGCAGAGCAATGATGCAATTCGCTCCTCATCTGACAATAAACAGTGTTCTTCAAGGTGTAGTTTAAAGGTTTCAAAACTGACAAATCCTCCTCCTTGAAGAATCTGATGGAGATAATCCTTACATAAGTATGTATGTATGTAAATTACTGTTGAACCATCCAGCATGCTGTCCTGGAACGTTGCCGTTAGTCGTCGTGTGCCATCATTTCATCTGGCGCCATCAACGTACCATTTGGCACACATTCATTCATTGGCACATCATGTGGCACAGTTTTCTCTGTGGCTCCGTCAGTCGAAACTCCGTAACTAGACCATTTCGAGATTATGGTGAAAAAAAACCCTAACTGTTTCCACTGGTATGTACTCAACGAGTAAAGAGAGGTTGGAGTGTTGAAAGACTTGACGATGATGAGCAAGATACAATATGTTTCTGTTGCTTCGTCAGACTCAACTGCATGGCTCGACCTTTTACAAAGTTCACTAAGAAACATACATCCAAAACGTTCCAACTGTTATGTACAGGGTGTGCTACTTAAAAGTCCGGTTTTGTATCTTTCTTATCTCTCATTCAGCGGATTCCGAAAATTCAAGCTTTATTTGAGAGACATTTGATGACAAATTTGTTTCCTGGTACGAAACTGAATTCGGACAATCCTTCCGTTTTTTATACCAGTTATACGAAAGACGACCTGCCAGGAGTGCTGACTGA
The DNA here is from genome assembly GCA_964036265.1 of Daptonema setosum. Classification (NCBI taxonomy): domain Eukaryota; kingdom Metazoa; phylum Nematoda; class Chromadorea; order Monhysterida; family Xyalidae; genus Daptonema; species Daptonema setosum. The sequence goes on from OZ038444.1 coordinate 20,390,508, forward strand.
TGACTTGATGATGACCAAGAATCAAGATAGTGTTGGCTGATGGATGCACCCACATTTATATGGTACTTGATCGTGGTTTTGCTCATGATTGCGTTTACTTATGCCAGGCACAACCTAGAGTATTTATTTAGTTTTTTTGGCGTAATTTTGCTGATTTCTTATGTTTACGTACATATTGTACATACATATGTACATACTCAGATACGTATTAGGTTCTGCTGTACTGAAAATAATGATAGCAGTCATCAGGCACTGACGTACTGAAATTTCAGTTTTTTTATTCCGCTTTCCTCCACAACTTAGGTGAAGGATGGTTTGGTATGTTATAAAGGTTTGGTTTGAACTTGAATCAAAGTTTCAATTTGTATTACTCCGCTTTAGAAATAAATCAGTTAAACCTGAAGAAAGCCATACCCTACGAGTCTAAGTTGATTGGTATTGGTTTGTGGCCTTAGTATTGTTGTAAATAGCGGTATATATACCCTGGTGGTACTCCTACGTCGAGACGCACTCAATCGTGAGCGGCACAATTCAATTTGTCGCCCGCACCCGTAAGAAGTTTCTGATTTGAACAACGGCCGGAATGAAGCATTAAGATCAGAGTCGCGACTTCGGGTTTGATTTGAAATCAAAGTAAATGGAATGATTTTTGGTAGAAATCAAGTCTATCAAACATTAAAAATGTTAAAAAGTTCGTATTTTGATCTTTTTGTTTATTTTTAATTGTATTTTACCATGTTTTTACTCGCACAAAACACTGTCGAATAGAATGGTCGAAACGCCCTTCGTGAAGTTTTCAAAAAGTTAACCTCGTTGAGTTGGAAAGCTTCATTCAATCTAATGTAATGTTCTTAGTTGTTATGTTGTATTTTTATTTCTTTATTTTATATTGATCCTATTTTAGAAAGTTAAAAACTGTAGTGGATTGCAACCGTCACTCTATTCTACCATCATCATCGGTCATCGACGTTGCAAGCACTGACACGTCTAACGTTTTTTATTCACTGAATTCCTTGCCGAAGGGTACGGTTTGATATCACATGCTTGCTGTTATGATCAGCCAAAGTTTTTTATATACATAGCACGTGGTGGAATAATACTGATTTGTTCAACCACCGTAATAACAGCTTCGCACGAAAGTATGAATATAAATTTTTTTCAAAAAATTGAATAACATAAATTTCTTTTAAGAAAAAATTTCCGTATATTTGTCAACATGTCGGTAATTCACGTTTTCACACAAACATGTAATTCATAACAGCAGCCTTTCAGGGTAACCCTAGAACAGGCGATCATGTAAAATAATGGTTCATGTGAAAAATCATTAAACTAAAACTACATAGCTGGTCTAAACTCGTCTTGCGATTGGATTCGGTTGACTTTACAGAGGCTACCATTGAAATCTGACTCATTGCAACGTATTGTTACCGTTTGTTTACATTCCAGTGTTTAGTTGGTGGATTACACCTCCACACTACTGGATACCCAGTACCTACTGTACATAAATAAGCACTGCTGCACTGTAATACTACATCCCAAATTCCACCGAATACATACAGGGTGGGCCAAAAAAATGTTTGCGCGTTTGAGCAGTTATTGTGAAAGTTGTATATTAGCTGTGAGATTAACGTTTAGTGCATTCGATTGGGCATATGTTTGTCTACAAAATGATGTCATATGACTAGGTTTAAAAGTTTACAACAGCAGCGGCATAAGTTTTTTTCTAATGCGCGCCCAACGTATCATGCAAACGTGACCTGAGTGAGATCGTGTTTAAGTGCTCTGTTTCGCCTGCTTCTCACACGTTTGTCGGTTTTAGTAAATTTTTTGACTTTTTAATGATAAAGAAGCAATATTTTTGCCCATCAACTCCACTTTAAACTATCATTTGTAACCGAAAGACCGTTTTAATGAATTCAAGCCGCCATGGTTGCTTTCTGTAGTTTGTAACCATGAATGATCATTTGACAACAGTTTCGAGCCGTATGAACATTACATAAGACTTTAAAGCTTGGAAATGGTTTGTTTTATATATTATGGTTATGTTTCAGGCTTTATATGTAGTTCTTTCATTTATTACCCATGTTTTTAACATAAGTTAAACGGTTTTGTTGCGAAATTTTGGAATTTTCTCAAATTGACAAAATCAGAAGAAAAGTATTTTGAAACATAAGTCACACATTATTTTTTAGGCAAAGACATACTCATTCTAATGCGCTATACCGCTGCCACACAGCTTTTCTACAACTTTCACAGTAACTCTTCAAACGCGCAAACTTTTTTTTGGCCCACCCTGTACATAAATCATTAGAGTCGAGTTTTTAAGCATTTTTTGGAAGTTTCACAGTGAAATCTTGTATCACTGGTCGTAATTTTTCTTTGTAATACCGCTCTATAAACCAATTTGTTCTACTTTCTCTTGGCATGAGCTTGTTCAACGGTTGTTTCTTCGGGTGCTGTGGTAAACTTAAAACTTTCTTTGTAAAAATCACGCTGAAAAAAAACAAAATTGCTTGACTTTCTCATAGCTTGAGCTTCTTCAGCGGTTGTTTGTTTGGGTTGTTTGAGCCTTGTGATGAACCAGCAACGTTGGTGGTTTATTATTGCTAGCCCGAGGATGGCAATTGGCAGATACATTGAGAAATCATGACTACGACCGTTTCTTTACCAGATAGTTTCATGTTTTATATGGAACTACTGAAACACTCACTGTATACATCAAATTATAAAAAGTCGACTGTCCAGTCTACATAGTTCGTTAGGCGCCAGTTTCAAATACTGATGGTCCTCGGTTTGAAACTTGACTCAGAACGCGATAACTCTGTGACCTGATGCTGATACACATATGTATCCTGACGCGTTGTTCTGGGGTATAGTATATTCAACATGTCTGACCATTAAAACACTATTCTGGTATGGCATCTGTGTGCCTTGATGGCTTGATTCCATACCTTTTTAAAAGTTAATTTTATTTTATCCAGTTCCACTAAATAAAACATCGAATGTAAGAATGATGGACATCGATGCTTCCGAGCTTGAGAATGTGCCACGCTCGCGCAAGAATTACTTTAGTCGACTTTATAATGAGGAGGGCGCGAGTACGAATGATCTGGCCACCAAAATCATCGGGTCCATTACGTACAGAACGGTGACTGACTGACTGACTGACTGACTGATTGACTGACTGACTGACTGACTGACTGACTGACTGACTGACTGACTGACTGAATGACTGACTGACTGCTGACTGACTGACTGACTGACTGACTGACTGACTGACTGACTGACTGACTGACTGACTGACTGACTACCTGACTGACTGAATAACTTACCTATTGAATGACCAGTTCTTGGCTGACTAAGTGACTGTACCATTAAGAAATGACAGACTTCCCTAAATGACACTCACTCACTCACTCACTCACTCACTCACTCACTCACTCACGCACGCACTCACTACAGGTCTCGCACAGTCAGCCGAGTCTATCGGTCGCCGCCATGCGTCCACCGGCCGAGACCAACGGTGGTCCATCGATGGCACTGCTGCACAGCATACAAGAGGTCAGTCGATCATATATTCGTTGGGTTCAGTTAAAGTTCTTCTATTTGGTATTAGGAAGGTTTCTTACTTTAATCATAATTTTAATCTTACATCCAAACCTTTGTTTTTGTTCATCGCGTAGCCATGTATTTTCCACTAGAAGTTGAGTTTCTGAAAATCTGCCTCATTCTGTTTTCTCTTGTGGTGTGTTACATAAGAAGCCACTGAGCTAATAAGGAAATGACCCTTCAACCTGAATAAATACATGTCTGTAGGTGCTACCCTTCACTCGATACAGTACGTGGTGTTGGCAGTATCACCCAAACAATGTACACACCTCCAATGTGACAACATTCACAAATGTGCGTAGAATAGATAGGATACTGTTTGCTTAGTAACTCGAAGCTTTCCTTGTCCGTCACTGCACTCACGTTGGTCCCCATACATTCGGGCAACAATTACACTTGTGATTATAATTCGTTATATCACATCAGGTGAGATATAAAAATACTTAGTTGGAGATTTTTTATTGTCTTTTTTATATATTGTTAAACAGAGCTGAAATTTATTTTTATAAGTTGAAAATAGTTTATTGTCAGATATTGCATTCTGATCTACTGTATTTATAGGTTTGAACAATAACTTCATTCCGCACAATAAATTACAATGTTACAAAGATCTTCCATTCTTCTTATTTTAAGCTATCATAACCTATTTATGGGGCCAGCCAGCCTGTCACCTACATACCTAGTACTTGAAACTACACAATTAGGTTTATCATTTACTCAGAGAATCAATCAGATAAATTTTCAAAATGAAATCTTCTTGTTAACCTTTTGGCAATACTCAATGTCAACCTTTTACAACCTCATTGTCGTGACAAATTACCCGTTGACGAGGTTGTATACGTCCTTCAAAGGTAAACGGTGTGAACGGAGTACTTTACCTTAACTAATGGCTTTTGTGCCTTCTTTTACCCCTCTTCACTTCTAGTGAATATGAAAAGTAACTTCTCTGATGTGATTGTAAAATTAACCATTACAGATCTACAGATTTTTTATAGGAATTTCCTACTTTTCGGATGGTTTACTCGTCCGTCCGTGATTAGCTTAATGGGCATACTAACTTCATAGCACTGGCGGACGAGCTAGACCTCCAAAGTTAGGGGAATTTCGTCCAAGAGTGGGGAATCGGCAAAAATTAGGCCATTTGTCTTCACCTTAAGGAACAAACTCCACTTCTCGAAACCGCCAAAAAGGGGGGGATCCCATTCCCCCCCCCCCCCCCTTACTCGTCCGCTATTGCTTCATAGGGGTTGTAAATCTGCCGCCCTGAGTCGGAGATTCACATAACTTTTAATCCATCATTCTGTTCCACTGCTTCGATCTTCCAAGGGAGGGGAATTTCTTCAAAAAGGGGAATTAGCAGTTTTGAGGCCGTTTAATTTTATGCATCTTACAAAATTCTACCACTTGGTACTGCCAATGAAAGGGGAATTTCACGTTCCCTCCCCTTCCCATCCGCTAGTGTCCTGTTCCGATGTAATCGTGCGGTCGTTTCCGGAAACGTTAACGTGAAACACTAATGTGATTTCGTAAAGTTTTCATAAAAATTTCAATTTGTCAATACTTCCAAAATTCACTCGACTATCCGAATTTGCGCAGAACTTTTCCAACAAATTTACTTGTCAAAATTTGTTTATATTAGAAAACAATTCATCCCACGATGGCTAGGCAATGATTGATATTGGTTACTTGGTGTTGCAAACCGTGGTTCTCAATTTAAAATGATTTATTCAAGCCGCGGTGTTGAAAAGATGTGTAATTCACCATCACACAAAAAAACAGGCTGAGAGAGACACGGGAGAAGGAGGATTTTTTCAAATATAGAAAATTAGTTTCATTTGTAGACAAGACTGCGTATTTCAAAACTAGCGCAATTTCATCTGTTCACTGGTAAAATTTAACCATTTGAATTTTTTTGAATCAATTCAGTGAATAATCTCTTCCGTTGGTGAAAAACACTCTTCTTCTTCCGCTCCGAGGTCGCTCACCTTGTTTGTGGCAACATTTGACACCATATGAATCGTGTGAATAGTGTAACCTGCCAATATCATATAACACATTTCAGAAACAACACTCATATCGACATTTTTTTCAAACTTTTAAAATCTTGATCTTCAGAATACTTTTGGATCCGGACTTTCAGAATCCGGATGCAGAAAACTATTTTACGTTTGTTTTCAGTTGAAAAGTCGACATCCTGAATGTTCAATTAGATTAGATTTATGAGTGACCTGTCACCTGACCCACATAAGTTGATGAAGATTACTCATGATCATGGAATTGCAGATCTTTTCATCAAATGGCTTGAAGTTTCAAGTTTGAAACTACAACTCCTTCTTTTAATGGGATTTTGTTACGGATTTTCTTACAGTTAAAACAATCGTGGCCTGAGAGATTTACTAATTGTCAAGTAACACTCAGTCTGGGTTAAATCGCCCTTCCTCATTCTAGATTGGCTCGAAATTATTGATATGAATTTTGAGTTTATGACATTCAGGTTCATACACTGGCGGACGAGAAGGGGGAGCAAAAAGTGACTTTCCCCCCTCTTTGGCGGTTTCAAAAAGTAGAGTTTGTTTCCTAACGTGTAGGTAGAATGACTTAATTTATTTGAATTCCTCTTGCTTCGAGAGATTCCCCTACCTTTCGAGGTTTGGTTCGTCCGTCAGCGGGTTCATAAAATTCAAATTAAATGCATACATAACATAACGTAAACGTCAGAGCGGTAAACCTTTGTTGTTACCTTCTAAATCATTTTCATTGTTTCTGAAGGATACCTGCATTCATTCTCATTCATCAATCAAACAGAATATTTGCCCTTAATCCATCCATTCTTTGTTTTCGATGATCCCACGCTGATTGATATACATAGCTTCAGGTGGATTTATGCAGAATGACGCAACGAGAAATGGGATACCGCAATATCTCCTAAAATATCAATTATTAATGATCGGGTGGGGGGGGGGGGGGGTACTCAATGTGAGAGACAGGGTGTTGCTTGTTTTTCTAACTCATGGAACCACTGGCGGCCACGGAAGTAGAGATGGAAAAAGAGGAATTCCCCGTTTAAAAAAATTAAAATTTGTTCCCTAAAGTGTAGGTAAAATGGCCTCAGAATTGCCAATTCCCCCCTGTTTAACGAAATTCCCCTCCTCGGCTCAGAGTTAGATCGTCCGCCAGTGCATGAAGCACATGAGGAAAACATCGGCTTTTTACCTTTCCAGCTGATTGAATCAGTTTGATTTTTCAGTTTCATGCCTAGTAAATGACAATAATACAATGGAATCATAAATGATGTCACCGCGAGTCGTACCATACGTCCTCCGGCTCCGATCAACACCCTTCAACGTGTTGCATGCATTCGGTGATAATAATTGCGAACGAGTAAATTGATACAAGCAAAGTCAATGTCAGTTTGATTCAGCCACCATGTAAATATTCTAGTTACATTTACAAAGATGTACATACCGAATGTACATTCGCTTCCTTTACAATGAGGACATTTTTCCCTACCCTACCCATGATAGTCCGCCACCATGCGTTCCCCTGTATGCACATGCATTTTACCTCATTCACCTGAGATGACTAGCGGACGAGACCGACTTCCAAAGGGAGGGGAATCTTTCTGAAAAGAGAGAATTGACAGAAATTAGGTGATTTTATCTACACCATGAGAAACAAACTCGACTTATTTAAACCGAATAAGAGGGGGGGGGGGTTCCACTTTCCCTCTCCTTCTCGTCCGCTAATGCCTCATTCACCTGGGAGCATCAAGCCCTCATGCCCCCAGATGTGTTCACCTGATTTTGCCCATGTTTTTTTCTGGCTTTTTGCATTACATTTTAATTTGATGTTGATCGTAACAGGTTTTTATCGTCATTTTATTTTCTTTATTGAAGGAAAATTATTTTTTTCTGTTTCTCATAATAATTGAAAACACTAGCACTAAGTTTAGGTTAGGTATTTTTTTCACAAAGCAAATGTTGTTATGGTAAAACTTCTGTTTGTTGTACAACCACTGGACTGGACAAAATTGAAACTCTACTATTCCCACGCATCCCAACCGCTTGTGAATCATGAAAAAAACTTGCATCAAGTTGCAATGTCATAGTTTTTCATTGTGTTTTTTTCCGTGGGCGGAATGGACGTTTTTATGTGGTGTTGTTTTCATTGCTATTATTGTTGTTATTACAATCTGTTTCTACAAAGTGTATAAATCAGTACGATCAGAGATTGAGTTAACAGGTAGCACAAGCGGATGAGCGAGAAACGAAAACGTGGATTTCCCATCTCTTTTGCAATTCCAAAGAGTAGAATCTGTTCTGTAAGGTGTAATTTTAAAATAGTTTCAAAACTGTTAATAACCCTATTTCATAGAGATTGTCTTTCTTTTAGAGGATTGGTTCGTCCGCCAGGCCATGGGCGGAAGTTTTTACTGTTGTGTTGTTTTCTTTGCTATTTATGTTGTTATTACAATCTGTTTCTAATGCACGATCATTGAATAATTTAACCGGTAGCACCGGCGGGCGAGCCGATCCTCCAGAGGTAGAAGACATTTTTCAAAAAGGGAGAATTAGCAGTTTGAGATTGTTTTATCTACCTACGCCTTCGAACAAATCCGACTTTTGAAACTTTTTCCTGCTTCCCTGGTTCGTTATTGCAATCAGTAATCTGTTGTGACTGAGTTAACCGGTAGTGAGTAGAAGAACAACGCCCAGCGGGACTCCATCCAGTCAACTTATCATACTGGAATTAATATAAGTCAATGATTTATTTAAGAGTGCAAAGGTGAATAGTTCCATCTTCGGGTTGACGAATGATCAGACACTAATAACCAAAAGTTTATTCTGGCTTAGGAATCGTTATAAACAAAACATTATTTATCAGAAAAATTTCACTTCACAGATAACTTTTGTAAATTGTTTTCGAGGCTAGTTTTCAGCGGCATTCCATAGATTCCATTCTGCCCCATAACATTCGTTACATAAAGTCAATACAATATTCCATAACATATCATAACATAAAATAACACAACATAACATTCCGTTACTTCTATTCCAAACCATCACACCTCGTCGTTCTATCGGATGAAGAATCTCCACTCATCGTTATATGGAAATCAGCAGTCCAGTGATAAAGTTTCACAAACTCAAAACACTCGGATATATGTACAGTAGGAATAGCATTTATCCGTCCTCTTCTCACCCGCTAGCACTCCCAATACTTATTCTACATGTAAGTGCATTCCATAACTGATAATTTCACACGAACGTGATTTACTTTGTGGAACTGAAAAAAAACTAAGTGCATTCCATAACTGATAATTTCACCCGTGCGATTGTGATTTACTTCTTGGAACAGAAAAAACCTGGTTTCACTCGCCCGACCACCGTTGCAGCTGACCGACTTTGCGTTCGTCGTCACAATCAAATCGAGTTTGTCACATAAATTTGTCGGTAATTTATGATTTCCCACCAATATGTGACATTTAACGACATGACATGTCCACACTTGTGATATGTCATGTTTAGTGACATGTTTAAAATGTATGTTGGAGGACTGGAAACTACTCAAATTATGTGTAAATAAAGTAATATGTTCTCCAACTTTAGGTGTTGATTCTGTCTACATGTCACATGAATATGAAGATAATCGTAATCTTAGATTTTTATAAATCCCTCTGTTTCATCCGCCACATGTCACATAGTATGTACAGATGTCGGTTAATCGCATCACAATAATTGTACATTAAACATTTAACATTAAGCATTACTATGTTTGCACATAGTAAATTACAGTTGTTTTAGGGCAGTAACACATGTCGACTGAAATAACTTACAACATGTTACTTTTACTCGTCGCTTGTTTTTACAATCAGTGATTTTATTGCTTGTTGTTTTGCAAGTTGTGAAACATGGTTATAAAGCGAAAGTGATGTCATTAATCCTTGTAGACAACTTTCACTATTACGCTGGTAATTGTTTTCTGACCTTCAATCTACTGTCACAAAAATAGATTTGCTGAATTTATCACTTCAATGATAGGATACTGTATTCCCCAGAAGGAGTATCCCTTAAAATATCCCGAACTGTTCTGACCAATTCATCTTTATCAACTATTGAAACCGTCAACGAGTTTTGCATGTGATTCATCTCAGCTTGGCATTTGATGAAGAGAGGAAAGTCAGGAAAGGGCGGGCTGGGAGGTATGACTACCTCAGTTCATACTTTTCTTCATAACAAAATTCTTTCTGTCTGTTTCAAAATGTTTTATGCAGTTTTTAAAGTTACGTGAACTGTTATTCACCGAGAATTTATTAACAAAAATACTTATGCTTGTAACTAAAACCCTCAAAATTATGCACAGAGCCAATGAATTCAATTGTTGAATTTTTTTTAACTATATGCTTATCGTCATCATGAACTGTAAGAAAATTTTTGTGACAAATTATCAGTTCCTACCACTATCAATCAATCAATCAGCGTTCACAGCCGCGAAATCCGATAATCGCGTACCGCAATGACGTTTTTTGGGATTGCGGTTTTCCAAATAACAGGCAAAGAGATTTATTTTTGGAACGTACTTGGAGAACTGTACACCGTTCGCTGATTCAAATCTGCTGGTCAGTGAACTGTGAACAATATCAGATTAAGGTTATTTTTTCCCGTTCATAATCTTGGTTCATAACGCGACCTCAATTTTTTCGCTCCACGCAATAATCCACTAAAAAATGACTTGTTCATACATACAGGGTGGGGCAAAAGTAACTATACACTTGTTGACGCAAAATTTCTCCAAAAAATTATATTGCATCAATATGACTAAACAATCTAAACAGATGCTAAAACACCTGAAAATTTCGATTATGCTATTTATTTTAACTTACAACAATTTATTTCATGAGTTATGCGTCTTTTTTCTCGAAATTCGCCATATTTTTGGTTGTTTTCAGTGATTTTTGTCAGTTATTTCGCCATATCAACTGTTATTTGACGAAAATTCATGTTGGTATATAATATAGAATGTAGAAAAATATTCTTAAACGTTTAACAGGAGAGTAAGTTTCAATTCATGCCTAATAAATAAAATAATTGCCTCTTTTTCTATGAAAATCACCGATTTTAGTCTGAAAATGGTAAAATTCAAAATTCTTATTTTTCAGCTTAAAGCAATTAAAAACAATTAATTTCATGTTTATTAACTTATTTTAGTACCATAGGGTCCATTAAAATATTTAGCTTGAACTGTTTTGTCAATAATCCAAAAACCGCGAAAAGTGGTTCAGGCATCTTGAACACGCGCCTTACCATATTATCAGTATCGAATTGAACCATAGAGATATTCTGAAGATGAAATCATTCGATTCTCATTCAGATACATCAAGTGAAACGTTTTATACACTTCTTATCCTTTATTGAGGATTTTGATTATACCATGAGGTCACTTAAAGACGTTAAAAAGGGAAAAACCATGAAAATACTGAAAATCCTGTTTAAAATTGAAAATAACTCAAGATACGGTCAAATAAACATCAGAATCGTTTTTTTCAGGTATAATAACGTATATATTGCTCATAACATCATATACACTCAATATAATTTTTTTGAGAAATTGGCCTCCAACAAGTGTATAGTTACTTCTGCCCCACCCTGTATATGGATTTCATTATTACTGGGTAATATACATATTTACCAAAATGGATAAATTTTGTTAGAAAAAGACAAAATCAACTTGCTCGAATTTATCAACCGCCTGCACTCATTGCGTAATCAGTTGAGGCGTTGACGCACAAATCCGGTGCCGCCGGCCTGTTGCAAGTTCAATTCCCCAGAGGGCAGAAAAGAGACGACGAAGAGACACGACGCTTTACGTTCTTTGCTTGAGTGCATTTCTTGCATGGCGTCAAAAAATATTGAAGTTATCGAGAGAAAAATCGAAGTTAAATGTAGAGAAAAAACATTTGCAGCTGAATGATACTCGATGAATAAATGAATAGAACGAAAAAAAAACACTGATGAGTAGCACTGACAATCTTATTATCGCTTGATTGCTTCTCCGAGCAAACTCAATAATAACGTTGCGGCATTTTCTTTGAATATAAACTTCAGCCAAATATTCTAAGATTTTACCTTTTGTCTGTCAGTAAACAAGTCGAGAATCCTTTTGAAAAAATGTGCCAATTTTTGTCTCGTGGAAATCCGAGACTGAAAATGACAGACGTTTACTAAAACTAACTTAAGTTCTTGCTAAAATTATACTATACAATCTATGCTATTAACAAGTTCAGGATGCACCACTGTTTTTTTGCCTGAAGTTTTTTACTTTTTCTCATTAACAATGTTTAATTCATTGTCCCATTATTTTCTGAATTGGCCAAGTTTGAATTCAGTTAGAATATAAAAGTTATCGCCAGTCGTTTACTTCCATCCTAACAAATGCTTGTTTTTCTTAGCCCTATTTTGCGTCAGGTGTCTAGAGAAATTTAGTTTAGTTGGCGATTTCAACGGTAAAGACCCGGAATTTAAAGTACACACTTTTATGTCTACCGCTTCTTCCGTCTGTCCCGACAGAGTTACTTCAGCTGCTGAAAGTTATTATTTTATCAAAAAGCTATGCATCATTGGCATTAACTATATAAAATTTTAAAATATTCCAGACTTGACATTTGTAACGATTTAACAGTGGCTAAAGCAATTCCAAAAACTATGTATGAAAGCCCCTCAGTGGAGCTGGTTTTTAGGCGTGCGGTTTTTTCTGTCGGTCTCGTCTCTGTTGCAAATTGGTCGCGGTTCGTTTGGAAGAAACTGCCAACCTCGTTTTTTGGTAGGCATAACTTTGGCAGTTGGCGAAGTATCTGGTTCTCCGTTTTTTGTAGTTTTTTTTAAAGTGTTCATCTCATCGAGAATTAACTCACCGAAAATCATCTCACCGAAAATCATTTTCATCGAAAATCATCTCAGTGAAAATCATCTCACCGAAAATCAACTCGCCGAAAATCATTTTCACCGAAAATCCTCTCACTGAAAATCATTTCACCGATAATCATCTCACCGAAAACCATCTCACCGAACTTGAACTCACAAAAAAACTCCCGAACACCTGTACGTATGAAGTCGGTTCTCTGGTACGAAAGGAAAAAACATTTATTTTAAATTGGCACCTTCCACGACCCCATTTTGTAGCAAACTTGTAACCTTTTGTCGGCTCGATCGTAAATCGTAAAAAAGTCATATAAACAGCTATTTATGACTTTTTGTGCCAATGTCGTGCTCCTAATGGTGCAATTTGGACATGTTGCAAGGTTTATGTTATGTATGTACTTTGTAGACAAGGACTTTTGTTCTCTGAAACTGTTGTTCATATTGCACAGATGCTTCCAGTATGTAATTATTACACTAACAAGATATCAGAGTTTGTGAAGTAAATAATCTCATCAAATTTAGTTTTTCTGTATTCTGCGTAGTGTTAGCTACATAATCTTTATTTCATTTAAGCCATTTGAGCTTGTGAAATCATACTGGATCAAAAAATCATTGGATCACTTTGATAGCTATGGAACCTGTCTGTGTAAGGTATGACTTTCATCCATTACTAGCGCTTCGCAAGTTCCAAACAATCAGTAATTTTATGAACCGCTATCGCCTATTATTATGTATGTATGTATGTACATGGGTGTGGTATGAAGTTCATTTGTTTTTCGGCGAAAAGCCGATGTTAGTAAAGAACATCTGTAGATATTAATCATAGACGAACAGAAGTCCAGTTGAAGGCCAAATTTTGTGTATTAGTGTAATAACAATGATAAATAAACATACATGTAAGTTTAGTAAAGTTCAAACTTTGTGTAATGAACTTTTTGGAATTGTGTAATGAGTGCTGACTTCCAAAGGGAGGGAAGATTTCCAAAGAGGGAAACTTCAAGGGGGAAAGAGGGAAAAAGAGATCATTTTACCCACATCTTGAGGGACAAACTCTGCTTTTTGAAACTGCCCAAGATACGGGAGTTCCACTTTTCCCATCCCTTCTGGATTGGTGGATCACCAAATCAGTATTAGCCATCCAGTCGACCGTACTTGACCCAATCCAACCACATTAGCACCAAAAAAGACGGCCAGGGGCCCACTTGTATTTGGAATGAGTGCTTGTAATGTAATGAGTGTGTTTATGTGCCCTCTCAATGGTATACATTCAATGGCATACAATGTAGTAGTGGGCCACCAAATCCGGTGGCCGACCCGCTCAAATCACATCAAATACCATTCGAATTTCAGCGCAAGTTTTTTTATTTGATGACTATGATGAAAGCGTACACCGCCTTTGTGGGGGCGGGATCGATTGGAAACTCGGCCAATACGTGATTTTTACATTGGGTCAATATAAGAGATGGTGGGGATTCATACCTACAAAGTATCTGGTCATTGTGTAATGTTTTAGAAAGGGTAAGAAAATTATTTCTTCAATTTTGTGAGTGATTAAATGGATAAGAAAATAGAATTCCATTAATGTTGTACTTGTACAAGTTTGATATCAATAAGGGTAGTGTTAAAAAGTTTCAACTAATTCAGCTCAGTCATTTCTAAAACTGGACCATGCTTTCTAACCACAATCACATTCAATCATTCTACACACGGGCGGATGAAAAACCATACAGTGGGGAAGAAATATTTCTTAAAGATGTAAGTTGCTGTTTTGATACCAATCCACTCACATCTGTAAAGAACCGACCCAATTTTCAAACATCAAAACCGGGAGAGTTTTATTACTTAGTCTTGTTTTCAATCGGTAGTGATATTCTCTACCACCGACCACCCCAACTTCCTCATCCATTTCTCAATCAGACTAGTTATAGAACTCGGCGAACTTGAAATTCTCAACGCCGAAATCATGGTAATTTTATTCATATCGATATGCGGGCGTTTGACTTTTCGAGCAGAAGAAAGCCGGTTTTCAGTAGAGGAAGTTGTCGTCGTTCACGATAGTTTGGCTACCGGTAAACTCTTGTAGACGTGCTGTCTCTAAAAGCACGATTTTCTCTAGTCTCCTACAACAATTAAATACCCGTGCTATTCCAACATCATCTCATATTGTCAGGAAAATTGATTTATAACTTATCATTTATTCAACTCACCCACAACTGTTGGTTATTTACACTCGCTATCATGTTTATACATGCTTGTATTTAACCAAGGCAGAAATGCCGAACGAATGAAATGAAATGAAAATGTAGATTCACGAACTTTTCATATCAGATTTCTAGAAACATGTATTCATTCTGAAATCGTTCGAGTGAAAGTCATGTATTTGTTTTATTAACCAGAAAAGTTTCGAACTATGTATGTAGGAAAATTTAAATCATGTGCAGTAATTACTATACCCAATCAACGATGAATCAGATCATACTGGTTTTCCATGCTCATGGTCAATTCAAGAGTGGGAGGTGGGTGATTCACCGAAATGAGTTTGCTGCTTGTTGTGTGGTCTCTGACGGGCAAATGGCAATCACCGATAATAACTTGCGAAATTTGCGTTTTGATTTTCGTATAATGGAAAGTGTTGTTAACATGCACATTTATAGCTTGGTCAGGGTATCTTGTTACTGCCGATCATTTCCGTTTACACCCATGCAATGAATTAGGTGGCGGCCCGTTTTTAAAAATAAGTTTCTCAAAAATTCGAATGTGCGCCAAACAAACTAAAGAAAAAATCGCGCGCAAAAAGTTCTGAGTACATATGCATACATGTAACCGCAAACCCTTATTAGGCTATACATTAGTAGAAAACCATTTATCTTTTTGTTTTGGCTGACTCACAGTGTTTCCTCAACCAAAACCCGTCATGACTCATTTTCATGGGTTTCTTCATGTGCCACTCATAAAGACAATACATTCTGATTCAGAAGTATGCTTCGTTTTTGGTGCCATGCTGGCCCGCTCCATGGAACGATTCATAGTAACATAGTGGCGGAAGGGTTGATGTTCCAATTGTTTTGGATCATCTTTGGCATCTAAAAGAAACACCGTTTTGGTGTCATTATTTCGGTAGTTTATTAATATTTATATATTTGGTAATCACAGTAAGCAGGTGAATCACTGGATATTTCTTTTTATCATCCAACTTATACATACATAGTAGTGACTTGTAGTAGTACTACGGAGCATGGAGTCTGTCGGGGGGGGGGGGGGGCGGTAGCCCCAAGGGCGTATTTACTTAGCACATGCTTTTTTGTCCCACATGTGCCGCTTTCATATTAGAGTGACGACAGCCAGTAAACTTCTCGGGTGCGAAAAGTTTGTGATTGCCTGTTTATGCTATATTAATTCAATCCGTTTTGCATAAACACTTAATGTAATGGCACATTTCGGCAAAGTATGGTGTAATCGTCTTATTATGTATCTTCGGCATCAAAAGTACGTAGTAATTTACACAACTTCGAGCCAGTAGGCCAGCCGTGTGCCAGTAATTGCAGAGATACCGCATGATTTCAAAACAGCCGAGTTTGAATTATAGTACTTTTCTTATGGGTTAACTCATGTGTAAGGCTGTCATTGACATGGCACCATACTCCTTGATATCCGTCGTATATCTCTCGGAAACAGGTCAGTGGCCTTGGAAAGTTTCATAATACCATGGTATTCGAAAATTTATTCCAGATTTTTCCATGTAGTTTGAGAACTTCGTAATATAAGTTTAATAGGTTTGAAATGTATGTAGGTTCACTATATTTAATGTTAAAGTTGTTGTTGTTGTTGTTGTTGTTGTTGTTGTTGTTGTTGTTGTTGTTGTTGTTGTTGTTGTTGTTGTTGTTGTTGTTGTTGTTGTTGTTGTTGTTGTTGTTGTTGTTGTTGTTGTTGTTGTTGTTGTTGTTGTTGTTGTTGTTGTTGTTGTTGTTGTTGTTGTTAATGTTGTTGTTGTTGTTGTTGTTGTTGTTATGGTTGTTGTTGTTGTTTTTGTTGTTTTTGTTGTTGTTGTTGTTGTTGTTGTTGTTGTTGTTGTTGTTGTTGTTGTTGATTATGTTGCTGTTGTGGTTGCTGCTGTTATTATAGCTGTTTCAACGTCTCCCTGACATTTTCACATCCGTCCCTTCACATGGCATTACCGTAAGTACAGTCATACACATGCCATTTTCATAAGGCAGACACGTCCTGTCATTTTAGCCATTGGCACCTTTTTCATTGACTCTGACCGTGGCACAGTCAACATTGAAGTACATATAATACTTGATACAGTATGGACGAATGCATGTGACTGCAGTCAGAAAACGAAATCTACTGTTGGTGTTGAATGTCTGACTTTCTTTCCTATAAAAAAACCTCATAACTAGTTTAGAAATGGTGGCATGGGTTGAAAAAAAACTTGAATCACTTTTTTCGGTCAACCATAAACATTGATTTTTCATATCATTATTATTCATCATAAACATTCCAGTGATACTTGGCAGATACTCACTAATGACCATGATGCCCGTGTAGAGGAATATGGACAACATACAGTAAGTACATATGCCAGAGAAGCTACATAAATCAGCTCATTTAATGCTTGTAATCATGTATCTCAGGTTTAATTAATGAGACCGTGTCATGAATTTGAATCAGGGCAACACATTTTTTCCTGACATAACAACCCGTAATTTTTCAAATAAAACATCGACATTCAGTTACAGCGAGTAAAAAATCTTGAAATTATCATCTTTCTGGTGTCATGTTATGATGCCGTGTTCAAAAGTGCAGTGCCGAAAACCAGCAGCAGCTCAACCTTTCCACTATGTTATCGAGCTAAGCAAGTACCGTTACATGGTAACGAATCCTTGTATTCTATGTGCCATGGTATATGGTTATCGAATATGGTAGGGATTCCATGAATGTACCACGGTATATGTTGATGAAGATGCATGAATTCAATGCCCATTCATGGACAACCCCATAAATTACCTCGTCGAAAGCCGCCAGTAGTCAACGGTCATGAGCCACAACCACGGGCGTGAATAAATGAGCCATGAGCTTGGGTATCGGGTTGTGTTCCATTTCGTGTTGTGCCCTTCAATACAGGGTGAGAGTTTTGGGTTACGTAGTTACTATGTCAAAAATAAAGCAGAACAGATGAAGTTTGGTAAGGAAATGTACAATCAGTTGCTCAAATTTCGCTATATTTATTAAGAAAGGATACATATGTACAATAGTTGGATAAGACTAAATGGTTATGAGCGGGTCGGGTAGGGTTCCATTTCATGTACCCATCAATACAGGATTAGTTTTTGTGTTAATTAATTACTTTGTTAATATATTAAGAGTGGTATCAACAATTACCATAATTTATCTTTTAATATCATGTTGACTGAAACAGAAAAGCCAACTGAATGTTCATCAGAAATGTTTTCGCAGAACTATGGTCCTATCTTCTTAACATCTAGAAAGATTCGTGTCAGGAGTTACATGTAGGTGGCAGAGTTTTTCCCACAATTTTCTTAGCCACCCTGTATTGACCGCTGGCTTTTGTGCCGCACACTGAAATATGGCACACTGAAACACACCGGGCGGCGCCCCCGAACCAAAAGAGAAACCCGTGGTCCAACGTGCCTTGAGCTTTCGGCACCCATTTTCGGTTTATATGCTCATGACTGTGGCGCTTCTCGAATCTTCATACCATCTGGTTTGGGGCGAGATTCCTGGTTCTTCGCCATCATGTTATTTCAAATTTGAAAACTCTGGTGTGTTGTTTTTTTGTGACTATCTTCAATTAGGATATTGTATATTTCCCGATATTTCTACTAACTTAGCTGGTGTAAAGTTGATTTTTTTTTAATTTCAAATATTACTCAGTTTCACATGTTTTAACGCAAATGGTACATATTTCTGCCAATCTGTACATTGGTGTATATTTGGCTATCTGAACATTACTGTCATCCACTTAACTAAACACATATTCGTGCCCAACGAACACTTGAGCCGCCGACAGCTTCATTTACTGGCGGACGAGCTAATCCTCCAAAGGGAAGAGGGAAACTTTCAGGGGAAATTTTTAGTTTCTAAGCTTTTTGAGTTACACCTTGAAGAACAAATATCACTTCTTGAAACTGTTAAAGATAGTGGAATTCCACCTTTTCGCTCTTCCTTCGTCCGCTAGGGCCAACGAACACTTGAGCCGCGAGAGCTCCATTAGCATGCATGCATAATTGACGAATTTCACACGGGTTTCATGGCGTTTATATGAAGGGCACTTGGAGATTGAATGTACATTACGAATGTTCCATTGTAATATTGGTGGTTCCAATTGAGACTATAATTCCTTAATAGGGTTTATGAAATATAGATTGGAAAGTGTTGGATTAGAAGTACATATGTAAGTGCCAGTTCAGCGGGTTCGCAAATGTCTCAGAATCTTTACATGTTTTGTTATTTGGAACTTAGAAAGACGTTTAAGGATCAGAATTATCAATGAATAAACGATTGGTCAATTTCATCAACATTTGGTAAACAGTTAGTGCTTTCTATCCCAGTTAGAAATGTTTGGATTTCATGGTTTAACCTGCAGTTTATATTCAACCTATAATAATAAGTCTTGCAAACTCTAATGCATGTTCGAGCCTGAATACCCTATTTAATGCTATTACCACCGGTTCTATAGCACTGAAAGCCTATAATGGTTTTGGAGTACTTTAAATGAACATGTGTATGTACTCGTAAATATCTGATAGAACCTTGTATCATCTCGTACATAGAATGACACTCCACATAACGTTGATGTCAATTAACGGAGGACAACCTTTTACCAGATTAAGTCTAGTAAATTCGATGACTTAAGTTAAACGGATTTACCACCCACGAATATAAATACCATGCTGCCAAATCTGATCCTATCAAATGCAAAAAGTATTTGGGAAAACTAGAAAATACCTGCTTGTTTGTTTATTATTAGCTCGATGGAGGTCCTCAATCAATCGGTGGATCGGCTTAGCGCATTGATCAAAAGCACAGCCGACCATTTCATGTACGTTGACTGTTTACTGTGTTTGCGGTTAACAACAACAACAACAACAACAACAACAACAACAACAACAACAAGCGTGTTCATGTTGTTTGTTTGTATTGTAGTGGTGCCGTTTACAAATATGCTGATCAACCGACGATTGTGGTTTTGGCCGGCTGCCCGCATAAAAGCTGGCTCATTTCAGAAATTTTTGGTCACTCATGTATACTGGCGAACAAGCCAATCCTCCAGAAGGACGAACGTTTTTCCAAGAGATTTTTTCAAAATAAGCAGTTTGAAAATTATTTTTGACCTACATTTTTAAAGAAAAATATACTTTTTTAAGAAGGTTTTGAGAGCCATTTTACCTGCCAAATGGGGTTTTAATCTAATTTTTCGTACCTCAATCGTCCGTGTTGTGATATGTAGAAACACTAGCTGAAGGTAAATGGGGAAACAAAGTTCCCCGTATCCGTAACTTTTTTATACATACTTGAGACATTTATTTTGAACTAACCATTGTGGGTTTATAATATTTTAAGTTTCTTTGCAGCGTTTCAGATGATAATGTTTCCTTAACATACCGTTTCATAACTTCATCAATCAGCCATTTAGCAAGCCATGTTTTTTTCGAATTAATCTCTCAGACAATAAAAGGAAAGGCCTAAATCTGATTCGACTAGAAAAACGTTTTAATCTCATTTAAAGATTGATTGAAGATTTGACTGTTTGCTCGCAAGTTTTTTATGTGGATAAGTAAGTTGGTAAACTGGTTGACTGTGCTTTGTTGTGAGGTCCTCCGGTCCAACAAAATTTAGGGATCTAAATCTCATAACTGTCCGAAACGGCTGCACTTATTTGTTGTTAGAAAAGTGGGATTCATATGTCTAAGCAATCTTAACATTGACATTTCTGAAATAAGATATCATAAAGATGTTGTAAGACATAACTTACACATCTGTCAGTCAATCATTCTGTACATCTGACTGACAGTCAATCAGTCATTGATCTGTCATTGACAGACGACCACAATGAGAAACATGTGTGGTACAAATTTGAGGTTTAGTTACGTGTGTATTTATGTGTGTATGTATCAAAGTACTTGCAAGTTTTTCATTTCCTATTCGTCATTCTTTCTCCACTTTCTATCTCAGCATTAGAAATCATGCAACATTTGACACTATGCGGTTACTTTTAAAAAATTTTAAACACATAAGTACATACATAAATTTCACAGTTTCCCGAAATAAAAATAAACATTCTCCAAAAAATAAAGGGTATAATTTGGGTATAATTTTCCATCATCTCTCTAGATATTCATTTGAATCGGTAGAACAGTTACAAACAGTGCAGTACTGCTTTTTAGCATAATGAAATGGCTGAATAATATTTTTCTATGCCTTAGAAATTTAGCAATTTATTTTAAATTTGATACAAAGTTTTATAGGTCAAACTTACCGGAACAAAAGGTAAACATATTTGTTCTCCCCAGATATTCATTTATGAACACTATACAGAATATAATGTTGGTATTTACCGTAGGTACATCGCAGTGAGCGTGTTATGACATGGCTGAACGATCGTGGGTATCTGAATAACATTCATAATGCTCGTGCAGTAGACCAAACAAGTCTTATCTGTTCCAATTCTTCTGTTCGTTCGATGTTTATTTTGACGAATGCTGTTGTTGTTGTTGTTGTTCTCTAATTTTTTTATAAAGGTTAGTGATTTCAACTCTAGCTAATAACTCTTCTTTGTACCAAATGTATCAAAAACTGTTCAGTTATGTTGCTGAGCCAGCCATCATAAGCTTTATTATAATTATTCCATATGGGTAATCTACCTATTGGTGCAGCCAAATTATTCTACCAGATGTGTTGCATAATAAATTTGCGGTGTTTTCTCACTTCCCACAACATCCGTTCGGTTTTTATTGGCTGGATACAGCTAAAAACGTGAAACGTAGCTCCCGAGCTGTGATTGCAATAATAATGTATGATTGCAACAATATTGAAGAACAACTTCTGTAATTTTCGTCGGTTTCAAGTTAGAAAGCTAAAACACCAATGACTCGTCCATAGTGCATTTCCTGGCATTGTTGATTTGAAAACCCAGTGAGATACGAATTCTGTAGCAGAAGTCAGCTTTTTTTGAAAAATATACAATTGTGTTCAGACGCATTGTACACCACACCGTACATGCTCGGTGTGGTACAGTATGCATGTTACACCCCATGAAAACTCATGGTTCCTTCATAAAGTCCTATGATTTCTGCTATAATTGGAGGATTGTTTCTGCATCATTGCACTTGCTGCTCGCTGAGTTTACCGTTATTCCTGGTAGAGTTGGGCCAGTTTGCGAGCTCAACCGGACCGATATTTACATGATTTACTACAAAACTGGGCACAATATTTGCATTGCCGTCGATGCGGCTATCCGTAAATAATGTTATACTTTTATATAGTTGTTATACGTTTATATAATGTTATGCTATTATATATATATAGGTGTTATACTTTTATATACAGTAGTTGTTTGGTTGTTGTATGGTGAAGCTTTCCAACTGAATAGTGTAACTGAATATATTATACCAAGTTGCCTAAAATAACCCACAGTCCGTCAGTCTAACTTCTGAACCATAAACACCGGTACGTAGTTACATGTACATGTATGTAAAATACATTTTTACAATACGAATAAACGTTGATTCATCGAATACTGTTCATTAGTAATCAACAACAGAACGATTTATATACTAATGTATGTAGATTGTCTATGCATCCACTTTGAGCCACCTACATACTGTACATTTATCTGTATGTATGTTGTTCATGTTTTTATTTTTCTCGGGTTCCTGAGAGGATCAGATTCAAGCTATGTACTGTAAGGCTGCTAACCAAAACGCGGTATTAAAATACAATTAATTGTTCTATCAAATCACTGACTCTCTCTACTGTTCTACATATAAACTCTCTTACTCATGCACTGACTCATTCCAGGAATCGCCACAAATCCCGCATCGTGTTATACCGGCGAATACAACTGCCAATTATCGAGCACCCTGTAGTCCAGTACCAGTGCCCAGTCATCATGTCTCCAGACCGTATCCTCTAACACCTCAACATTACCGCCATACTCCACCACCTAAACCGCCACTTCCACCAATCGCTAGTGATCCGAGAAGGAGGCGGGTGTTCAACGCTGTGCCTATTTACAACCACATGTTACAACAACAGGTGATATAGTGAGTCTGTCACTCATTCACTCACTCACCCACTCACTCACTCACTCACTCACTCACTCACTCACTCACTCACTCACTCTTTCACTCACTCACTCACTCACTCACTCACTCACTCACTCACTCACTCACTCACTCACTCACTCACTCACTCACTCACTCACTCACTCACTCACTCACTCACTCACTCACTCACTCACTCACTCACTCACTCACTCACTCACTCACTCACTCACTCACTCACTCACTCACTCACTCACTCACTCACTCACTCACTCACTCACTCACTCACTCACTCACTCACTCACTCACTCACTCACTCACTCAATCACTCACTCACTCACTCACTCACTCACTCACTCACTCACTCACTCACTCCAGCAATCGCAACTCGGCAATGGCGGCAGCATGGAAACTGCCACCAGTGCGGGTATGACCGACAGTGGCTACAGTGAGCACAACCTGAACATGAATGGTACAATCGTCAACGGCAACGGAGATAATGTTTCAAAGATGACCATCGACTCATCAACCAGACACTCGGACACCATGACACATAATGCCACTCAATTCGATGAACAGGTCAGTGAGTGAGTGAGTGAATGAGCTACATATATGTAGTAAGTGAGTCAGTCAGTGAATGAGTGAGTGAATTTACATAATGGTACATAAATTCATACATAAAAATGACGGATTTCAATTACAGGATCTTGTATTCGATGAAACGGGCCGAATTCTTGGTGGATCATTACGTGCTTTAATGAAACGATTCATTCCTCGTCGAGACCATTGCCCTGATCGGACATTCATCTTTACGTTTCTACTCAATGCAAGAATCTTCATTTCGCCCGCTGATCTGCTTCATCAGATTTTACAGGTTTACTGAAGTTGTTGTTTTGTTGTTTTGTTGTTGTTTTGTTGTTGTTGTTGTTGTTGTTGTTGTTGTTGTTGTTGTTGTTGTTGTTGTTGTTGTTGTTGTTGTTGTTGTTGTTGTTGTTGTTGTTGTTGTTGTTGTTGTTGTTGTTGTTGTTGTTGTTGTTGTTGTTGTTGTTGTTGTTGTTGTTGTTGTTGTTGTTGTTGTTGTTGTTGTTGTTGTTGTTGTTGTTGTTGTTGTTGTTGTTGTTGTTGTTGTTGTTGTTGTTGTTGTTGTTGTTGTTGTTGTTGTTGTTGTTGTTGTTGTTGTTAATGTTGTTGTTGTTGTTGTTGTAGATTTTTTTGTAGTTGACATTCAAAACGTTTCAGAGTTGCATGTTTGAGCAGAATGCCGATGGTGATAATTTCAAGAAAGAGAGACGGACCCGATTCTTCCAGGTTTGACACGCAGTAAGGAAATGATTATGTGATTTTTTAAATTATTCATTCAAGTCAGTCAGTCAGTCAGTCAGTCAGTCAGTCAGTCAGTCAGTCAGTCAGTCAGTCAGTCAGTCAGTCAGTCAGTCAGTCAGTCAGTCAGTCAGTCAGTCAGTCAGTCAGTAAATCAGTCAGTCAGTCAGAAATCAGTCAGTCAGTCAGTCAGTCAGTCAGTCAGTCAGTCAGTCAGTCAGTCAGTCAGTCAGTCAGTCAGTCAGTCAGTCAGTCAGTCAGTCAGTCAGTCAGTCAGTCAGTCAGTCAGTCAGTCAGTCAGTCAGTCAGTCAGTCAGTCAGTCAGTCAGTCAGTCAGTCAGTCAGTCAGTCAGTCAGTCAGTCAGTCAGTCAGTCAGTCAGTCAGTCAGTCAGTCAGTCAGTCAGTCAGTCAGTCAGTCAGTCAGTCAGTCAGTCAGTCAGTCAGTCAGTCAGTCAGTCAGTTAGTCAGTCAGTCAGTCAGTCAGTCAGTCAGTCAGTCAGTCAGTCAGTCAGTCAGTCGGTCAGTCAATCAGTCAGTCAGTCAGTCGGTCAGTCAGTCAGTCCGTGAGTCAGTCAGTCACTCCATCGGTCAATCAGTCAGTCATTCATTCAGTCAATCAGTCGTTATTCTGTTCTTTTAGAATATACTCAAACTCACCAAAGAGTGGTCTGAATCGTTTCCGTACGACTTTGTGGATGAGACAATGTTGCGTCGACTGAAGGAGTTATTGAGTCTGTGTTGTGCCGATCAGTCCAGCCATGCTCATGCTAACGGACTGGTGAAAAACTTGATGATCAAGGTACACATGAGTTTCATTACAGATTATATATAAGTTTTTGCTACTGTAACTTTTTATGAAGTTTTAATGGGTTTGCAAATGTCAAATTAACTTGTAACATTTATAACTTGTTTATACAGAAACTTGAAAGTTATTTTTTAACTAACAAAATGTTTCTCAACATTTCGCTATTGAAAACATTTTCCAGTTTTGCCCACTGTTTAATTTAATAAACGTAATATGAAAAACAATTTTTAATGAATTTGTATAATTAATTTTAGCTCACAAAGTTGGAGCGATATGAGAAGGCGCTGGCCGACATTCAAACGCGCATCAAGGATCAACTGCAACCCAGTGATCAATTGGTTGGTCTCGTATTCTTCATTTTTCATTTTTTTTCGCTGTTATCAAATTTTTTTCACACATATGGTTGAACTTCATTAACAGTCTCAGTTTCATTGCAAAATGTGTGTCTGATAAAAACTGAAACAAAATCTTCACACGGCCCCCTTCAAACGCAATCATAAGTATTTTCTATGCGAACGTGTTAAATTTAGGTCACCTGCTCAGTCACTCAGGTCACTTTGCTGTTGCCGATCAGTTTACAGTTCTCAGTCAGGTTCAACCGAACTAAAGAAGTAATCAAAAAAGCTGCTTATTTGAATCTGACGGTGACGATCGATGTGTGTCAAGTCATGTTATGGCGTTTTTATTGACTTGTTTTAGCCGAACACGCCCCGACTAATTTGCAATTTCTTATTTATTATCTGATTGATCGAATGACTAGCGGGTGACTGATTTAGTGAAAGCGTAAATCATTCTGACAGATTGCTTATCATCATGAATGTGAAACAGGAAATATACAGGTTTTATACTACCCGTTAACCATTAAATAGTTTATAAACGATATACATTCAGTACAGTACGTGTTCCCGTTTCTTGCGGCACCGCCTAAATGATAACAATCAAAGATTCCCGTGAAAGTACGATAAAGTTAGCTGGGACTTTCAGCTATCAAAGTCCTGGGGTTTTGCGCCTTTGATTGACAGTTTGATTGATTATAGGTTCTCAACTGGTGGAACTTAACAATGATGGTGGTCCTTGTAACAGATATTTCAAAGCAATTGTGGTTGTCAAAAGTGATGTTTCAGAAATCAGTGTAACGTGATTTTGTCCGGACTGACTTTACTTTTTATAAAGTGGCAATCTAGGAAATAAGTGCGGAATGCTACGTCACAATTTTCAGGACCGCATACGTGTGGGAAAAACACTGATTTTGACTTACATAACAAAAAACGGTGGTGATTTGTGATGCAATTACACATGTAGACAAATTGTAGACACAATTGATAGACTGTTAGCCCAGGTTTTTGTGTTCTGGTGAAGTTTTGATAAACACACTTGTGTAGACAACAATTTTCAGTCGTTGAACAAAGAAACTTAAAAAGTTACCTCGAACAATTTATTTGATGACGAACGATGATTTTGATGATTTTGCGATGTTGCTGAAGATACTGTGTTTTGAATTAAAAAAAGGTCGCGTCATTTGACGTGTTTTTGCCAATCTAGTCGATGAAATAAATGAAAACAGGAACAAAAGCATAATGTTGACATACAATACACTGAGAATTGAATTGACTGCATTTTTTATTACATGCATGACAAAAGTTCACTTTAGGGCTTCGAATATCAAAACTCTGTTGAAGAATTCAATGAAAAAAAAGAAGAAAATCAGACCTTTTCGGTGCTACGTGGTCAATATCACAATAAGGGGTGTAAGAAATACAAAATAGTATGCAACACAACGATGTAGCAAAGCGATCGAATTTGCATTAGATGTAGATTTGTAGATTCGAATCTACAGAATGTCATCGATTCGTAACAAAAATTTGTGGCATAAATATGTTAACAAAGAAGTGTGAAGTACATGAAGAGTGCATAATTTCAGTCAGGCGTCCTGACGACCTGCGACTCGGCCCGCATCCTTGCCCACCAGCTGATGCACATTGAGCTCGAACGACTGTCGATGATCGGTGCTAATGAGTACGTTGAATACTTCACAAAGTCTTCCACCATTTTCATCGAAAACAACTTTGAACAAACGTCGGGAGCGAACTCCGATGGTGTTTCGAAAAAATCATCGTGTCGTCGACCGGACAACATAATGCAATATGTGGACTGGTCAAATCGACTGACCGCCCTGGTCAGCTCGGAAATCACGCGGGTGAGTGAATGAGTGAGTGAGTGAGTGAGT
The DNA here is from genome assembly GCA_964036265.1 of Daptonema setosum. NCBI lineage: Eukaryota > Metazoa > Nematoda > Chromadorea > Monhysterida > Xyalidae > Daptonema > Daptonema setosum. The sequence continues at coordinate 20,417,674 of OZ038444.1, forward strand.
GAGTGAGTGAGTGAGTGAGTGAGTGAGTGAGTGAGTGAGTGAGTGAGTGAGTGAGTGAGTGAGTGAGTGAGTGAGTGAGTGAGTGAGTGAGTGAGTGAGTGAGTGAGTGAGTGAGTGAGTGAGTGAGTGAGTGAGTGAGTGAGTGAGTGAGTGAGTGAGTGAGTGAGTGAGTGAGTGAGTGAGTGAGTGAGTGAGTGAGTGAGTGAGTGAGTGAGTGAGTGAGTGAGTGAGTGAGTGAGTGAGTGAGTGAGTGAGTGAGTGAGTGAGTGAGTGAGTGAGTGAGTGAGTGAGTGAGTGAGTGAGTGAGTGAGTGAGTGAGTGAGTGAGTGAGTGAGTGAGTGAGTGAGTGAGTGAGTGAGTGAGTGAGTGAGTGAGTGAGTGAGTGAGTGAGTGAGTGAGTGAGTGAGTGAGTGAGTGAGTGAGTGAGTGAGTGAGTGAGTGAGTGAGTGAGTGAGTGAGTGAGTGAGTGAGTGAGTGAGTGAGTGAGTGAGTGAGTGAGTGAGTGAGTGAGTGAGTGAGTGAGTGAGTGAGTGAGTGAGTGAGTGAGTGAGTGAGTGAGTGAGTGAGTGAGTGAGTTTAATATGCAGAATTTGCGCAAACGTCACCGCGCACGGACCCTCGACTTTTTCATTGACGTCGCCAAAGAGTGTTTCAATATTGGCAACTTCAACTCATTAATGGCCATCTCGGCAGCACTTGACTCGGGCACCATCACCAGGCTCAGGAAAACAGTTGGTCTTAATTCGAAACATCAGTTTTTGAAACATATTTTGAAAACGCCTATAAATCTGAACTATGGCAAAAAAATATAGCAGATTTTTTTATTGAATCTCTGTGCTTCAGTGGGCTCGCTCTGCAAACGCCAACCAGTGGGACGTCATCAAACATCAGTGTGATCCGTCCAGCAATTTCAGCTCGTATCGGTCAGTTACGGAATGATTAGCTAGATGTTTTTTTCTATCAAAGTAGATTCCCGTTATTCCCATCATCAAGATTATAATCAAATAGATAGATATACAACCGCCATATATTTTCTTAGGATTTTTCCACACGCCAAGTTTTTTTTCCACATTTTGGTTTCCCCGAACCATAAAAAATTACGATTTATAATGCAGGATTTTTGGTACTTTTGGCGTCCAATTTAAACTCAAAACTGATTTTGAGGCGCATTCAGATTTTCGATAAAAATTCTCTTTTTTACATGAAACACGAGTTTCAGATGCACTTTGAAAGCGGCAGTGTGGCGCGCCAGTCAGGCTGTGATGGCCGGCAAAGACTCGTCCGTCACAAACTCATCCGTCAAAGTTGTTGTGCCTTTCTTCACACTCGAGCTCAAGGATCTGACCGTCCGACATGCCAAGTGTCGACGAAGGCTACCCAATGGACATTGGAATTTCACGGTTGGTTTCAGTTTCTAAGATATCGGAGTTGATTCCCGATGATTGAGTGAGCAAGTTTTTGTTTACTAAATGAGCAGAGGATCAACAGAGTCTGAGCAAATACTATTCAGATGAAATTGTACTTTTTAATTGATAGTCATGCAGGCAATTCTATTGACCATACAGAAAGTTCACATATTTGGTCAAAAATTTCGCAACGAACCCGGCCACTTGGTACAAGGCAAACGCTCTAACGCTGCTCAACAAGACTGATGTGTCTACCCGCAGAAATACTGCTATAATTTGCAGCCTATCTATATCTTTATCAATTGCAGACATTCACGCAGTTTGCCGACGCTGTACGTCAATTGCAACGATGGAAGCAGGCCGACTTCACGTTCGAACGGGATACGGCCACCCTGCAGTATCTGCTGACCACGCCCGTGTTCACAGAGAAAGGTCGGTATCATATTGAACCTCTATTAACATATTGGACAAACTGAACATATTCTACTAAACATATTGAACATGACATGATCAAATTAAACATGTATAACTGCTTGTTCCGAAGCGGCTTTTCATAATCAGAAAATAGTTTGTTCTCCAGCGAACTGTTTTAACCATACATGTATCTTTAGGACTTCAACTGGCTTCATTCGAGTGCGAGCCACCAGAAAGCGCAGCCGACAAAGAGCGACACAAAAAGCTAAAGTTGGTCCAATGATCTTTTTCAGCTCGAAGAATTGACTTTAATCAAAATCCTATTTTATTATAGAATTTTATGGTGAATTATTTTGTTCAACCCTTTCTTAATTGCAGGGTGGAGTTCCAGTGGAAGTAAAGAACCATTTTCACTGACCCCGAGACCGGTACAATTCCATTGCGCCATACCTTTATTGTCCATGATAGACTGATTGTCATTTAATTACTGAAATTTGTTTTGACACATTGCTTCACATACTACCTATAAATCGTTTATTTGTACAGTAACTCCTGATTGTGTGCTACTTCTGTGAAACACATCCAATTCACTTGACTACTTCTGAAGTATGACATTCGTTTACAACTCAGTTAATGTTATACATATATCGTTTATACAGTTTATCCTAATCTGCATTTATATCTGTATAATCGTAGCTATCTCAGGTTAATCACCGACAAACGCAGAATAAAGACTTTTATAGCCTTTTCAACCAATCTGAACAACGTAGGCTTATGCGTGGAATGTTTGGCTGTTACTAAAACACTAATGGGTTTGCGGAAAAAACAAGAAGTCATCCGGAGTTCATGTCGGTTGATAACGCGAAATTATTTTATTTAGTTTTATAAATACCACCACATTTTGAGGAAAACTTGTTTATCTTCGTTTTTTTGTTCATTCAATCAGGGTGAAACTTTTCTAAAATACGACGGAGCGTGAACTTACGGTGAGAATAAATACTACAACATCAAATTGAAGGTATCGTTCTATGCATTATTTGGGAAAGGAACAAAGACCGAAACGTAATAATGAGCGGATGTAACGTAGAACAATCAATATAACACACTTTATATCACACAGGTTTGGTGAACATTCTTTTCGACCAATAAAGAATCGCAACAAGCTATATAAATCATAGTATAGCATCCTTTATACTCAATTATCTTTTTTACCTGCGCAACAAAACACAATTGTAATAAAAACCCTAACCGCAATAAAAGTTTTCTAATCTTGGTGAGCTGGGAAGTCATTAGCGGTTCTTTGTTAAGGTATTTAGCTTTATTTAGCTTTTTTTCTATAAAATACTTAGCGAAACATTAACCAACAATTGGAATAGATCAAACTATTATGAAACGCACAACAAATATATATCAGCTATTTATGTGTGCCGTAGCGCAGGCAGCTGAAATCTCGAAAATTTTCTTGGCTCGAGTTGTTGGATGTTTTTTTAAGATAAAATGACAAGTATTTTTACATTTTAGCAAACTGCAAACGCTGGATCCGTTAGGCTCTCCACCCGCTGTCGACAGTTACTTCAAAGTAACGTTTGGCTTTTTTTAATGAAGTCGTAAAGCGTTCGATATCAGATTAGTCTTGGCCCGAGGGTGCGATTAGCAAATCGAATCAGACTGTGATGCATTCAGATCTAGCTGATTTTATCTGACAAATTGAGATTATGTTCATACCCGTGTCATTATTCGCCAGCTACAGAAAACAAGTGTTGCTTCATGAAACTGGATATGAAGGTGCATGTCTGGTTATCAAATGATCGTCAAATCATCTTCAAATTTTTCTTTCTCAGTTCATTTCAATTCTTTATTCCCATTTTCATGACTGGTCAGCATAGTAGAAACCACTGCACAGTGTTTTCTAGCAATATTTTTGTTTCGAATATTTTCCGTTCAGTCGCTGGTTTCATCTTACTCACTTGTGAGTTGTTCGAGTTTATTGGTATCAAAGGTATGTATAGTTAGATAAAATATAGTATAGTTAGATAAAATATACATTTCCTCATAATTTATATGGAGCTCTATAATTACATATTTGCTATTTAACAGCCCCTAATTTGAATGTAACAACAACCGCCTATATCTAGACTAGACTAGCTAATTTGTTAGCTGCTCCTCACCCACCATAATTTATACTCCTCACCCACCATGTGAACCACCACACCCAAAGGAAAAATTCCTTCCTACCACACCTCTGTTAATTTTACAGGGAATTTTCCGGTTTTCGAAAATTGGATTAGCTTACACAAATTGCGTGAACCACAACGTCATTTTTTCGCCGTCCCAGTTTTACCGTTCGTACTCTGAATTGAGAATAAAGTTACGCCGATTCACCCTAGACAACTGAAAAACAAGCAAATTAGCGTTTTTCTCTCACTAGAATTTATAGTTATTGTGTAGCTGTCAAAGAGGGGGCGTTCCAGAACCGGTCGAAGAAACATATGATCAAACGATGGTGGCTTGATGTCTGTCAGGTACTAATTGCCAATACATAATTAATAGTTACTGTTTAGCTGTGGATGAGATAACAAGTAATATCAGAGATTAATATCAGAAACCATTTAGATGTTTTGTATCAACGAAAGATTCAAAGAAACTGAAATTATGTCCCGTTAATTTATGGACATCAACCTTGTTGCAAGCCAACTAATTATTATGTAAAAAGAGCTATCAGTGGTGGCCATGAAAACGTTCAAATTGCACTCGTCCTTTAATAACTGGGCATCGGGTTGCATCCTGACAACATTATACAAGGGGAAGGGTAAGGACACAGATTTTGACTGGGGTTAAAAAAGCGTTTCGTGCAAAAACTGTCCTGGCTCACGCTTGTTTGCGAAAATGAATGTCTATGAACGGATACTTCATGTGATCCCTCTCTCTCAGCAACTTATGTGACAGATTTACACTTTTTCATAACACATTTCCTGGTGTTTCAACAAAACTACAAGTTAGCTATAAATCATACCTAAACGTCAAGCGCAAATTAATTTGTCAACCATGTCAAATATGCGTGCACAGATTCTTCTTTCTACGCTAGACTGTTATTACGACGCACTTAACACGATGAAAAATAAAATTGCGTAACACACATGTAGAACGTGGTGATTTACTTAATAAATGCATGGTGTTGCCAGAAATTGTTTGTGGTAGCCAGATGTTTTTGGCAACGAGTCACCTTTATGTTTTGCTTCTCTACGATCGGTGTTTAAGGTGTTTTTCTTATTGACCATGGATGAATTTTGTAACCGCAGCACATGCAACCGAAAATGACACAGACACACAACAGACCACCAGCACACGCAGGTACGAAAATGGACATTTTAACCAATCTGGATCATTATTCACCATCGGAAGGTCATTTCGGGTCATAATAACAGAGCATGATCCGGACGTATTCTTTATTAATGTGAATTGCACGCACTTAAAGGCCATTTGCATTTCGGTTTCATCTCAAATTCATCCATATCAATAAAATGTTTTACCAAATACGAACGATAATCTTTACTAACCAAGAAACTGAACCTGCGGGCTTGTCATTAGCGTATTAACATACACTGTTTTATTGGCGATAGATGAATACCGTCAACGTATAGCAGACGCAGGAAGCTTTATTGAGCGTTTTCCCGTTATGCACGTTAATAAAGCAGGGCGGCTCCCCGATTGATTTAGCCGCCAGTGCTATGCGTAGTACAAAGATTCGGTAAGATGAGTGTTTCTGTTGCCTAAACAAAATTAATTCTTTACGTACTCCCACATTACATACGTCTTCGTATGCCCATTGTTTATGTTGCTGTTTTTTATTGTTATTTTATTATGCAACTGACATAAAGCGCCGTTTACACTAATGTTGTTTGGAACTAAAATGAAACTTTTTCATGAGTGCTCTGTTCAGTTCGATGTGCTGAGAAACTCACAAATCATTATCTCATTGAATAATAATAATCTATTACCAAACAGAGTAGTTTATTTTCAGAAGTACTTCTACGACTTCATACACATGTGTTGATCGAATAGATTTCTGTCTCCCACGTTGTAATTTTGACGATAATATTTTTCGACCATGTGACTACCAATAATCAATAGTTTACTATCTCAATCGACATGGTGCCGTGCGTAAAGGCGTGGCTTCCAGTACTATTTCTGATCTCAAGCGTCATAACGGCGCCTTCCAACAAAGACTTTACACAATTCGAGGATTTTCGATTACGACCTCAGCCACCGAACACCGGAGGTGCGGGCCTGGGAACTGTGAATGTGCCAAAAAGCATTCTTTCATTATTACCACCCGACTTGACGAGAAATTTTGATGAAGACGACGACTCAGGTTTTATAAATCTATACCATTTTCATAGAAGTTAAGTTCTATTACGATTTAGTACAGTCAAACAAAAAATTTAAATGGGAAAACTGAAATTTTTTTAATAACAGATTTCTTAACTTCGTTCAGAAAATTCGCATGCCGTGGAATTGAGATTCACATACGACTACCAGGGAATGATGGAGAACCCAGCGCGACTGGAGAGGTTCCAAGAAATGGTGAAACGTGCGGTGAGTGCATTTTTGAACGAATGTCAAGCAACTTTTCGCTACACACTAATAAAACATGCGGTCAATTACGCGCGAAGTTCGATTACGAACTAATTGCGCCATGATTTTACACGTTTGACTACATATAATTACTGTAGTTTTTGTTAGCGTTTTTTGTTTGATTTACAAAACTTGTGACATTTTTATGTGACTCATTCTGATTATAGATCACGTCAGCCGTAGAAAAACGAACGCAAAGAACGCCGAAACTTGAAATACAGGGTGTCAGGTAAGTAACGAATGAGAGAAAAAATTGACTTATCTTGATCACTCATTCAGCTAAGAATCACGAATCAAAAAATAAATTGATGAATGAATAAAACTCATATCTTCAGAGAGGGATCCATTAAACTGGATATCATGGTTACATTACCAAAGGATGTACAATTATCGGATATTCTAGTGGCCTTACTAGATTCAGCTGAGTTTCTAGCACTTGGCATCAAACCGCCCACTAATATTACGCCAACAGGTAAACATAATCCTTATAATCTTTGCCTCTATTTGACTTAATTCCAGAATGAAACATCGTGCTGAAAACATTCTTTACAGGTGTGACGCTGGCGCCAGCCACCGAAGAGACAACAGAGGTGACCGAAATGCCAATCGATGTGTCTACGATGCCGCCTAGAGAGATGATCGGTATGTGTTTTTGTTTGAATGAAGTTTTGGTTAGATATCAGCCTTTTATGTTGAACGACTGACTCCAGTGGAACAAAAAATTTACTTTTTCAGATAAATGTGACACCACAAAGCTAGATTTACCGGCGGGTATTCAATCAACGGGGGATCCCCGTCTGCTCTGCTGTGTGGTGAGTAATTTCCCTCCGGTGTTCGAATTGTACAACTCTCAGACGTCGGACTGTTGTCCTACTGGCCAATATGAAAGCGGAAAATACAAGGTTCTTTTTTTATAAGGAATATTAGATGGATATTTTTTATAACAGATAATACTCCCTTCATCACAGTTCATTCGTCAGTTATAGTTTATGTTGACGAACTGACGCAATACCCGTTCTTGACCCATTACAATTATTTAACCTTCACTGATCGACCTAACTGAACGCGAAATTAAGTTTACCGTATTATTCGATAAATGTTACTAATTTGATCGAGAGTATCAAAAGCCTTTGTGTAATGTTTCAATGATCAGTGTGGACATCAGTGGGCTGACAAAGACAAAACAAACACAACATGTAATGAACTGTTCGGATCACGAAATATATTTACCGAAAGACATATTTGCGTACCGACTATAGATTTAAATGAAATTATAATGCTTCATCGAACGACTGTATCATATTATTTGACGTTATAAACATATTGAGTGAATGATGTGTTCAGGTACTGACGGGTGTTGTACCTCTTGATCCTGATATCGATTGGACCGATCTCAGCCAACGTGCCTGCTGCAATGGTATGTTTAACTATGAGTGTGCTTATTGATATAACTGTTCTTGTGTTATAGAATATTCAGCTGCCAAATAGTTGTCCCAACTCAATTGGCATCAGTTTATAAGAAGTTTTCGAACAACTGATTGACTGCAATCCTTTACAACTTCTTTCGCCATGAACAAATTCACGCTTTTAATCACCATGAATAAATCATAGTTAGAATAATAATAATCTACATGGTTCAATCTCTTCGTATCAATCACTCAGGTTTGGGTGGCGTCAGTGTTATTGCATCACAATTTGAAAAGAAATTTTCTGTTTGCAAATATAAATCGTATCTTGCTTGATCTGACTCGTAACTTGAACTTAGTTGTGTTAACTATTAACTGTCTAGAACACTTTCTTATTTCCCGGGCATGTTAGCATCTAGAAAAAGCCATACAAGTTTTTTATTGCCTAACCGCTCTAATGTCCCGACGAACGTTAATTGCATGATCGTGTTACTATTGTATTTATTGCTTTGACAATTTGTCACGACACCAATGAACAGCTGATTGCATTACAGTAGCAAACCGGTAGCATAGTATGTGATACATACGTTATAGGCATTTCTCTTCTAATAGCAGAGTAAAAAACTTGTGCAAAGTAACACAATGTAATTAGATTTACTATAATGGCTTTTTGCGAGAATGACTGCCACAGTTATAAAAATCTATCGAAGCGAACGAAGTTGTATTACGGTATGCTTGCAGGAAAATCGTCCAATAAGAAGTTGGAGCTATGTTGTGGCCTGGAAAGCGTAAAGAAAGGTCATCCCGATGACACTCTGTGTTGCAACGACGTGCTGACTTTTAATCGCGATAATGAAGTTGGTGAAATCAGGACTAAAAAAACGGACACTCCCAGAGTACAAAAAATCCCTTGCGTATTGAAAATGCGTAATTCATAACTTTGGCACGATTGATTGAAAGCACAAGTGAATTCACACGGCCTGTTCTCACATCCTGACATGCATGAGATGACATTGAATGATTAAATTTTTTCAGGTTTGCTGCTTTGATGAGCTGAAGGTTGTGCCGAAAACGCATCCCTATGATAATAACTGCTGCGGAAATGGTTATATTTTTTGTACAAAACACCTAGTTTTTGAAAATGAATGATCGGTTCGAAAGGAATTCATTTCAACCAGTCTACCAAGCCAAAATTAGCAGCATTAAACGTTTTTGCTTGTTTTCATACATAACATTTTGCGCTCTGTCCATGATTGATGTCCAATGCCTTACGCAATTTTCGCACCCTTTAGGATTTTTAAATCGTAAGCTGATTTCGAAAGAAAAAATTATGACATATTTGAATACTGACTTGTTTTAGGGAAAAAAACTTTTTTAGTGACCACCCAGATCTTTATTTCTTACGACCTGGTGACAGAGCGCTGCTGTCCAGACGGCCGCGTTGTCCTTGCTGACGAGAAATGTCAAGTGTAAGTGAGTTTTGAGGGTTTATACTAAGGTTTAATATACCTTCTGAAATCATGATAATTGACAACTAATGGGAAACTACTACGTCGGTTGAAACCGGTGTGATCGGGAGTTCCGATCAACAGGAAAACTTTTCGTCTTTTTCCAGTTGACTATCAAGTGAATAACAAATAAAGGTTAAAACAGAATCATTTTAACCTTATAGTAAAAACTAAAAAAAACTCAGGTGGAAAGTATAGCTTCAGTACATACAAAATGTGTGTTGTAAGCGTATTCAACAGGTAGATGCGTTCACTTTCAGTTCTGGCTCGTTCCAACTAGACGTCAGTGTGCAGGTACCCTCGGATGCCACAATGGAGGAAGTCATTGAACAAGTGTCAGATCCAACTGAATTTACTGGGTTTGGCCTCAAGCCACCCTTTTCTGTAAGACAGCAGGTTCATATAATATATTTATGGTTCTTTATATGCATTCCGTTTTTATACATTATTTTATAAACTTTGTGATTTCTTTTTGCAGGGAACATAGTCCATGAGTTCCATGGATAACGTGCATTTATCGCTGACTGGCCCGCTTAGTTGCCTTTATATCGCTCAAACTGTCCACTGCTGGATGAAAGGTGAGAAGTATAAAAATATCTTGCTTTTCACTCCTAAAAACAATGGAATAATCAGTTTTAAGTACGGTTGTGTTGAATTTTATAAACACTTGGTAATCAAATTAAAGTATTGACCAGTCTCTCTGCATCGGTTTCTTTGAGTTTTTGTTGCATCTTAATTATTCTATTAATTTTTTGGTTTATCGCATCAATTTAACAATTGTCCATCTATAATGTAAATGCACAAAAATACATATTTTGTGACCCAAATTAGTATTTCAGGATTGCAAATCGACCCAACGTTTGGTTCGGCATGAAATTAAAATGCGCATCGATCAATTTTCGTATGTCCGTTGATCCAGTTAATTTCTTCTGTAATATTTATGTATTGTTTAACTTCGTGAACTAGTCAGCCTAGTTGATTGGTCTGCTGTTCTTTTTGCTCTTGAAACGGTTGTAAAGTAAATTTTGATCAATTGCTTGTATATTTTGTATGTGAACTTAATGAAAGAAGTTGTTCATTAGTATTGATGATAGTAGTCAATTTTTTTGCTAAACCAATTGATAAGCATGAAATCAAAAGGATTAATGAAACACAAAACAAACAGTGATTTTTCATTATGTTAGAGCATGAGAATACTGTTTACAGAGATATTAAAGTTTAACAAGTAAGTATTGAAAACGATACATCAGGGCTTCTATTACCATCGATCTCCGACCACCACAATTTCACTCAATACACGCAACTGGGAAACTTGTGAAATTCGAATAAAACATGAATTGGTTACTTAAATGCGCATAAAATTTGTCACAAAACTAATGATCCGTGATAGTGGTTTCCGAAAGAACTTCAATTAGCGCAAGCGGCAAAAAGTTGATGGAAAAAGACATGTCAATAATATAAAAAAGATGTTGTTGCGGAGTTCGTTATGTAGTTCGACAGGTCAGTGCGAACAGTGCAAATCAAGAGTAATAGGCAAGAAATGCTCCACATAATTGGACGAGACAGGCGGGTTCAACCGGTTCTGTTCGCGCATACTGTACTGGCCTTGGGCGACGACACACGCCGGCCGGTGAGTGCGCCCACAACCAAAACCGTAGCGTTTCCGATTACTGATATTAATGACGAGCACACACACAACTTGCGGTGTACATAAATCTATTTCATAAGCAAAGCATCACTCTGACAGTCAGTTTATTCGGTCACTAGCATCAGCAACGCCGACCTTCACATCAGAGCATCTTAGTTGTGATTATATTCTACATCAACGGCGATGTGGTATCGGCTCGTGCTGTCGATCACAAAACACTTATCGGTGTCACTCATTAATTCTGATCAATTAGCTATCTTTCGGTCACTCGTTTATCAATGTCACTTCGTCTTGCGTGAAATTTACTACGTGCTTGAAACTTGGATAATTTGCGCTTGAAGCTCTATAATTAAGCTTTTTCGCAAACCGCGAATTACCGTGGCAAGAGCCGACCAGTTTCACTTACATTTTTCATATTTAAAGTATTCACGAACCAGTGTGGATCGTTCACGCATACCTCGAAGATCATAAATCAATGTTGTAGTAAGCGCTATCGTATTTTATAACCAATAATAAAGATACAAAATTTCGTGATTGTTTCTCCCATTGCGTACTACTCTTACTTATTTATAACAAATGTAGTCAACTTGTTTGGTTTCAGCGGCTATTCTTCACGCTACCGTGTTGAGCGCATAAGTCAGATGCAATCGCATTTCAACCCTGACCCTAAAATGTAGGATAACATCAACTTTCGACTGCTATGGCTTTGTGTCAGTTCATTCTCGTCATTCACAGTCGGCATCAACAATACCGCCGGAGTAGTTTACAAGACTGTTAAACATGTTTCAAGTTCACTCTTCAACTATTATGTCAGTCTTTACTTTTTATACCCAGATACTCACCCACGTCCTCACATTTGTGACAGGCGATATTAAATCTGTGACTCGTTAACCTGGAAATTTACTCGCAGCCAACGCCCAGATGATTTTTTGCCAAGTTAAAACAGTTTGCCGCCCAACTCACGACTGGATGATTAACATACATAAATTAGCTATTTTATGCATTTACACATTGGTACTGGATAGTAAAGCAGTTGCACTACTTCAATGCTAATGACCTCGGTGATCATCAGCTGTTCCGTCAGCGTTTCCACCCAGGTATAACATTTTTATGGTTTGACATAAACCATGAATTCCATGAAAAGCGGCAACGCAACCCGTTCAGTTTCTTATGCGCGCTAAGGTTGGACATTAAATACATGTCGCTTAGAATAACGTGTATGGAAATTAGTTGACAGTCCTCTGTGACTTTCATGCTGCCGATCGTTAAGCGATGGCCCTCTTAAACAGTTCACGAACGCCCCGCAACGAATGAAAACAGTTCGTAAATAATAAAATAGTCAAATTAGTGCCGAGCCGAAACCAGAAGATAGAATCAGGGTAAAAAGAGACAGAACAACATGTTCCCACTTTAAAGATGGACAGACGTTGCTTTGTCTGCTATAAACTTTGTATCTGTCTCTGTTTTAATTCAGTAATTGAAGGTGTGGTTACAGTGACGTACATATTGTAACTGTTCATTATGGCGTAGTACTGTCAACAATTGTTTTTGCCGTTGTCATCAATGTCCTCCTCATACGAACACAATGTTCATTGTCTGTCTGCTGGATATATGTCGGATTAGATAAGTTTTCATTTAATGACCCTGTCACCAATGTCTGAATTTAATTCAACAGAATCGCCAACACCTTAGTTTCGATGCATGATTAGTTAATATTGAACAAAACCATTATGCAATTTCCTATTTACCCAGTGGTATACGATAATCTTCCAACCATTCAGTGATGTTGGAACTATCTGAGAAATCATCACACTCTAATCTCATCTAAATAATTCATCATCATCCTCCTTTTCCATCAGTCAGCTATATCAATGTCACATCCAAATGACATCATTTCTGCCTCTTTATGGTTTCTGTAGTTTTGTTGATGTATCATGTAGTTTTGTTGTTGTTTAATCTCATGTATGCACTAAGCAGCAATTTCATGTACTAGCAGTCCACTACATCTCACTTTTATTATTTAATCATTCTTAAAATGACACTACCATCAATATCGGAGAATGAACTTTTAATATTATCAGATAAATAAGGTAGATTTTGTATTATTTCAGAATGTTGAACAGTATAACACGGGTGGCCCTCGCGGCCATGGCTGTAATCGGTCTGACATCAGCCGCTTTCACCGGTCCACGTTACAATCGTGCCAAGGAAGAGGCCCAGGCACGCGTGGTCATTGAAAAACTGGCCAAACATTTCTTCGAAGACAAGCCCACAGACTGGGTAAACTCAAGATCGAATCGTCGGGTTTCGACAGAACTGATGGAAGCTTCTCTTACCGCTTTGCTGCCCAAGAAGCCAATTAATGAGGAGCTGAAAAAAGTTTATACTGAACAGGTCGGTCTGAACTAAAACTTTAGTTCTATTTTTTTAGAAAAGTATTAGAACACACAGTTATTTTAGCAGGATTATAGTTATTCATAACATATATATGAATATATGTATATGTAAGCTGTCTGCAAAATGATACACATTACAATGCACATGCACATGTCATGCACTTTGAGTGACATGTCAGATGGCGTTCATAAACGTGATCAACTTTAGTAAAAATGTATAATTTTGCTCAATTGTATTGTTATTCTATTATCTACGATTGATTATACTATCGCAAATAATTTTTTATACTGTCTATATTGTCTAAAAACTACCAATAAAGATGATGATAGCGAAGTCTATTGGGTGATATAACTTTAACTAACAATTTTTTTACAGCTCACCAATGCGATTCGGGCCATGGAACATCAATTCGCTAGCGAAATTGACATCGATGAAGCAACTCGTTTACAAAAATTAGCCGGTCTAGAACAGTTCAAGATCTGGGCTTCTGAAGTACTGACTGGCGATCATATTTCACTCATTGGTTAGATTCATTAATGATTCGGAATAAAGTCTGGTCATTTAAAAAGTATGTGTTTTGTAGGACCACAAAAAACAAGTTATAATCCTCTTCCTATTCCTATCAGGTGAGTAAAATTATTACCATAATATGAACCAATTAAGAGGCAGTACATACTGTATTCAATATTCAGAAAGCGATGGTGATGAAGCGCGCTTCGAGCTGCGGTTCGATTATGATTTTTACGAGATGAAGAAATACCCGGAAGAGTTCCAACAGTTTATTAACACTGTACGACAAGCGGTTAGTTACTACACATAACTAAGCAACCGTGCATATAATACATGAGAAAATACTTAGAACAATTCCAAAACAGTATCTGAAAAAAGCTGATTATTCGAATGATTGTTAGGTTTACCTAAACACTTCAGGTAGAAGCCGCTCTCACAAAACGCTTCCAACGTACGCCAAAGCTCACACTCGAGAAAATCAGGTGTGTAAAAATATAGCGTTCATTACAAAAAACTATTAGATAGTAAATTCGATTTGCAAATATATGTGGGTACCTTGAACTCACCGAAGATTTTATTTTCGAAAGTCAACTCACCGAAATGCATCTCACCAAAAATGAACTCACCAAATGTTCTCACAGAAAATTGTGCCAAAAAAATATTCCCGAAAGTCTTAATAACTGAATCATTTTCAGCCCTGGCTCAATCAAAGTGGCATTCAAGATTACTCTTCCCGCGGGTATCTCATTAGAAGAGTTAAAGGCCGCCTTAATGGTACCTACTGAATACTTAGCACTCGGCATCAAACCACCTGGCATATTGTGCGCTGGACAAACGGAATGCGCTGAACCAAGTTTGTACCCACCCAATAACAGTGTATCGATATAAAAAGAGCTATTTTTATTAACATTCTGATGCTCTTCAATGACAGTTGTGTTTTCAACAAATTTAGCTAACCTGATCGTACATTGAAATCATTTTTTTATGTTTCTCACTTTCCGATGGTTAAACAGCGAAATCTTACATAGTTAACGCGACCTTCTTTATTTTTTGCTACTGCAGCTACTGGTGGCACAACCGTGGCTGGAACAACTGTTGAGGGAGCAACAACCGTTGCCGGAACAACAGCGGCTGGTGATACTACAGCTGCAGGAACAACTGTTGAGGGAGCAACTACCGTTGCCGGATCAACAGCGGCTGGTGATACTACAGCCGCAGGAACAACTGTTGAGGGAGCAACAACCGTTGCTGGAACCACTGTTGAGGGAGCAACAACCGTTGCTGGAACAACAGCCGCTGGTGATACTACAGCTGCAGGATCAACTGTTGAGGGAGCAACAACCGTTGCAGGAACAACTGTTGAGGGAGCAACAACCATTGCCGGAACAACAGCGGCTGGTGATACTACAGCTGGAGGATCAACTGTTGAGGGAGCAACAACCGTTGCAGGAACAACTGTTGATGGAGCAACAACCGTTGCCGGAACAACAGCGGCTGGTGATACTACAGCTGCAGGAACAACTGTTGAGGGAGCAACAACCGTTGCCGGATCAACAGCGGCTGGTGATACTACAGCCGCAGGAACAACTGTTGAGGGAGCAACAACCGTTGCTGGAACCACTGTTGAGGGAGCAACAACCGTTGCTGGAACAACAGCCGCTGGTGATACTACAGCTGCAGGATCAACTGTTGAGGGAGCAACAACCGTTGCAGGAACAACTGTTGAGGGAGCAACAACCATTGCCGGAACAACAGCGGCTGGTGATACTACAGCTGCAGGATCAACTGTTGAGGGAGCAACAACCGTTGCTGGAACTACTGTTGAGGGAGCAACAACCGTTGCTGGAACCACTGTTGAGGGAGCAACAACCGTTGCTGGAACCACTGTTGAGGGAGCAACAACTGTTGCTGGAACCACTGTTGAGGGAGCAACAACCGTTGCTGGAACAACAGCCGCTGGTGATACTACAGCTGCAGGATCAACTGTTGAGGGAGCAACAACCATTGCAGGAACAACTGTTGAGGGAGCGACAACCGTTGCTGGAACCACTGTTGAGGGAGCAACAACCGTTGCTGGAACAACAGCCGCTGGTGATACTACAGCAGCAGGATCAACTGTTGAGGGAGCAACAACCGTTGCAGGAACAACTGTTGAGGGTGCAACAACAGTTGCCGGAACAACAGCGGCTGGTGATACTACAGCTGCAGGAACAACTGTTGAGGGAGCAACAACCGTTGCTGGAACCACAGTTGAGGGAGCAACAACCGTTGCTGGAACCACAGCCGCTGGTGATACTACAGCTGCAGGAACAACTGTTGAGGGAGCAACAACCGTTGCTGGAACCACTGTTGAGGGAGCAACAACCGTTGCTGGAACAACAGCCGCTGGTGATACTACAGCTGCAGGATCAACTGTTGAGGGAGCAACAACCGTTGCTGGAACCACTGTTGAGGGAGCAACAACCGTTGCTGGAACCACTGTTGAAGGAGCAACAACCGTTGCTGGAACAACAGCCGCTGGTGACACTACAGCTGCAGGATCAACTGTTGAGGGAGCAACAACCGTTGCTGGAACCACTGTTGAAGGAGCAACAACCGTTGCTGGAACAACAGCCGCTGGTGATACTACAGCTGCAGGATCAACTGTTGAGGGAGCAACAACCGTTGCAGGAACAACTGTTGAGGGAGCAACAACCATTGCCGGAACAACAGCGGCTGGTGATACTACAGCTGCAGGATCAACTGTTGAGGGAGCAACAACCGTTGCAGGAACAACTGTTGAGGGAGCAACAACCATTGCCGGAACAACAGCGGCTGGTGATACTACAGCTGCAGGATCAACTGTTGAGGGAGCAACAACCGTTGCTGGAACCACTGTTGAGGGAGCAACAACCGTTGCTGGAACCACTGTTGAGGGAGCGACAACCGTTGCTGGAACAACTGTTGAGGGAGCGACAACCGTTGCCGGAACGACAGCCGCTGGTGATACTACAGCTGCAGGATCAACTGTTGAGGGAGCAACAACCGTTGCAGGAACAACTGTTGAGGGAGCGACAACCGTTGCAGGAACCACTGTTGAGGGAGCAACAACCGTTGCTGGAACAACAGCCGCTGGTGATACTACAGCTGCAGGATCAACTGTTGAGGGAGCAACAACCGTTGCAGGAACAACTGTTGAGGGAGCGACAACCGTTGCTGGAACAACTGTTGAGGGAGCGACAACCGTTGCTGGAACGACAGCCGCTGGTGATACTACAGCTGCAGGATCAACTGTTGAGGGTGCAACAACCGTTGCAGGAACAACTGTTGAGGGAGCGACAACCGTTGCAGGAACAACTGTCGAGGGAGCAACAACCATTGCTGGAACCACAGTTGAAGGAGCAACAACCGTTGCTGGAACAACAGCCGCTGGTGATACTACAGCTGCAGGATCAACTGTTGAGGGAGCAACAACCGTTGCAGGAACAACTGTTGAGGGAGCGACCACCGTTGAGGGAGCAACCACTCTTGCTGGCGCAACGGACGCCACAACAGTTGCCGGATCTACAACCAGTCAAGAACCAATGGAAAATCAAAAAGTGTCCCCAGATGGGGTCACACCTGCCGGCACTACCGCAGTTACAGGTATGAATATGCAGCAGTGCTTATGCATTATAGTTAGGTCCGGGCTCCTTGTTATCCAGATTTTTGTATGGACCCGTTACCACAAATACAAAGAACTAAGCAGAACATTCCTATGTTATTCTAGTGTATGATGAGAATAAAGTTTGTTTCTGAAGTTGTACCGCACTTATTCATCCGTTACGAAAATTAGTTTTGCAATTCTATTGGCGCACCAAAAACATTTCCGAATAATAAGAAATCCTTAATAGGGTAAATAAACATTATCTCTGATATGATCAATAAGATCGTTATTATGAATTAATATTTGAATTGAGTGCAGGTTCGAACCTTCATAACATTAATGTATTTCAGAAGCGGGTACGCAGACACTGGATCTCAGCTTATACTTTGATTATGTTTATGCTGATAAGAAGAACGACCCAGGTTTCTCCGAATGGAAGGCGAAAGTGCTTCGAGCGGTTTGTTATCTGAGCTCAGTATTAAATAGTGTTTTTCTTCCAGATTTTGTCATGGAATATAACCAGCAAAGAAACTTTCAATCAGAAAAGCGATAAGCTGAGTGTTTTAACTAAAATCATAAGGAATCAGTCCGTGTTATTAGCATGTGCTTTTATTCAGTGTTTGTTCAAAGGGAACCTGGAGAACCTTAAAATTTTTGTCAAACCTGTTTACACAGAGGCTATTCTTTAACTATTGTCCCTGATGTCCATAATTTGGTCCCGCTAATGGCTTGGTTCTCAGTTGTCCTCTTGGGTAACCACTGATTTTGTTTCCTGATCACTGTAAATCTGTTGAACACGTTTTTGTATGCACATACACAACCGTCGGCTTCTTTCAGCTGCAACTTACACTTGAGAAGAAGTGGCCTACGGCAAAAGCTGTTATCGTTGGCGATAGGTGAGCAATTTTAATTCGGACTTTTTAAGAGCACCAAAATTCACTGACTTAACATAGACGCTTGCTTGAAACCCACGTTCTCCCTTTCAGTCAATCGGGCAAAGTCATCCCGGGCACTGGCTAAGCTCGAGTATCCAGAAGCACTACATATCCATTCTAATCGATTGCCAAAACCCAGTCATGTCTTTGCGATTACTAATATATATACATATATATTCATACTTCTCCTTCAAATATCATTCCCGTATGGCTCAACGAAGAGGTGATTGATATTGCCAATTACTGTATGGTCTTGTTCCGTTGCTTTTGCTATAAATGTCCATAGTAGTTGTAATTCAATCATGCTAGTTCCAAGTGTAGGTGATGTGCAGCTACGTCATTTTATTTCTCTTTATTTTTTCAGGATAGTACTGAGAGTCGGTTTCCTGTTACTGTTAATACGTTCATTCAAAAAAGCAAAATTCTCTTTTATTCTTTAAAAGTATCAATCTTTGAGCCAACTTTCGAGAGCCGTAATTACTTAAGCTTGATGTTCGGATAAGCTGAACTTAATCAAAGACGTCAGTCAAATATGAGCTGAAAAAAACTTGTCTTTTTCTGTGAAATAAAATATAATGTTTTTTCTATTGGCTTTACTGTGCGCAATGTTCACTTCTGACAAATTATTAGTTTTAACAATAATAACTGATACAAAAACAAGAATAAAGTAATTGATACGAATACATATAAAACGGATTGAATATAATTCGATTATTTGTTCTCAAACAAAAAACTTATTTCAGAACAACATAATCTCGTGTTATGTTTTTTTTATAATAAATATTGTTGTTTGAAAACAACAGACGTTTGTTGATTGGATGCGGTGGGACTAGAACCCACTGTCACTCATTCAGAAAAATTTACAATAGCTGAAAACGAAGAAAAAAAAACTTGAACCAAGCGATTCATCTTTCAAAATCGTGTGATCGTCTCCAAACACAGAAATGTAAGGTGTACAGTTGTAGGTTTTTTGGGTGTAGGCATGGTTTTCACCGATTTTGACTTGACTGATTATAACGTTATTCCTTGAGCAACCAACGTTCTATTTTCACTATGAAAAAAAAACAAATTTAATGGACTTATTCGAAAACCTTTTTATTTGTTAGACTAGTTACATATTGGGATCATTTCCAGTTGTAGCTAAAAGGATGAGTTTCTGTTGTATCAGTTTATTTTCAATTTTTGTTAAATCTCGGCACAATCATTATAAAAAAATAAATTCTAATCAGCCATTCTAATGACCTGAAGTTCTCAGGATTATCTATTTATCAATATCGAGAACAGTCCAGGTTTGAATACTTTCCATGGAAGAACTTAGAGAAAAAACGTTTTAGATAAATTCTCGTGCGGTAGTTACCTTCGCAAAAACTCATTTTTCTAAGAAGATAAAGAAGTAGAATCTCTCACGAACCAATAATTTAATAACGAATCCTGACGGAGATGTATTTTATCTTGTTCAATCTTTTCAACAACAGAAACCTGAAAACAACAAAACAGCTATTTTCGAGTCCCATAGCCTACAAACACTAATCATCTTTGTTTTACCTGTTAGCTCTTCTTATTCTCATCAAATCTTCACGTTATGTAATTTCACAAAGTCTGTAGAGCTGCATGTAAAACGTATATAGATGTAAACCATTTTCTGAATACATCAATCTTTCCGACAATACTTCTAATCAAAATTTACACAACATGTAGTTTTTATGTTTGTAGTTATGTATATATTTTTATATGACCATCGAGTTTACGAACATCAAGACAAAACGTTAAATGGATCTAACTGGTTTGTGTAACGACAAATTGACTTGTACTCTTTTATTTGCGCACAAACATACACACTTATGTAGTTAGATGACCGATTACGAAGAAGAGAGAAGAATTGTATTAATCTTTTCGGTTAGATGGAATTTTTAGTCAGCTATCAAATACGTTGGTAGTTATATAGTCAACAACAATGCCGGGAAACTGTAGGATTGGAAACATTTAATGTCACTTAATCCATGTAATTTCTCTATGGTTTTCGGTCCTACTGACTTAATAGTCTTTTACAACAAATAATTTTGATCGTTTGGAGTGTAAACTTAGAAAAAAGGCCCAGTTGAAGTCTAACTGTACCATTGATAATTTAACACCTACATATAATCCGTCAGTATGGGAACGTCTAAACGCCATCTGGTGTTGCCTGTCATGTCATTTTAATGCGTCACAGTTACCGCTTTGCCGCTGCTCAGTTCGGTCGAGTGTTAACCCCAGCACACAACAGCTTCTACGCATAAGTTAAACTGAAAATACATTGACGTCGTGTTACATTTCTGTTCCTTCGGGTTACATTTGCTGCACAAGAAACAGATTGCAGAGCGTGGGATAATCATAATGGTTATGTAAGAAGAAATAGTTCAACAAAACGTCAACAATATGGGTTCGCAAATGTTGGCGAAAATTCTGTCTCTGATAAGGGAGAAGCGGGCATCGGTGACGGCTATGGCATTGACGGTGATCGCTGTGGTTATGGTTCTGATGACTGTCATGTTGACACCAGCAGGTTTGTCGTTGCCAAAATCGCAAATTTATTCATTTCCAAAAATCACAAAAAAAATTCTTGTTTACCGTGGAAAGCCAAATGGCTTCTTATGTGAGAAATGTGCACAATCTAGCTATGATTAATTTGTGGTTCATCGCAAAATATCTTTTCTGTTGATTTCATGAACTATTTCCACAGCTTAACACATCTGAAAAGCTTATGTTGAAAACCCATCAGCTGTGGTAAACTGACATCTTTATGCTGTGCTTTTTCATAACCACTATTTAGAGACCACACCAGTGACTATGGCTATGAATCTAAAGTTCGAAGAGCCGGGCGTTGTAGACGACGAGTGGAAGAGTAAAGTGGTGCAAGCGGTCAGTGAATGGGTCTGTTCTTGGTTGTCCGTTGTCCGTTTTCTCTGGTTTCCTTGCTACCTATGTATATCAAATGTCACCTAATTATCTCAACCTATTTCGCTACTATTAATTTTGCAATGTTTCCTCAAGATGGAATGTTTTTCTAAGGATCATATTCTTTTCATGTTCAATTTAAATGAATGCTTCTACTTAAAACTTTATGTGTAGATGGAAAATGTACGTAGAAAATGTTTTACGTCGTTTCAGTTAGGACATTCAGGTTTTCTTTGAACATTTTTGTAGTGAAAGCAGACAAATGGTGCAACTTTAGCTTGTGTATACTACAGTACAGGACATAAAGATGTGGCCGGCTGCGCAGAATTTCGGCGAATTCGCTGAAATTTCAGCGACAACTGTTTTTATGCAATTTCTTGAAATTCATGTATTTTTATTGGATATTTTACTATACATGTGTAGACAAATCATAACTTTAATTTTTCGATTGTTAATACGAGTTTGATCTATTGTTTATAATGGGAAAATCCCCTCAAAGGCACATGCTCGTTTTCAGTGTTGCCATGGCAACGGGTCCCACAACGAAAATTGGCTTGTGTTAATATAGCCCTTAAAGGGAAATTCCCTTGACAGATTTTTTCACTTTTGAGCAACAATATAGAGTTGTGAATTGTCTACACATGTATAGTAAAATATTCAATAAAAAACACATGAATTTCAAGAAATTGCATAAAAACAGTAGTAGCTGAAATTTCAGCGAATTCGCCGAAATTCTGCGCAGCCGGCCACATCTTTATGTCCTGTACTGTAGATGCTCAACAAGTGAGAGGAGGGTTTTTTTTAATACCGACTGATTTTTTTACTGACAGGTCCGCAGACTTTCTATTTTCCGTCCGTATTCACCAGCATTCAAACTCTGATAAAGTAGCCATTTATTCATCATTTTACTAACGGAACTTTTTATGAAAAACTCTTTTCAATAAGTTTGTAGCCTGAATGCATTATGATGTCGTTACTGGTTCCTGGTAAAAAAATCTGAAGATTAAAGTGGTTCCTAATATTCCAATAGTCGTCCGAAATCTTCAACTACGCCAGGCTAATGGTAGGTAATTATGTGACCAGAAGATCCTAACATTCCGTTATTTGTGGACATCATTGTGACATCAATTTCAGGTGAAGAACTCGTTTGATAAGGCGTTTGGTGCGGGCAAAGTTGAGATCATTGAAGCACGATTCGATGGGTGAGTTTATTAGAGAGAGAGGGAGAGAGAGTGAAAAACATTAGTTCTTATTGGGCAGTTTTCATTACCATCACTTCAACTTCGCGGAATACGTATACCCCGATTTACAAATAAACATAGAAAAGTGCGATAAGCTATGGAAGTTTAAAACCATGAACGGAAAGTGAACGTAAGTAGTTTCGGAGTGGTGCGTCAGACGGCAGAGGCACGCTTATGTATGTATTCTACATACGACCTTCTTGTATGTATTCTACATACAATATTTTACGGCTTCAACTGTGTTGCAATATTAGTGACTAACTCAGTTGCTTAAATTATTATTTGCTTTGCGATATAATGCAAATAGCCGTAAATATTGAGGTGTGGTCGACACCGCCTAGCGCAAACCGTGATTTCAATAAACTATGAGCGGTAATCTGCGATGACCCACCAGATACAGCGATAACCTTGTAATGCGTTATGTTGCGGATCAGGAAACTAAACAAGCTTGGTGAGTTTTCTGAGCAGGTATTTTATGTGGTGCCGTTTTGCTTTTGTGGGTGTATTTTCTCGATAAAAAGTAACGCTGAAGTTATATAAACAAGATTTAACTCGTTTCTCACCCGCAACTGTTTGCTATGTTATCCTATCTGTCGCTTGCGTTGCAGTTAAGATAAAAAAAGTATGTTGCGGTGTAGTTTTTCTCTTGTTACATAATGTTAAATCGATGTATCTGTCATCTGGTTCATCAACGCGTTAAATGACGCATGTTAACATGATGTACTAGCATTATGTGATCTCTTATCATGTTCCAGTTATCAATTGAGCCTTTAACTTAAATTTGAATATCGAACAGATAGAAATTTCGAACAACTTTAATAGATTACAAAACAGCTTTTTGTGCTTTTGAAACCCAAAAACACAAAGGGTTATAACAAAAATGTTTGCTTTCAGATTTTCTAACATCAAGCTGCAACCAGAAGTTGGGTTATGGATGAAACTCTCATCCAACTTTTAACCTACCACATTCCATTTCTGAGTGCACATACTGATTTTAATGATGACCTCGCCATCGACGAGTTATTACCTCTCATCTGAATACCATCTACCCGTGCATCAACAACAACAGTATCTTATCGTGCCTCATCAGCAACAACAACAAGAGTATCTTTTTGTACCACTTGAACAACAGCAACATCTTTATTTTCCACAACATGAACATCAGCATCCCCAGCGACATGTTCGAATCTCAGAAGAAACGTCGATGTCCAAGTCCAGCTTGCCGTCGATCGGTATACCTCGAATAGTGACTCGATGTCTTTGCATATCGATCAGCGTCTTCGCCGTTCTTCTGTTAGCAGCCATCGTCTTCAGTCTCGTCATACAGAGGATGGACTGTGCGTTGCTTCGGTGTTGTTTGTTTATTAAAAAGTCAAACATATAACGGAATTGAATGTCAGGACAAGCTAACCTTTGCAAAAGTTTTTATTGTTGCATCAAACTTTGCTTTCCATGTAATATGTTTTAACTAACCAATATGCTTAGGGGATCAGCAATATGTTCAAACTCCATCTACGGCTGCCGCTTCCATCAAACAAGGAGCCTTTGTGCAAATGATGTTTGACTATTCCAGGCTTGTTGAAATGACTTGGAACCATTTTGGTTCACTTAATTACTACACATTATTCCGAACCTACGTATGGATACTTTCATTAGTTACATAACTTCGATCGAAACAACTGTTTATGAGTCATAAATGATTAAAAATTTCATCTGATCAATACTTTTTTAATCTTCAACCATATTTTAATGTGTTTTCGAATCCATCTGTTGTACATACTGATAGTAAACACTCATATACTTGTTAGCCAATAAAATTCTATTAAATACAGGGAGGTGTTCAAAACAGATTTGTTGACGACCACCGCACTTCCGACTACAACAAGAGGTTTGGTTTGTCAAGCGATTTTTTTATACTTGCGTCATGAAGAAATCTTAAATATATAAGAAGATAGAACGCCTACTTTCTCGTAGGTGTGTATGATCAATCATTAAATACGTTCACCATCTGTCACATAATGCTGAATAACGTATTTACATACTATACTGTATGTACGATCAAAAGTTACTAAATTTCGGTTTTGGTTTCAGCTGAAATAACAACCACAACAGCAACCGCAACAACAACAACATCAACACCAACAACAACACCAACAGCAACAACAACACCAACACCAACAACAACAATATCCGCGAAGATCACTACCACACCAGGACCCACTCAAACCGTCGAACTGGAGTTGGACTTCGACATTGATGAAACTGATCCGGCCGCGCTCGAGGAGCTAAAAAAGAAAATTGCACTCGCGGTGGGTAAAATCTTTCCAACACTAATATTTTCATTAAAAAACTCTCTTATTAATTTAAACAAGAATTACAATAGAAATTTTGAGCAATCGGAGTTTTATCCAATTAGAAGAGTGACTTGAATTATAGATAGATAAATTAGACCGATAACTTCATTTCGTATTGAGAGGACGTGCCTGAAAGCATAATGGTCAGGGAGATAATGTAATCTCAAAAACTGATTGGAAATTTAAATTTGTTAATCAGAACAGAATTCAATACATCTTATATTACATAACACATAGAGTATTACAATGCCCAATGTTTTCAGTTGCAACGAACGCTGGAGAGCAGGTTGGGTTCAGCCGCCACGCTCGCACCAATTGAAGTTTCTCAATCATGATAGTGCCTCAACATCATAAACTCGCCGTTGGACAGTCACGTCACGAAACAACATATCCCATAGTCATGAAGCATGTACATAAATCTATAACGAAAAATTAATCACCTAATCTATATAAAAATCTATATACTCATCTGCTGTTTGAAAAAAGTTATTGACCCTCAGTTAATGTGTTTAACAAGGAACAATATATTTTCAAAGTCATTAACAGCCAGCTCGAAGAATTTTCTTCTGAATTTCAATTGAAATTTTACATTTCGTTTGAGACATTCAGGCGTCTATCTATGGCTTTAGCGATACAACAGCATTACTTATCACAAAATCAATAGTTTACATTTTTCCTACTGAACTAAACCCTGTGTATGCTTCATTTTACTGTTTTTATCACATGTTTGATCAATGTACAATATCAATGCACAATAAAATTCCCATGTTTTAATTAGAACGTTGGCATTATTTAAATTAGATTAGATTAGTTAGTTTATTTCCAAGATGGACGGATGTGCTCAATTGAACACAATAATGTATGTAAACAGTGAATGCAAGTATATCATATTTACATAATTATCTTTCTGTACTGAGACAAATGGTTAGCAGTGGTTAATATTTTTACTGGGACACATTTTGGAAGCTTGGGGTTGTCCATATTCGTCCAACAGCTGACTCACGGTAGCCATGGGATGGCCATAGCAACCAAATACACCAATATTTCCGACTTTGAGAAACTTTTGTTACACCCAGACCTAAATTTTTTTTACGTAACTCGAAAGTAATTCTAAGAAAAAAACAGTTTGGTGAACTTTAAAATAACATAAATACACTTGTTGTTGTTATATTGTAGAAAAAGCTGATTGGTCAAGCATCCAAACATACAACCAATTGTATGTCACAATTTACGAATGTAATTCCCTACAAAGTAATTAAAACTCATATGTGGTGTTTTCTGTCCATTTAAAAGGTTCACGAATCAATGAGTTCCTGTATCGTTCAAAATAACAATATGAAATATGTTATTGTTTACAAGTATAACCAAACAACCAGCACCCAACTGGGGTTTTTTAATATATCTTTTGTAAGTACACGACTGATGCCTTGATAACTTACCTTTGTATATCTTTATTTACTTTACTTTTTTGTATTAATCATTCGATTCATTTATGATGATAAGTGCGTATTGTTTAAAACTGAAACTGAGCACTTTGAACTGCGTATGTATGTAGCAAACTAAGCCATACGGCTTGATTTTTTGATTTGCGGTCAATAATGAAAATATTTACGTAAAAGAAACTGGCAAAATCTAGTATACATGTGGTTGGTAAGAGAGCTGGACATTGAGCTTTTGACATTTGACTCACATACCACAGTATCTACGTGTGATCTGAAAACGGTTGATATTTGATGTTTATTATTACACAACCTATGTTCATGAAGAGTGCTAGATTCTGCTCATTCCCATTCAGATGTAAGAAACCATTCAAATGTATGAAAAGTTCACGTCAATAGCATCGCGTTTGAATCTGAACTGTGCCATAGGCCGCCACTGATGTCATAAATGAGTCTAACAATACTGACGTCCATGTACTGTTCAGCGGTTGGGAATTAACTTTTAAAATTATGTCAGACAATTTCTAATGCAGATCGCGTTGTTTGAAAACAATATTACCGTTTTTAATATCACTAATCAGAAAAAAAGTAAGGACAGTTTTATTCTACTCATGTTAGTTCGCACGCCATTATCATCCAGCTTGACTGATTCTTTTGGACGACACACGCATTGGACCATATTAACATTGAATTGTGGTTGACTGGCAACTGTATGTTTTTGAGTCCCCCTCGGTGGTGTGCCCCTCTTCTCCAATCAATACTTCATTTTACATGATCGAGGGTCTCCACCACCATAACCACCATTTACGATGGGAGTCGAGCTAACGCGTTTAGGCTCTCACTGTCATGTTTTGCTAATACACATCACACGCCGATGCCAATGGATTGATTTACCACATATGTCGTTCTGTCATGGTGCTTCAGTTGGTTGTTAACTAGGTACAGTGACGTGAGTTTTCATGTGATTCAATCTCGTTTTCCCAATATGTACGGTTTTGAGCATCCGGTTAGTAAAAAGCCTTGCCGATTAAATTGACAACCATGATTTTTTTTACCATTATTTAATTTTGTTACAATTAGTAGTTTTGCTGTCGCCGACATACTATATGGTGATTGTTGTTTTCGCTTGATTTATGCCACATGAACCGCGGGATTACTAGTGTTAAATTGAATTTGGTCGGATTAATTACTGTTTCATATGCACAGTGAAAAAATCAATTGCAGGTTACAGAACTCTGTAAAATAAGAATAATAATTATACAACAATATATGGCGCACAACCGGAAGTTGCGTTTTGGATGGCTGGCGATCTGTTGCCTGATCCTTGTCGCAGCAGGTAAGGA
This sequence comes from Daptonema setosum, assembly GCA_964036265.1. Taxonomy (NCBI): domain Eukaryota; kingdom Metazoa; phylum Nematoda; class Chromadorea; order Monhysterida; family Xyalidae; genus Daptonema; species Daptonema setosum. Next base: position 20,445,469 of record OZ038444.1, read on the forward strand.
GTTATTCACTTATGGCATTCTTTTATTAAAAAAACACACCAGTTATAAGAAATCGTTTCAGAAGCACCCATTTTTTATTACAGCGCAAGCTAACGGTGACGGACCGCAGAGTAACAATCGTCAAGGACCACAGAGCAACAATGGTCAAGGACCACAAAGCAACAATGGTCAAGGACCACAGAGCAACAATGGTCGAGGACCGCAGAGCAACAATGGTCAAGGACCACAGAACAACAATGGTCGAGGACCACAGAGCAACAATGGTCAAGGACCACAGAGCAACAATGGTCAAGGACCACAGAGCAACAATGGTCAAGGACCACAGAGCAACAATGGTCAAGGACCACAGAGCAACAATGGTCAAGGACCACAGAGCAACAATGGTCGAGGACCGCAGAGCAACAATGGTCAAGGACCACAGAGCAACAATGGTCAAGGACCACAGAGCAACAATGGTCAAGGACCACAGAGCAACAATGGTAGAGGACCGCAGAGCAACACTGGACAAGGACAGCACAGCAATAACGGTCAAGGACAACAGAGCAACAATGGTCAAGGACCACAGAGCAACAATGGTCGAGGACCACAGAGCAACAATGGACAAGGACAGCACAGCAATAACGGTCAAGGACAACAGAGCAACAATGGTCAAGGACCACAGAGCAACAATGGTCGAGGACCAGCTAGTAATAATGAAAACGGTTGGTGATTTTTTTAGCTGTACGAGTAGTTTACTTTCTGTTTCACACCTTTAAATTAATTGCAGCACACGGTAGGAAACCGTGTGGCAATCACGGCCACTTGCTACTTACTGCTGACAATAATACTGTCAGCTGTGAGAACTGTACCGGTGACAATCAGTTTTGTGACAAGCGTGGAAATCATAATAACAATGGTAAAGCCGTTCAGTTAGACGTCTGCTGTGAGGTTTGTTTTATTGAGTGAGTGAGTGAGTGAGTGAGTGAGTGAGTGAGTGAGTGAGTGAGTGAGTGAGTGAGTGAGTGAGTGAGTGAGTGAGTGAGTGAGTGAGTGAGTGAGTGAGTGAGTGAGTGAGTGAGTGAGTGAGTGAGTGAGTATGTGAGTGAGTGAGTGAGTGAGTGAGTGAGTGAGTGAGTGAGTGAGTGAGTGAGTGAGTGAGTGAGTGAGTGAGTGAGTGAGTGAGTGAGTGAGTGAGTGAGTGAGTGAGTGAGTGAGTGAGTGAGTGAGTGAGTGAGTGAGTGAGTGAGTGAGTGAGTGAGTGAGTGAGTGAGTGAGTGAGTGAGTGAGTGAGTGAGTGAGTGAGTGAGTGAGTGAGTGAGTGAGTGAGTGAGTGAGTGAGTGAGTGAGTGAGTGAGTGAGTGAGTGAGTGAGTGAGTGAGTGAGTGAGTGAGTGAGTGAGTGAGTGAGTGAGTGAGTGAGTGAGTGAGTGAGTGAGTGAGTGAGTGAGTGAGTGAGTGAGTGAGTGAGTGAGTGAGTGAGTGAGTGAGTGAGTGAGTGAGTGAGTGAGTGATGTAGTGATTGAGGGAGTAAGTGAGTAAATGAGTTAGTGACTGAATGAGGGAGGGAGTGAGTGAGTGAGCAAGTGAGTGAGTGAGTGAGTGAGTGAGTGAATGAGTGAGTAAGTGAGTAAGCAAGTATGTGAGTGAGTGAATGAATGAACGAGTGAGTGAGTGAGTGAGTGAGTGAGTGAGTGAGTGAGTGAGTGAGTGAGTGAGTGAGTGAGTGAGTGAGTGAGTGAGTGAGTGAGTGAGTGAGTCACAAGCACAATCAATTACATAAATGACATGTTCTTTAATACAGCATGTTCCACGTCAACGAGCAGCTGTGTTCTCGTTTGCTAACAAGATTGATGCCAACACCAAGTTCACACGCGGCGGCAAGTTGCATGACGTGACAGGAGATGTGACTGTCAAGGTTGCAATATAATGTGTTATTACTAAACCAGTTTGATAACTAAATTGTACAGCTTTCGACCCTCAGATAGATTTGTCGAATAGATCATACGTTATATGACAGTTTACTTTTATGTTAATTCCGTGAACTATACAGACGACGGTCGACATTCCTGCAATCGCTGAAGACGTTCTCTCACCCAAGATGATTGCTGTCTTTGCTCAGTCAATCCCTAATGCTGAAGTAGACGAAGACGGTGAAGATGACGAGGATAAAATTGAACGTGGTGATCGATGTGCTCACATTGGACGTCGTTCATGCCTGCTAAAGGGCGGCATTATTGACATCAAGACAGGTTGAACCAAAAAAATGTATTTACAAAAATACCGACAATGATTGAAAGATAAATCACATCCGTATATTTATAATGTCAAATCATGCAAACTTAAAGATTGCGCTGCAAAGTCATCATGTCCGGTCGATATCAGCAACGTTGTGCTGGAATGCGATGATGACGAGAATAGACTGGCCAACGAAGCTGGTCGAGTGAAGATCGTCTTCCACGCTGACCCACTTGGTTTGAACAAGGACGACGCAGGATGCGCTTCGGCCGATCTGGAAGTTGCTGTGGACGGTAATTTTATTCTACTATGTCTGATCTAAATTATCCTATTATTTGCTGCCTTAAACATTGAGAGAAGAGAAAATAACATGCTCAACACTACGAATGCGGTTATTCTTTTTCAGCTGCAGTTGAAGCAGCCGTCGTAAAGGAACCGGTCGAACCAACTTGTCAGGTGATTGCCGATTCTGAGTTGTTCGGGCATGGCGCTTACATCAAGCAGGGCATTCGCGTTGTGCATTATGATCCATTGGCTCGCCTTCATGTTAGAATTCTCTTATAAATTCATATATCGAACATACGAGGTAACTATTTTTTACTATACTTCATCCAACATATGAGAGTGTAGATAACAAAAATAACGAAGCAAAACAAACAGGCTGTCTTCCGACCGGTCAAAAATCGACGAGAACATTCAATGGTGCGCCGTATGTGGTTTCTCAATCGGGTTTGTTGTGGTAATTAAATTTTATGTAACTCTTTATAACTTGTATGTATATTTTTAATGAGAAATTAGTTCTAGGTACTTCGTCAACGATTGAGTGAACGAACCGCTTTTGACTGCTCCAAGATTACAAATAAGCGTCTTGTTACCGAACACAACGTTGATGATGCAATTGAGGAAAAACCAATGAAATATGTTAGATTTTCAGTGTAAGTGTTTATGTCATTGGTTCTTATTGACTTGTATTTAGTCAATGATGTGAATTATCTGTCAAGGCCCGCAAGCTGCTAGACTCCAACGCAGAGTCTGCTGACAGTGATGAGACGAAAGCGGCTCGAGCACAGAACTTAACATTGTTTGTTCTTGCTGCTCGTCAGTGTGGCAGAGATGAAAAGTTTACCGAGGTTGCCAGAAAGATGGCCTGTCCGTACCGGAAAACGATCGCCACATTTATGAGTGATGTCTTCCTGCGCGATCATCAGGTTGGACTTGATGTGCTAAACAACTGACTGACTAAACAACTCAGCGACAATTGATTTACTGAATCGTATTCCTTATTTTTATACCGATTGACTTTCATCCTGTTACTAGCAGATTGTATTCTACTATGCCTTTCCCCTGATCATATATCTCGCATAACAGTCCCTACGTGCCCGACTTATCGAACGTGCCAGCAAGGACACGACACCACCAGTACGTGCGACTGATCTGCCGCAATTGGCTGATAACGAAGCTTGCATCCAAGCTTTGGCCACCCAATTCACGCGCAAGTACTCCTTGCGGAAAACCAAGTGCCGTGGAGATGACGATTTTGAAGGTGGTTCGGCTCACTGGGGTCATGAATTCGGTGGCGGATCAAGCCGTGGCTGGCGGAAAGGCTCGGGGTTTGGTCATGGCATGGAACACGGGAGATTTGCTGGTAAGTTGGATTGACATGATAATAATATTGAGTACAATATTTTTTACGATAATTTGATTTATGAAGTTATTAAGATATTAAAATGTCGAGATTTTCAGAATAGACAGATTAATAATACCTAATTTAAACCAAAGTTTTGATATAGATTCTCAATAAATTTTCAGGAAGAAGTAGATGGAACGGTAATGAAAACCATGGATCCGGTTTCGGTAAGTGGAGTTGGGAAGCCGAAGGACGTGGAGATTATGGCGGAAATCGTCGGGCATGGGGTGATGACGATGGTGAAGATGATGACGGTGAAAGTCGTCATGAAAACAACGGTAAACGTCAAAATGGTTGGAAAATAACTCGTCTTTCTTTACTTAGTTTTTTTGTTCCGGTATAGAACTCAAAATAATTAGTATGAAATGAACTCAAGAATTTTGTTGAAGTAGGCTATGAGGGTTGTGCACTGAAGGGCTTTTGCGTAGATATCGTGATAGCCACAACGACGCATCGCAGGCCATATTTTTTGTCCTTTATATTACAGGTTTATAACCAAGTTGATTCTCAATATCTTTTCAGGTGGTAATGGACGTAATTGGGGCAGCAGCGAAGAATTGTCCAACAAAAACACTCGTTCAGCTGGAAAAGACGGTAGTCACGAATCGTCGAGAGCCAAAAGTGGCGGCAGTCAAGAATCCTCGAGATCCAAAAAAGACGGCAGCCAAGAATCACGCGAAGACTCAGCCGTAAGTCCAGAACCACGACAGAAGCGACGCGCTGGCTTCGGCAGTCCTCAACTTATTAGCCAGAAACTGGGAGGTGGGAGCAACGGCGGTCAGTTCAGTGGATGGGGATCTCAGAACAGAATAGAACATGGCGGTGAAGATAGCGATAGCAGTGAAGAATCACGAAACGAAGGTTATATCTACTACAAATGCTAATGCACTGTTTGAAAGAACTCATCAAGGAAAATGGCATTAGAATGTTTGTTTTAATGAGTGGCTTCCAGTCATTTTCGTTAACGAATTATAAATTCAGGTCGACGCAATGGTAGTCGTGGTCGTGACCACGGGAATTGGACTGGCGGAGGACGAAAAAATGATGGTGGCGACTGGAATCGTGGTAACAAAACAGGTGGAGGCCATGGCCACGGTGGAGGAGGGTGGAGTCATGGTGGTGGTAGAGGAAGAGGTGGATGGCATCATGGCAGTAGCAGTGGTGAAAGTGGTGGTAGACGTGGAGGAGGGCGAAGTCAGTGGGGTCATGGTGGTGGCAGAGGTAAAAGTGGATGGAGTCACGGAGGCGGAAGAGGTGAATGGAATACTGATGATGGTTATGGATGGGAACGACAAGAACGTGGCGGTTGGAATAAACATGGAGGTACGTTGCAGTGTAATTTTCACATATAGTCGACCACCATCAATTTGTTTCGATCATAAGAAGATACAGCTAATTGGGATTATATTTAATGAAAGAATCCACAAAGCATACATCATCTGTGATATCCATTAAAATAAGCATTTTTCATCAAACTAAAGGTTCATGCCAATCCAGGTCATCATCGTGGTTGGCGTGGTGATGGTGAGTTCGAAGGAGATCGTGGAGATTTCGGATTCGAACGAGAGGTGGTCCCGTCCATGCTACCAGAAACAGTCGGACGTTGCAGGTTTTTTTACTTTTTGTTTGGTAAAAGGTTTTTTATGAACCAAATTTCGTTAGAACTTTGACAAATGATTGAAAAAACCGCTTTGATTCATTCAAAAGGACCATTGACTGAAAGGGCCAACTAACTCGATTTTAGCATTCATTCAATGAAAGCACTGGCTGAGTCAATGCAAGTGAAGGACGATGACTCCGAGTCTTGTCCGGGCGTGATGCCTCAGTTCTACTGGACCGTCCACCAGGGTGGCATCTACCAGGGTGTCAAGGTAGCCGCCGATCGGGTGCAGTGGGTGAAACGGGCAGTCTGTACATGCTCACGGTGTCATGCTGAAGCACCAGGTTGACTTATATGAAGTTAAATCAGTAATTCAGTAATTCTGCAGATTCTGTTGTTCAACATTAATGTTTTTCGTTTTGTTAATCAAAATCTAAATAAAAGAATGCGTTGCTGCTTAAGTCAAACATTCAACCACTGTTTCATGTAACTGCAAAAACTTGGATGATCAAAATCATACCTCAATCGTCAATACAGACATTTGGTCAGTCACAATTCATCCTGAAATTATTTCTCAATTTCAGAAGTGGACGCCGATATCGAAGTCATCCAGGAAAACATCCTTAACACACTCAGTGTGCCCAACGATCGAATGCCTCCGGAAGTACGCAAGTGGCAGGGCAGTATCCAAACCGTACGAAATCGTATCGCTCAACCGCTGCAACAGGCCAGGGTTAGTTGATTCGACATCCTTTCACGGCAAATAACTTCAACTTTTTAAGGCATTTGTTCAAAAACATTAACGTTTCTGATTGATCTCGGGCAACATTCTCTACTTCGTATGTACATTATTTAGCATGACACCGCTCACTCACATAAGATATTCATTAAAATAGACAAATTGTAGTTCAGCCAAAAAAGTAAAAATTTCAATTTCCTCAGATGATTAGAACCCTCAACCTTCTGTTCACTCGTTTATTCACTCGACTTTCATATTCGCTCTAAAACTGAACAGCACACACAAACTGGAAAGTGGTGTTTCAGCGAAGTCGCGAGTCCGCCCACGACGAACTAACCCGATGCCGAAAGATGCTCACGGCCGGCGGTTCAAGCGCTTCAGGTAATGTACAGCAGGACGTGCAGCGACTCGACGTTAATCAACTGGCTACGATTGGACTCATGGTCACCTCCTTGCTTTCGTCGGTTCGTTGAACACATGGGTATTTATATTCTCATTATTTCACAAAGAGAATGATTTTTCTTATACAGAAAAAAACCTTCGGGAATCTGTCGTACACTGATAGAGCTGTTTTCAGAGCAATCTGTTTAACGGAAATGTTAGGAATGCTAATGTCGCTGTCAACGTCGAAGAGGAGTTCGAAGAGGTGCCTGATTTTGGTTGGTGAGTGAGTGAGTGAGTGAGTGAGTGAGTGAGTGAGTGAGTGAGTGAGTGAGTGAGTGAGTGAGTGAGTGAGTGAGTGAGTGAGTGAGTGAGTGAGTGAGTGAGTGAGTGAGTGAGTGAGTGAGTGAGTGAGTGAGTGAGTGAGTGAGTGAGTGAGTGAGTGAGTGAGTGAGTGAGTGAGTGAGTGAGTGAGTGAGTGAGTGAGTGAGTGAGTGAGTGAGTGAGTGAGTGAGTGAGTGAGTGAGTGAGTGAGTGAGTGAGTGAGTGAGTGAGTGAGTGAGTGAGTGAGTGAGTGAGTGAGTGAGTGAGTGAGTGAGTGAGTGAGTGAGTGAGTGAGTGAGTGAGTGAGTGAGTGAGTGAGTGAGTGAGTGAGTGAGTGAGTGAGAGAGTGAGTGAGTGAGTGAGTGAGTGAGTGAGTGAGTGATTGAATGAGTAAGCATGTACGCAGGAAAAGAAGTAATGAGTGGATCATTTGTGGAATCGATCATGCAAGATGTTGATGCGGGCATCAACAGCATTCGCAGTGGCAACTTCGGCAATGATCTGCGTGCGCTGCTCGCTGGTCTACAGGAAGCACAGAAGGAAGGCAATCAACTTGACGATGCGAAGTTGGTGATAGAGGGTTATATAACAAGAAATCCTCTGTAATCTAAAGTGCACATTTAAAAAAATCGTGAGAGTTAAAAAAATTTTACTTGCAGAATTTTTTTGTTTTTTCGTACTTTGTTAATTTTTTTATTTGATTTTGTTGCAGACGTAAACAACTCATTCAACAGCTGGATACTACGATCAGGTCGTGTGAGAAAGAGGAAGATGAGATGCAGGAGGTTGGTCAACTCTCAATCTGCCAACTTTTTTAGGAAAATTTTCTGTTAACAAGTTTATCATACGTTATCGAATTGCATTGTAGCGCGAGGAGTCCGTATCGGAGGCATTCGACTCGGCGGCAACCGAAGCCACGAACCGATACATCAGCCGGCAGATACAGGGTGGTCGGATCAGACTCACCGACCTGATGAATGATGAAAACGATGCATTCAATGTTAATGTTTTATTAAACTCGAGTGAAAATGCCAAAATGGTTATATCTATCAAGGATATACACCTCCGTATTGACTTCAGTGAGAAAAAATCGCAGTAAAAAGTGCTTTTCGAACTATGTATACTGCAAAACGAAGTTTACCTGAAAAACACTGCAGGTTGATCTGCCTGCTCTTTTTGGAGACTTTGACGATGAAGAACTGGAGGACGAGTACTTCGGTGGTAATGATGATGAAGGTGATGAAAAAGATGACGGTGAGTCTCTCACTCACTCACTCAATCACTCACTCACTCATTCACTCACTCACTCACTTACTCACTCACTCACTCACTCACTCACTCACTCACTCACTAATCCCCACTCACTCACTATGCAGACGGTCGCCCACCTCAGCCAGCGCCATCACCACCAACGGCCAAAGTCGGCGGTTCGGCAGATGCACAAACAATGATCCAGGCCTTCCAAACCGGTTCCTACCAGAACCTGTTGCGTCAGGGACTTCAAGCCGGATTGCAATCAGGTTTGATTGTTTGAAAATGTCATAAAAAATTTTTTGGAAATAATTTGCTGTTGAAACATAAACACTAACGTTTGACACATAATCATTTTGAAAGCCAGTAATTTAGCGTAATACTCTGACCCAACTTTATTTCAGTGGGTGATAAGGCCGTTCCTCAGCAAGTTGCGGGCTCGGCTTCAGTCAGCGTCAACAGCAACAACAATGAGGAAGCTAGTGGGGGAGGTCTGGGAGGTTTCCTCCGCAATATTTGGGGTTGAAATGATTCTCTTAGATTTAATGTGAAACTAGTCATAAAAATACTGAAATGATAATTAAACATTTATTGAAAATGTGTTTGAAATTTTAGAATGTTCAGTCCAATGAGTCAAAAAACACTGGAATGGTAGTTAAACACTTTTGAATTTGTGTTTGCATTTTGAGTTCTCGGGTATGTTGTATATTTCATATCGTGACGTATATACAATAATTTTTACTTAACTATTAACATGCGTGTTTAACAAATACAGTTTCTGTTATGCAGTGCATTCATATTTGAAAGTTATGACTGTGATTGAAGTGCAATTATAATAACTTTCGAAAACGTAATTATTCTTGTAGTATGAGTGATAATCTTCAGTAGAAGTTTGCAGATATGTCATTTTTTTACTTCTATGCTTTAATTTGTGATAATGATTATTTCCATTGCGTAAATTTATCTATGTCCTATCATCTTATCTCTAAATAAGTTACCTTTTACCTTTTCGGTTACTTCTGGCCGATATTCCACTTTATATTTTTGCCAATGTGTAATCGTTAAAATTTGGTTTTGAAATGAAAAAACTACGCTTGTATACTTACGCTGTTTTTGCAAAATAAGACAATCATGTAAAAAATTCGATGAAAGCAATAACTGTAGCAAAAAACTGAAAATACCGTGGAACTGAAAACATTAATAGAATCTAGTGTTACGGAAAAAAACAAAACGTTATTTGCTTTGGAAATGAAATTAAGTATATTCAAATATACCCCACCCATACAAAAAAGATACATGTTGTCAACTAAATTGAACCGGGATGGTTTAACATATTCAAATCAGCACATCCGCATGACACTTACGCAAACTAGCGGACGAGAAGGGAGGGAAAATTGGAGTTCTCCCCTCTTTGGCAGTTCCCAAAAGCTGACTTTAATCCTTGAAAAGGTGTAGGTGAAGTTGCTAATTCGCCTCTTTGAAGAAATTTTCCTTTCTTTGGAGGTTAGGTCCTCCAGTGCTTACGCATCACGCACATCACATACATACGCATGCTGCATGGGCTGGTGGAGCTCCATGGAACCTCAAAACAATTTTTTATTCTGGTTGCTTTCGTGGACATGAAGCAGTCGATCCATATTATGCTACTACATGATCATTTATAGTCTGTAAAGACATGAACATGAGCACTCACATGCCAATGACATGAAAAATTGTTTATGAAATGGTAGAAATCTTCATTCTTTGATAGTCTTCAAAAGATTAAGGACGGTTTCAAAGTCTAAATGAAAGGAGCTGAAGACTGGAATTTTTTTTCTAAAAACAGGATTGTCTAAATTTCAAGTCAAAAATCTTACTTAGGGTTTTTTCATTCCTTTTTTTCCTTTATTTTTCCTTGGTCTGTGAAAGCGAATATCCTTTCCTTAGCGAACATTCCTTTTTTAATAGCTGTACGTAAATAGAAACAAATTGTCAATACGGTCTTTCTAAAGAAGTTTTTCTGTCTTTCGACAATTTGCTGTTGCGGTTGTCCTTCGAGTACAATTGAGTTACCCGTTCCCTGAGACCCGCTGATTGGCAGAATTGTTTCCTGTTATATAGTTCTAGAAGATCTTTCCTGTCTGCTCGTGTCAAAAAGTTAATATTGTAAATAGAGTCAAACCAATCGAGTCAACGTTTTAAAATAATTTCCACTACGTTTCGGTGGTTCACCATTGGTTTCCTCTGTACCATGTACAATTCGACTCTTCATGTACAATTCCTCTCTACCAATACGTAAGTACAATTCGACTCTTCTATACCACAACCGATAGACTGATGGGATATTCGCTAGTCATAGCTACTCTTCTTGTTCAAAGATATGGCATGGAAACTTCCTTATCTCAAACCACCTTCATTACTGTTCTGTCTTCGGGTAGCTTTGCAGTCAGATTTAGGTTGTTTACTAACCATTACAGTGAACTGAAATATGCCTCACAGTTCGTCGCATGGGAACTAGTTAGAGTGACCACATACTGTACATCGATTTTTATCTACATTCGTAGTCCACATTGGATGAAACTGAACCTGACACGTTCTGCTCTGGGGTTTCTGTCATTACCCGTCAGTAATTCAGGTTCTCAATGGCCGTCAACACGTCATTCATCATATGGATTTTCTAATAGAATTGGTTTTTGTTGTTTGCAGTAATGAAAGTGTTTCAGTGTTGTTATATGTAATACTATAGGTTCTGTAGGTACTTCATCTAAAACATGAGTTGGTTTGAAGGCTCATAGCCACGAGACCATAAACCCTTTTATCTCCCGACATGCGGACCAACATACATGTATGTAATATAATAAAATGTTATGTCATGTGACGATGACACGAGACCATAAACCCTTTTATCTCCCGACATGCGGACCAACATACATGTATGTAATATAATAAAATGTTATGTCATGTGACGATGAGCATTTCATCTTCTGTATTACATACTGTATTTGTATTTTCAACATTCGTGGAGGAAAAGTTTAAAATCCGATGGAAGAGGTGTTTATAGGATATTTTATATATTTTGTATTTTTTTTTGTTCAAAATCAAAAATACTCCAACTTACTGGAAACCCATTCACAGCTTTCCTTTATACTGCATGTCTAAGTGTTAATTTTGCCATTACAGCCTAAGTCTGAAGCTTAACAGAAGAGAAGGAGAGTTGTAGACTACATAACTTCAGATCAAGAAGTAACAGTTTTTATATCATTAATTGAGTGATAGGTTTCAACTGTATCTACAACTTCATACCTTCTCTCTAGTTAGGAAAACTCATTCACTTGAATCAAATTGAGCATAAAATACTGTATATTATTATGACTACGGCAAGGAAACCCAAAGAAATTCGAAAATCGATAAAGGTATCCAGCGGTTTTCCCATGGTGGAAAATAGTTCGACAGAAATTCAAAAAGTCGAAGCAATTTTGTCAGCCAATTCGATTCTGATGAAACAAATACAAAATCTTTAGATGGTTTCCCATTGAATAACCCACCAGACAAAATGAAAACTACTGCATTGTTCATGTGTGTTATTTCGGTTTCAGTTTCTCTCCCATCAGCTCATGATTGATTTGTCTGCTCCTTGGGTCCGGTTTTGTTACGGTACGTCTCCGTTTGTGGTCCAATAATACTGTAGGTAGACTATTTGATAGTGAACAAAAAAAAATTTGTAAAACTTTTTATATATTATTTTTGTATTCTTATTATTGAAAACACCGTTTCGCCTACAATATGACAATATGAAACAAGGATAGCACATGTTTGATTGAAGCTTTCAAGATAACCAGCTATCCTTTTCATATATTTTTATGTATGTCTATATTTACATATTACATATGTGTACCGCGACATAGAGACTTGTTTTTGAGCTGGCTAGGTTTCTACTGAATGTACATAAGTGCTACTGTATGTACATAAGTGCGTTTATACTTTATATTATATCCTGTAAAGTCCCTGGAAATTCACTAGAAGTTCCCGGGAAAGGTCATGAATCACAATTTTACACGCTTTGCTATACATACATAGCACACATGTCGGTTGCTGCTTATAACAACTTTTTCCATAGAAAATTCCCGGGAATATCCGTGGAAGATTATAAACGTACGCTAAACTGTCGTTTAACGCAGAAACCGTATGAGGTTTATGCATGCTATCGTGATTTCAATGGATGATAGACTAGCCACTTTTGGTGCCTGACAGACAGCCCGAAAAGCACTCTTCATAACGAATCAGTACTCGACATGATGAAATTACGGCAGACTGAATTACATACCCTTGACTAGACAGAAACGACGACATCACGTTAATTGTTGGTCACTGTAACGTTTTTCAGTAGCATCAAGTAATGGGTGAGTTACTGGACCAATTCATCCTCATCATCTCCTCCCTACTGCTTGTGTGGTTCAGCTGGATCAGTTTCGTGCTGCCACGAGACGCATTGGTTAGTATTACATAATTATAAATTTTATTAATTAATTAATCTAATTTACTCTATTTTTATATTTGGTTATTTCAAATGATGATTAACGTATATAAAATGACTGAGATTGTCGAGTTAGTATGACAATTTTTTTACTAATATTTTTTTATATTTTCAGTCTTGTCGTTTCGTATTCGTCGGCATATCGCTGGCGTGTTTAACATGGCTACTTATCTACCACATAATCCTGTTGAATCCGGTTATTAATGTCTACGACTCGTTTGAAGTTGTTAAGTCCACTCACGATAAAGCCTTCGTGTGGCCCTCTATTGATATCAGGGTTGGTGAGTGAGTGAGTGAGTGAGTGAGTGAGTGAGTGAGTGAGTGAGTGAGTGAGTGAGTGAGTGAGTGAGTGAGTGAGTCATTAAGATTGCCTTGATCACTTTTCAGCTTGACATATGGTATTTATCATGTACTATATTTGTCAGTATCCTATTACCTCAACACTTATTTCTGCATGATTCGCTTCTTCCGCGAACAGAACAGACTCTTCCACTCCCACAAAGAATAAAGAAGAATATGAGCATGCGAGTGAGACGGACATTCAGATCGGTTAGTGAGTGAGTGAGTGAGTGAGTGAGTGAGTGAGTGAGTGAGTGAGTGAGTGAGTGAGTGAGTGAGTGAGTGAGTGAGTGAGTGAGTGAGTGAGTGAGTGAGTGAGTGAGTGAGTGAGTGAGTGAGTGAGTGAGTGAGTGAGTGAGTGAGTGAGTGAGTGAGTGATGAGTGAGTGATGAGTGAGTGAGTGAGTGAGTGAGTGAGTGAGTGAGTGAGTGAGTGAGTGAGTGAGTGAGTGAGTGAGTGAGTGAGTGAGTGAGTGAGTGAGTGAGTGAGTGAGTGAGTGAGTGAGTGAGTGAGTGAGTGAGTGAGTGAGTGAGTGAGTGAGTGAGTGAGTGAGTGAGTGAGTGAGTGAGTGAGTGAGTGAGTGAGTGAGTGAGTGAGTGAGTGAGTGAGTGAGTGAGTGAGTGAGTGAGTGAGTGAGTGAGTGAGTGAGTGAGTGAGTGAGTGAGTGAGTGTGTGAGTGAGTGAGTGAGTGAGTGAGTGAGTGAGTGAGTGAGTGAGTGAGTGAGTGAGTGAGTGAGTGAGTGAGTTAGTGGCTGTCGTTCTGTGTAATGTATGTTATTTTACTCATGTTTCGCTGGTCATATAGAAAACGGATAACCATGTTATCAGCAGCTCTGGTTCCTCTACATCAAGCGTGAAAATCTTTCGCCTTTTACTAAAGATTTCCGTGTAGAGGAGCAATTTATGAGTATTAGAATATTTTTGCGGCCCCACTTCGGTGGGGTGAAATTTACATTAAAAAAGTAAGCAAATAAGTTCATTGAGTTGAAATTTGTTACAGAATTCGGCGTACATGGATGCACGACTTCAGCATCGTGAACTGACAATCGACTCAGTGGTTAGCCCGTTGCTTTGTTGTTTGTTTTACAGTAGTACATTGTCTTCAAAATTTTCGAACCACTCAAAGTCAATAAGTTAGAAAACTTTTTTATTTATAATTTAATGTTATTAATTGTTATGTTGCATTATTATTTGTTCACTTTAAACTTATCCCTGATCAGGCAACGAATCGTCAGATCCGACTCATCCACCACGTTCTGCCAATACTCATCAACGGGTTCATGTTCACTGGCTACACATGTTGGTCATTATTTTTTGAGAAAAACCCGCAGAATCTCGCAACTGATATTTCTGTTTTTCGTTTCATTCGTTCAGATGACTTGTAAAACCTGCCTTGGTGAAATACAAGCGTATAAAAACATGATGGCAAGTGTAAGTAACATGTAGAGTCTTCCGATTACCTTTGTTTTAAGTTCGATTATTTTCATATTTCAGTGGAATCAATCTTGATATTCTTCTTGAAGAACCCTCCTTAATCTGTTCGTAATAATGATAGCATTTCGGTTATATACTTCAAACGATTTCAGTGCTTTTTGTCGCGTATTACTGGCATTCCGAGCGCATAACATCAATCGAAGGATGGCGGTCATGATGATCGGCAAAATACTCCAATATTATTCCACATTGCTGGTACACGGATAACTGTGATTCACGTTTGCATGTTTGCATGTTTGCATGTTTTTTATAATACACTAATACAAATATACAAATAAAGTATTTCATTTTCGGAGCACCAAGATTTATATGTTGGATAATAATAACTACACATGATGTGATCATGACAAAATGAGAATTGAAATACCGAAACGGTAGTGAAAGTTACTTCCGCGGCGTTTGTAAAAACGTGATGATGATCACCGGTGGACGAGCCAATCCTCTAAAGGGAGGGTTTTTCCTCAAAGAGTGGAGCATTTGCAGTTCTGATTACAATTCCCGTTCACCTTCAGAAATAAAATTCAACATGTTTGATTTGCCAAAGAGAGGGTGACTATTAGGGGGGAACTATTTTCTCGTTGCTCCCCCGTCCACTAATGACACTCAAAGCATTGCCACATTTTCAAATATCATTGCCATGCCCATACCGCCACCGACACACGCCGACCCGAGACCGAATCGGACTTTGCGGCGTCTGAAGAAGTGCCAAGTGGACAAAAAAACTTAAAAAAGTCAGTCACCCAAAAAATAAATCTATCAATTAATCTGTTTGTTTAAAATAGGATAGTTAACAAAATATGTAGGTTCAACAATGGACGTTTCAACCACATATGAATTTGAAGTATTCATCTTCTGCATCTTACCATAGTCCATAACACTCCGAACAGAGTATTTACATCATCGTATAAACGTTGAAAAAAATTCTCCAATCCTAGTTTACCACGAGAGTCGAACCCCGTGCATCAACCAAGCAAATACGCCACGTCAGCCGACTGCGCTATGTGGCTAACCTGAGTTCGTGACAGATATGTCCACTAATTCGGGCACCAGTGGCTCCAAGCGGATGTCCCATGGCAATGGCACCTCCATTAACATTCAGCCTGTCTAGCTCCAGACCGTCCTTATTTAACTCTTTCAGACAGGCCAGTGATGAAGAGGCAAAGGCTTCGTTTATCTAAACACTGCGTAACTTAATGAAACAATCACTCACTTACTCACTCACTCACTCACTCACTCACTCACTCAATGCTTGCTCTAATTCACGCACTCACTCACTTACTGTATGTACTTACTCACTCATTCACTCACTCACTCACTTACTCATTCACTCACCCAATCAATCAATCACTCTCACCCACTCATTCACTCGCTCGCTCACTTACAATCCAACCTCAATGATGTCCATTTTATCAAACGATAAACCAGTCTCTTTGAATATCTGTCGAATCGCTTTCACGTTTCCGATACCTGTAAAAATTAAACTTCAGTCAATTAGTCAATCAATCAATCAAATGATCAATCAAACAATCAATCAACCAATGAATCAACCTTTTATAATAGGATCACATCCAATCATTCTGTGAGCATGTAATCGAGCCATCGGTTTAAGATTGTGCTTTTTAACGGCGTCTTCAGACGCGATCACCACGACAGCTGCACCATCGCATGTTCCCTGTTAGTGAGTGAGTGAGTGAGTGAGTGAGTGAGTGAGTGAGTGAGTGAGTGAGTGAGTGAGTGAGTGAGTGAGTAAGTAAAATTCCGCTGAAGAACATCTAACCGAAGCACTACCGGCAGTAATCAAGCCATCCTTTTGGAACACTGATTTCATCTTCCTCAGTTGCTCTATTGTTGTTTGTCTTGGTTGCTCATCTTCGGAAAGAATAAATGTGCCTTCTTTCTTCGATTTCAACTCCCACGGTTCAATCTCATCTTTGTATAAACCAGATTTCTTGGCTGAAAAAATTACTAACTATTAAAAATATTGAAACGAGCACATAATTTAATCAAGTACATACTGTTAATACATATTTTTTCAATAATCGAAACAATACATAAAAGTTTATAAATTTCCAAATATCGTAGAATGAGGAATATTCAAAACTCTTTAATTACCCCAAAATGTTAAATCACTTGTTTCATGTCACTGACCAATTGCGTATAGTCGATTGCTTCTTACGGAGAACTCATCGCATTCCTGCCGGGTAACTTTGTATTGACCGCCGAGCAATTCCGCCGTCACTCCAATGGGCAGACCAACGTAACTGTCGATCAGACCCTCCCATAACAGGTCTTCGAACTAATACAGAGATACTCATTGTGAGTCATTGAATTATTCTTTCATTCACTCGTTAGTTTATTCATTCATTCATTCATTCATTCATTCATTCATTCATTCATTCATTCATTCATTCATTCATTCATTCATTCAATTGTTCATTCGATCAATCAAAAGGTCAAGAACTTCATAAGTAAAAGTTATTGATGGCGAACCTTGTATTTCTTGGTCAAAGATGTGCCGAATCGAGTGTTCCTGACAACGAAGGGTGCCCGCGACATGGCCTCGGTGCCACCGGCCAGAACGACGTCGGCCTCATCCGTTTGAATCAACTGAACATGGCAACTTATTTACCAATGTCTTTTAATGATACTTCTTCTTTAACTGAAACCATCAAGGCACATTAATACCATATTAGGATGGTATTTCCTTAGTGACCGCAGAGAAATTGGATAAAGTAACGGGGAGTGACAGACCCCCCCCCCCCCCCCAGCAAAATACGTCCGGATTTGTGTCTCGAATCAGGTTCCGAACTTAGGACCACCAGTTTTGGGTATAAGAGTCGATACTGGGTCGCACCTATAACTTTCGATACAAGCTATATATTCATAAGGTAAAGGTGTATGGGTATGTAACTGGCCATGGGGAATCCATATCCGGTGTCAGATTTGGGATTGGGTGAAGGGATTAACCGGATATAACCGGATTAATGTTATCTTATGGAGTTTTCGGTTTATATCTCAATTTTGACGCTGTTTACAATTAAACCATTATGAAATTCGGACTCAGTGACCTCGATTACCCTATGGAGGAAATTTTTAGCTTTATATTCGATGGATCAAGCTGGATATAACAGATAATCCATCATACGGATCGGATATTCAAATGCCCTTTAAACGGTTAAATAGTTGTATAACCACTCTGATTCCGATGAATTCGCGTTGGAAATGACCTAAAACAGATGCTTAGCAGTTTTCATAAGTTTTGTAGTATTTTCGAATTTCACTACCGTAACCCTAATTTTCTTACGGTAGCTTTCCTTAGCTCATTAAACTAATTACCTTGTGCCAGCTGCAGCAAATGAAAAGGCATGAATTACGGGGGACTCATTAGGAAATATGTTCGATTTGGCGACCATTGATCAGAGATTCGCTATCCGACACTCCGAATATAATTTTTCCCCTCTCTTTGGCTAAATTGCCTCTCAGTTTCGTCAGTTCACTCATTGACATGGAATGCACTGATTTGCTCTACTATATCGACTTGTGTTTCTTGCTGAATCAAAAACAAGTTTTTTCCACTTCAAACTGTTATCACCAAATTATAAACTATTTGTTTTGTCAGTTAACTATCCGCGCAAATTCTCACCCGAGTCTCACGACCCCCAGTGGCGGACGAGCTTACCCTCAAAAAGAAGGTGAATGATGTCAAAAGAGGTGAAACTCACAGTTTTGCAGTTCTGACTGTTCATCCCTACTTCATCCCTACCTTAAATAGCAATTTATACTTTCTAAACAGTCAAAGAAGCGTTTCCGTTCCCTTCTCGTCCGCTATTACATTCACGGCACGGGTGGATGAGTAAATTCACAACAGGAGGGGTGGCGTATCATAAACGACTGATTTTCCCTCCACCATACACTTAAAATGTTAGAAAAGTACTTGTTTATTGCTACCCCGAAAGGAGTCCTTAAGTTAATAATATTGTTTTCGTCCACATCATCACTTTATCATCGACTTATGTACATATATGTATGTAACGAGCCAGCTGCCAGCTGATTATTACTGCCAGCCTGCCAAGGTCATTCTCAGATCATGATTCCCTTGCGTTGTTATCTATGGCATACATTAAAATTATATTCATGTTTTTCTTTGGTATGCCATTCTCAATTAAACACAAAACCGAATTAAAAAACGCATTTTCTCTTCTGAACATTTTTCCTTACATGCTTGAACAAATGCCAAGTGATGGATGTACTAAACACTCCTGTTTTATCTACGAGTAATCTGCTGACACATACACATTATAGGCTTGAACCAGGAAAAAGGCGCGGATGCCAGTTCAGTCTTCTAACCAATGGATAATGCAATCCGGATTTTTTATCGTTACTGGGTGGCTTGAATGACTGATAAAATGACCATTGGATTACCTTGAATCTTACATCATTTACTACACGTATGTATGTATGTACATATATGTACACAACCCCTTATCCTGGGCATTAGTTGCGTGTAATAAAATGCAATAGGGTGAATCTTGAGTGTGCCAAAGTTTTTGATCGATAGTAATGATTTACTTTTTCCCGCGTACCTTTTCACGTTCTTCTGCGTAGTTTTTTTAAATTCAACTAACAGAAGGATCAACATTTCCGTTCCCTTACAATCCGCTACTGGTTGAATTCGGGTTACGGTAGCTGGTCTCATTTTTACGGCGGACGAGATAATTCAAAACAGACGAGAAATTTTTTGAGCAAAGGTGAATCAGCAATCATTTGCATCCCAAAGATGAAATTGTACTTTTTGAAACCATTTACAGGGGGGATTACACTTTTCACCCATCCTTTTCATCCGCTAGGTGTTATTTGTGTAGGTACATACTGAATACCTAGTCAGTCATTGATTTAAGCATTTTATTGCATCAAACAATCAATTCTATCAATACATCAAAAGTACATAAAAATATACAAAATGTGCATCATAAAATAAATTGCAAAAGAAAGAAAAAATCCACTTTGTTATAATATGTGATAAAATTCTGTTATGTGAAAGAACAACAACAAAAAATGAACAAACGGAAGTAAGCAAAAGCCCACTGAAAAAAACTTGTATGGTGAAATGTATAATATACTGTGATAAAATTCTATACAATAATAAAGACAATTTTTATGACAAAATCTATATAATATCATGTGATAAAATTCT
This sequence comes from Daptonema setosum, assembly GCA_964036265.1. Classification (NCBI taxonomy): domain Eukaryota; kingdom Metazoa; phylum Nematoda; class Chromadorea; order Monhysterida; family Xyalidae; genus Daptonema; species Daptonema setosum. Next base: position 20,465,204 of record OZ038444.1, read on the forward strand.
ATGTATAAAGAAAAACGCGACACGAAGTGCAGAAATTTGCAAAGAAAACTAATAAAACTGCAACAGTGAGAAGCTAAGAAAGACTCAGAAGTAATATGAAGGAATATGAAAATGAGCAGCAACTTACAACACACCTACATAGTATCCACAGAGAAGGCAGCTAGACTCGTAACAATCATAACGGTATACCAGTGAGTGAGAGCAAAGCAAACTATACAATCATGACCCGATTCCTGAACCACTGAATAGAGGACAAAAGCACGCAGCATACGGTAGTTATAAGACAGGACATGGTAAAACAACGGCACACGTTAACCAAAACACTCATAATTGTGTATCAGTGAGTGAGAGCAAAGCAAACTATACAATCATGACACGATTCCTGAACCAATGAGTAGAGGACAAAAGCACGCAGCATACGGTAGTTATAAGTCAGGACATGGTACAACATCGGCACACAGATCATATTGGGCAGAACAAGTTACAACTCATCATCACTATCATCAGACAAAGTGATAACAACGATTTCACTGGTGCTGGGTTGCTGCTCTGGTTCGACCTTCTCCGGCTCCAAAAGAGCATCGAGCAAACGACGGGCATGCTGGGCAGCCGGACTGTTGTCGTACGGAGAATCGATACTGTAAAACAAATTAAATATAATGACATACATTATTACTGAAATCCACTCAACTCATACCCACTCAACAGCACATAGATTCACAACACATACATACAAAACACATACACAACACATACATACATACTAACTCGACTGATGGGGTGGCATCGTCGTCCTCATCACCCTCCTCAGCGATCGCCAACAGCTGATCGTCATCATCGTCACAGTCATCATCACCACATGCAGAGTTCATCTCGAAATCACGGCCTGCCATGGCGAGGAATTCTTCAAACGCCGTGACAGAACGCTTGAACACTCGGCGATTGCCCGACTTGACCGCCTGACGTGTCACACTACGCCACCACATTTCACCGCATGCGAATTGCAGCAAAGCGGGACGGACACCTGAAGTCAGTGGTTATCGTTAACAGTCATACAACAATCAGTGGTGGTTAACAAGTCTCAAATCATTCAGTGGTTTTCAGTTGAGGTACTCAATCATACATGAACTGTGAGAGATAAATCAGTGATATAAAAACTATAACTATGAGATCCTAACCTCTCCAGCGCCGCAGAATTCTCGTTTTTCCAGGACTCCACACACTTTCGATGCAGTTGGTGTGGCACTGCGTTACCGGGTCTAAAATTAATTATGATACATAAATTGATTATCGGTCAATCAACTTCAGTGAAACAAACCAATCATGTCAATCATACCTGTCAGACAGTCACCAACCTATGTAATGTTCATCGTGATTGACAGTGAGGTGGAACGAACAACAGCCATCTTCGTGCAACCTCCTGTAAGCCGCCCAGCAGTCCGAGAAGATGATGGACTGTGGGTCCACATGCTGCCTGATCAGTGGCACCAGAGTCTCTCGCTTTCGGTTGGGAACTGCCACAAACCGAACCTGCAGATAAACAAATTATAAAAAAATTGATGTGTTCATCAACAAATCATTTGAGGATATTTAATCAAGACACGCAACAAAGGAAACATAACAGTTTGTCATATGAAACTTGAAAAAAAATAATAGCCAACTTCATTGGGTTTCGGCTCCTGATGGCTGCCTCTGTACAGACACAGGCCGAACACCCAGCCGTCACCCGTGGCCATGTTGCCATAATTGCGAGTGGCGCCTGGCACATTCTCATCGTTCTCCGGATCGAACCTGAAGTAAACAAGTTTTACCTACTAGGGTAAACCCGTTGCTACGCAACTGTTTGTTAAATTTACAAAGCCAACTATTTTAAAATAATTATTATAACCCGTTGTTTAAATAAGTTAAACTTGCCCGATTCATTAAAATCTGACTTACATGTTTGTTTGGATGTTAGTTGAAATAAAAAATTTAAGTAATCAAAAGTACGTTACATCAATTACATCACATTACAAAATCCGTGTAAAAAACTTCAGAGCAACCCGTGAAAATTGAACAACTTAATAGCGCCCATTTTTTGTCCATAAACTATTATCATTTCACCCGTCCCGTTGAAAACCATAACATATTTTCATATCATTACCCGACCTCTAATCCATGAAGAGTAGTAGTAACTTTTAAAATAACTTGACCCGACCCGTAATCAATGAATTGATTTGAACGCAGTTTTTTTATTCCTGACTCGACATAATACTGTGTGATATGATAAGCTTGAATAATTTGACTTGTCTTAAGATAATGTCATATACAAAATTACAAATAAAAACCGGTGCAAATTGTTGTCAATAAATTATAATGATTTTAGATCCCGTTGGAAACCATAGCATATTTTATATTTCATGACCGACTTCATAATCAGCAGTGAAGATAAGCTAAATTAACTTCACCGACCCGACCGTAATTAGTGTTTTTGATTATCAATTAAAGTCATTTGATTCAGTCTTTTTGAGATTAGTTTGTTTCAACCCGTTAAAATGAAACGGTTTGATGAGAAATCCAGCTTGATTCAGCTAGTCTGCAGGCCTACTTTTTTATTCTATTCAAGCACAACTGATAATGAAAATTACCACCAGTGCATTAAATCCATTGATTCCAAAATGCATAGAATTTGCAATATTTTTACATTACTAGGGTAAACCCGTTGCTACGCAACTGTTTCTTATGTTTACAAAAATCAACTATCCTAAAAAACATTGTGTAAACCCGTCGGTTAATTAAATAACCGTAATACAAACATAATGAGAGTAACCTATTTACATTCGAAGACATGGAATTTAACCCGTTTATAAAGTTTCTAATGTTCAAATAAAAATAATAGAATCGAAACATACATGAGGTTAAGTTATTTTAACCCGTTGAAATCAAACGGTTTGATGAAAATTACTGCTCTGCTTGCATAATTTCTTTATATTACTCAAACCCAACTGGTAATGAAAAAGATATGTAGAATAATATTATCCGTCCGGTTCATTGGACATCGACATCGACATCGACATCGTCGAATCCAAAATGCACACACTTGGATTGAAATTAAGTTTTTCTCACATACGTTTACTTGAAAGTTTTTTCGTTGTTAAGTTCAGTCACTTGAGGGTACTGATGACTGCAATCTTTGTTGGAAATTTTTCAAGTGAATCAATAGTGTTAATGAATTGCAATTATCATGACCTAACCACCGGTTGAGGTTAGTGTTGATCAGGTTGAAGGGTATGTGATGATTTGTGTTCTTCTTGCCATCAAGAGGGTGACGATGACTTTTCCAAGTTTACCATCAATTGAAGAAAAGGTTTTAGAGACTTATTTTGTTACTTTTAAATGTTAAGTGATTCAATAAAGTGTTAATGAATTGCAATTATCATGACCTAACCACCGGTTGAGAATAGTGTTGATCAGGTTGAAGGGTATGTGATGATTTGTGTTCTGCTTGCCATCAAGAGGGTGACGATGATTTATCCAAGTTTTCACATAAAATAAAAAAGGGTTTGAGAGTTAATTTGTTACTTTTATACTAAAAAAGCGTGACATACATACACACATCGTCTAATTTATATATAGATATGTCATATGAAATAGGCAACACATTTCATAATGATAAACATTCAACTCAGATACTCACAACACAATCATCACCACCCTCTGAGTCACAACCATTTCATTCAACTCAACCCTTAACTCAACCATTAAGCAAACATTCAACCAACCGTCTTTTAGTGGTTCGCCGATCTCCCGTGGTTCGTCTACCCTTGTTGTATTTCGCGGCACCACGGAACAAGCTTTCGTCGATCATAACCAGCTGTTCAGGACCACCAAGTCGAGGTTGAAGTTCTTGTTGCCGGTAGCAGATGCGTCGGCATCGTGCAAACACTCGACCTGCAATTACATATGTAAACATATGTTTGAGAACTATGTATACTATGTATACGAACATTGTACATACACTAGCGGACGAGAAGGGTGAGGGAAATGTTAACACAAAAAAAGATATACACTGACTGACTGACTGTTTACGCTAATCTGTACATGTAAAAAAGTGTAAAACATGGCATTCCCAAATGATTAGGAAAGCGAATTTGAATGCGCGCGCACGTGTTTTGCGTAAATTCCAAAATTCGTAAATATAATGCATTCAAATTATAATCTCTTAACTTAACCAACCAATGGATTTTCGCTGCACATTGGCCGCAGTCGTCATCTGCTGGATATCCAGGTCTTCGGACCATAGGAAGATGATCAGCAACAGTTTTCGAAGCGAAATTTTGCTTTTTGTGGTGTCCCTAAGGAGAGGACTGCTCACAGACCGAGCACTGACTCGCCACCGCATACAAGCCCGCTTTCTGCAGTTGAACTCCAGCGTTTCTTTCTCCTTCTCAACTCTCACCTTCAACTCCTTCTCTTCTTCGCATGTTGGACATTTTTGGCTCATAGGTATCAAGCCAAAAAACTGTAGGTATTCGCCAGCTGCCTTCTCTGTGGATAATCCTCTTATTAGCGTTTCCAGATCCATGGGTCTCAGTACATGATTCATGATGATGTTGTTGTTGATGAGTAATTAGACATAAATGATCAATTAAAGGCAAATCATCAACACCCCTTGATTTCAGGTTGCACAACATTGATGACGTAATCGGCACGTGTGAGGATGTCCCATTGCATCTAGGCACATGCATGCCCTCCCCCCCCACTGGCGGACGAGAAGGGGAGGGAAAAGTGGAATTCCCCCTCTTTGGCGATTGCAAAAGTAGAGTTTGCTCTTCAAGGTGTAGGTAAAATGACCAAATTTCAGTAATTCCCCCTTCTTGGACCAAATTCCCCTCTCTTTGCAGATGGCTCGTCCGCCAGTTTACATATTGTTTACACCGTTTAACCTTGTCAGCACTGGCGGATGAGCCACTCGCAAAGAGAAGGGAATTTGTTCCAAGAAGGGGGAATTGACAGTCTTGAGGATATTTAACCTACACTTAATGAACAAACTGTGATATTCAAACTCGCCAAAGGGGGTATTCCAGTTTACCTTCTCCACCGTGTCCGTTAGTGCTTGTCAATGAGAATGTCCGTGTTATTTAAAGGATCATCGTAATAACAAACGGACAAGAATGTAAGGGTAAAATATACCAAGTTCTAAAGTGATATTTTTCTCCCTATTTTAAATTAAATTGTCTGTTTTATGCCAATTCCATATCCTTAAATGGAATTCCCCTGGTGGAATTCCCCCCATTGAAGCGTTGGATCATCCGCCAGTATGCGTTGTTACCGTAACCCGATTGTTAGCCGCAGCGGATGGTTCTTAGTAAAATTATTTCGTTGGCTTATCATAACTATAGTACAGCTAGGAGAAGTATAATTTGAAAAACCTCAGATTAACTTTTTCAAACTCACAGAGAATTTCGCTCTTTCGCCAATGAATCCTCTCGCCACTGATTGCGAACAAACATTTATGGGGTGGGAGCACTAGCGGAAGAGGGGGTAGAAATGGGAAATAAAATATAACTTCACTTTCTTTGGCAGTTTCAAAAAGTAGATTTTGTTCTTTAAGGTTTAGGTAAAATTACATTATCTCCGCCAATTTCCACTTCTTTGAAAAAAATCTCATTTTTTAGGGGTTTGGCTCGTCCGCCAGTGTGTCAAGATAAAAAGCGACACCTTTCTGTGTATTTTCTTGAGAATGAGACAAATTTGTGTGTGTATGCCACCTGCATGTAATTTTGTAATTGCAATTGTAATTGTATTTTTTTCTGACATCCAAATATTCATGCATATCGTGATTTTATTTTTTTATGAACCAACGACTCAGAAAAGTTGTTTTCTCAGCTCAGTTGTGATAGTGAGCAAGAGCAACATAGGTTCGTTAACATCATAATTTTGGTTGTATTGACAAACGAAATGACTGTCAATAATCATCTGCAGTGGTGGATTAGTAACATGCAGCAGATGGTACAAAAACCGAAAAAACTACTAACCGTCAATCAGCAACGAATTCACGTTTAAATTCATTTGTTGTGTTAAGATCTGAAGCATGTACATACAATAGTACCACATATTTTTTTCGGTTACCACCCGCTACAATGTCTGTCAATCGGTTGCATGCACTAGCGGACGAGAAAAAGAGGAAAAGTAGAAATCTCCTTCTCTGGTGGTGTCAAAAATAGAATTGTTCTTCGAGGTGTAGATGAAACGGCCTGATTCTGGACATTTACCCCTTTGGATAAATAACCCTCCCTTCTGTTTGGAAGATCGACTCGTCCGCCTGTGGTTGCATGTCGAGCATTCATGGAGCGGAAGAGACGAATAAATTCTCAGCAAATAAGCCAGCGATAATTTTAAGAGTAAAACCAAATAACTTTCATGTGAATGATGGCAAAAATATTCAAAGAGTTTATTTCTTCTCTGCCAAATTCGTTCGTCCGCTATTGAAACGTCTCATACTATCGAGTATTGCCATGTGGATGTGACTGTGTTATTATCATGATGACAGACAAAGGAACAAAAGAATGGTTTCCCTCAAGTTAGAGAGCCTCAAGCCTTTCATTTACCAAACGAAATGATATTCAGAACTTTTAATCATAAATATACAAACACATATAATACATAAATCATGGCCAACCAAGCCAACCATCTACGCTAAAACGTCAATCGATGAAACTCTGGAGTAATTTTCCCAAAGAGTGGGGTCGTCACATGTGAAATATGCTCAGCAATTCTTCATAAAAACGATATTTATAAGCCTACGAAAACTCAGTTATTCCGCTACCGTATTTATGAATGTTTAGTCAAGTGCAGGGCGCGTATACACAATCTGTTATAGAGCTGTTAAGAAATGGATTACGGTAGTTTATTAGGTTACGGTATATATTATTCCAGAATGATCTAGAAATGATCACCAAGGGGTAATCGAGGTCACTGAGTCCGAATTTCGTAATGGTTTAATTGTAAACAGCGTCAAAATTGAGATATAAACCGAAAACTCCAGAAGATAACCTTAATCCGGTTATATCCAGTTAATCCCTTCACCCAATCCCAAATCTGACACCGGATATGGATTCCCCATGGCCAGTTACATACCCATACACCTTTACCTTATGAATATATAGCTTGTATCGAAAGTTATAGGTGCGACCCAGTATCGACTCTTATACCCAGTTTTGGATACTGGCGCCCTACGTACTAGATTCGACAGTAGAACATTCGACTGGACCCTTTAGAATAAAAATATAAAAATTGTTTTCGGGTGAATTTCGACATGTTTTCTTGAAATTGAATAGATTGTCTGCTGACTTAACCAACACGTGAGCCAATGGCGATCGCTTCGAATCCGCTGGCACATACGACATTGACGGACATGCCCGGTACCGTGTCGGGACATCCGATCAGTAGTGGTACATGTCGTCCGAGGTAGGGACCGTCGATTGAGCTTTCAATGACATTGCCTGTAATAGGTGAGCGAGATATGTAAGTTTACTCACTCACTCACTCACTCACTCACTCACTCACTCACTCACTCACTCACTCACTCACTCACTCACTCACTCACTCACTCACTCACTCACTCACTCACTCACTCACTCACTCACTCACTCACTCACTCACTCACTCACTCACTCACTCACTCACTCACTCACTCACTCACTCACTCACTCACTCACTCACTCACCCATGACAACATGATCCACATGTTCAGGTTTCAATCCGGCCTCCCTGACGGCAGCTGCTCCCGCGTGCGCAGCCAACTCAGTTGCCGTTTTATCCATTAAAGATCCACCCCATTTACCGAATGGCGTCCGCTTGGCGGCGCACACAAACACAGCTGAGTGTGTGAGTGAGTGAGTGAGTGAGTGAGTGAGTGAGTGAGTGAGTGAGTGAGTGAGTGAGTGAGTGAGTGAGTGAGTGAGTGAGTGAGTGAGTGAGTGAGTGAGTGAGTGAGTGAGTGAGTGAGTGAGTGAGTGAGTGATTGAGTGAGTGAGTGAGTGAGTGTGTGAGTGAGTGAGTGAGTGTGTGAGTGAGCGACTAAGAGGAGGAGGTAGTGAGTAACAGGAATATGTTTACTCTGTCACAGCTCACCTTTTCTAGCAGCCATTTTGTGAGCCTTGCGGACCGGACCGTAGTAATATTGAGCTTTGAAGACCGTACTAATGGTGCCGGTGAATCAGAATATCCAAAGTTTTGTGTAATCTTTAAAAAATAGTTTTATTACAAAGAGTTGTTCAAGTTATTACACAGAATAGTTCGGCTAAGTCACGTGGACAGCTTGTTTATAACTTCTACACGTCAGTAGTTTACTGGACGGTAGTCTAGCAGCATGATAATCATTACAAGTGTTTTATCGATGTTGACTAAAATAATTATCGTTCAGTGTTTTCTCCGAATCATGCTTAAATTTTTTTGCGCAATTGAGCGCAGAGTGTTGTGATACTGTATTTTACACTAATGTTTACCAATGCATTATATATTTTATATTTTGGTTACTTTTATTTTATTAAAACACTTCTTTTAATAAATGATATAACTTTATAGACATATCTGAGTCGATATATTGGACCACCTCTACATAATCATCTGAGGGACGAACTGTTATTGGTTATACAATTTGATGACACCCTGTATTGATCATGCACTAATTGTTTATCAATGTCCATAACGCAGTCGCATTGGAGTCGCCAAGACATCAACAACAAAAAATTATAGTTTTTGCAGAATCACGATTGAATCACTTAATTAAGTTACATTGATCGTACGTGAATAAGGATGGACATCAGACAGCGAGATGTTTACGTCAATTTTTGTTTTCACGTTTTTTCAGTACGCATGGCGATCAATCACAAGGCGGTCATTACTAAGTGGACACAACAATCTTTGATGAACCAGTCTGCAGCATTGCTCATTGAATAAATGATAATGATGGACGATCGAAATGATCAATCCATCTTAGATGCTGTTTGTTTCTCTCTCTGTAGTTAATGCTTCCATGTTTAATTGCTTTAATCGTTGGTTATGACCAAAACGCAAAGAATTTGCATTGATTTCTTCATTTCGCTTCAACGCCAAAATAAAAATATTGACGAAAACTTACACATAGTAATCACACATACCGTACGTAAGGTAATACTGCGTTTCAAAGGAAGAATTGACGGATGGGCGGAAAATGGTGATAGAAAAACAAAGAATTCTCGATATAATATAAATATGCACAGTAGAATATTTCATATTGAATAGTACATCTCATAATGAGGAAATTTGCACACAACATTTAGAATCAATGCAAATCTTGTAAGTTTTGAAAACACATGTAATGTAAATAAAAGTAACACTAAAAATAAAATACAGACATCAATTCAATAACGTTCGAGTATCAAAACTCAAACTTTACATTGAATTTCGTCGCTGGTGTAGCACGATTTGCGATTTGTTGTTGTTGTTGTTGTTGTTGTTACGTTAATGATCGTTTGTAAAAAGGTCCATAAGTGAATACCATACATGTCTGCAAAATAACTGCGATGAGTTCAATGTATGATGCTAATGTTGTTGTTGTTGTTGTTGTTGTCGTTGATGTTGTTGATGTTGTTGATGTTGTTGATGTTGTTGTTGTTGTTGTTGTTGTTGTTGAAGATGATGCTCAGGACAACACCAGATTCTCAAAGATCATGGCCATGCCCATACCACCACCCACACACGCCGAGCCAACACCGTATTTGGCCTTGCGACGTCTGAAATCAGGTAACATTAGGTAACTGTTCTAAACTAAACTTTCATCAGCATAACTTTTTTACTGGGACTTCTTCCCTACTGAAGCCGACAGGACTGACTAATACGATATCATAATGGTGCTTTCGTAGCGGTCGGGGGCGTTGGTTTAGCTGGCGGACAATGGCAGAAACCCCCCGAGCAACGCGTCAGATTCTGTGTCTCAACTCAGATTTCGAGCCAGGACCATCAGTTTTCGAGCACTAGGCTAAACTGGACACTTGACTTGACAGCCGACAAACCATCAATACCACAACCAACTTCAACTCGTGCACAATATGCGCACTGATCCGCGCTCCACTCGCACCCAGCGGATGGCCGACCGCGATCGCACCGCCGTTCTGGTTGAGCTTCTCCGGGTCCAGGCCGTCGTCCATTAGTGCCTTCTGACAGGCCAGGGTCTGGGCGGCGAACGCCTCGTTGATCTGAGTGAGTGAGTGAGATAGTGAGTGAGTGAGATAGTGAGTGAGTGAGTGAGTGAGTGAGTGAGTGAGTGAGGGAGTGAGTGAGTGAGTGAGTGAGTGAGGAAGTGAGTGAGTGAGTGAGTGAGTGAGTGAGTGAGTGAGTGAGTGAGTGAGTGAGTGAGTGAGTGAGTGAGTGAGGGAGTGAGTTGAGTGAGTGAGGGAGTGAGTGAGTGAGTAAGAGAGGACGAGCCAGCAGACGGGTGAGTGTGAGAGAATGAGTAAGTGAGTACATCAACATGATTAGCTAATCACATACCTCCACCAGCTCCATATCCTTGAAGGAAAGTCCGGTCTGCTTGAAGAGCTGCTGAATGGCGGGTACTGGTCCGATACCTGAAAACACACACTTCGAAGATAGATAATATTATATGGTAAACTTCAAAAGACATACATGACAGAACACTGATTGCAGAACAATATAAGCCGTAAAAATGCCACACTTCCAGACAAAGAAGTTTAAAACTTTTCAGGTACTAGTCAAGTCATTGGCAATGAATGATTCGTGTTAACGATCCATAATTTTGGTAGAACATAAAAATTGATGAATAATGCGATAATCATACAAATAACGTTTAATAATACAATAATTAAAAACAACCCCTTAATCTTGATATAACATAAAAATCTTGCAAATAACAACATCACAAGTATTATAAACAAAACATAATAAATAGCTAACCCATAATCTTGGGATCGCATCCCACCGTCGAGTACCCGACCAATCGAGCCAACGGCGTCAGCTTGTGTTTTTTGCAGGCCTCTTCTGACGCGATCACCAGTGACGCCGCACCATCGCATACACCCTGATATTGTTAACATAAGTTACTCACTCATTCATTCACTCACTCACTCACACACTCACTCACTCACTCACTCACTCACTCACTCACTCACTCACTCACTCACTGGCTCACTCACATTGACTCACTCACTCACTCACTCACTCACCGAAGCACTGCCGGCACAAGTGAGTCCGTCCTTCTTAAAGGTGGGTGGCATGGCAGCCAACTTGGCCAAACTGGTTTCCCTCGGGTGTTCGTCCACTTCAAACGATACCTTGCCTTTGCGGGTCTTCACCTCGATCGGCGTGATTTCTTCTTTGAACACACCGGCGCTTTGACCTGCAATTGAAGGAAACTGAAATAACATGTGAAATTTTCGTATATGTTCTTCAAGGTATTTCCATCTCTATTGAATAGATAAATTTGATAAAAAGTTAGCGCTGCGGCACTAAAACTTTTCAATTGGGGAAGTCAGCATTATTTGTGGAAAAATACAATTTACACTGAATGAAAAAAAATCGAGTACGTTACGTTGATAATGTGAATGATGCGATGATTCTCAATGTTTAAGTTTAACTACAGAACACCATTTCTCAGTCAGGTGTTACATAAAGAAACTGAAATACAAAAAATACGCAAGACTTTATTTTCAATAAAAAAGCCCGAACCCAGCTGGTACAATCGTTGACTGCGTTCGGCGTATTTGTCGCAGTCGGCCCTCGTGATCTTGTACTTGGCACCCAGAATCTCGGCCGTAATACCCATTGGCATCTTGATATAACCATCCGATAAACCCTCCCACAGAAGGTCTTCGAACTGAAAAAAATGTATCTTCAACTCATTTGTAAGCCTTAATTTAGTAGCAAAACCAATAATATGCGAGCTACATGGAAACTCGAACTCAAAACTGTCGGAAACAATACCAAAATGTCAGTTTGTGTTAAAAACCACGCGGGGTGGAATCGATAATTCAAACTGCACGAAACATGATACATGACGTTAACTTCAAGTACTAAGTAACAATGATAATGATCAAGCCGTACGACAAAGTAACCTTGTAATCCTTGGCCAACTGTGTGCCGAATCGAATGTTTCTGACGACGAATGGTGCCTGTGACATGTTCTCTGTACCACCTGCTACCACCACATCAGCTTCGCCCAGTTGGATCATCTAAAACATTCAGTAATCAGTCATTGTAACATTTCTAGCCGATAATCATTGACCCATTGTAACAGTCAGCGCATTAACTAGATTCAGCATTTTTTTATTATATTTTTTCATCACTTATTTGATAATTATATGATTTCATTGATTGAAAAGAAGAATAGTTTGGCGCAGAATCATATCCTGATTATACCGGTAAGAGAAACAAAACAACAGTGAATTTCATTTACCACCACCAACATTTTTATATTCTCTTATCTGTATTCTGCATTTTTATGTATGACATTTCTGTATTTTTAGGTATTTCGGTTGCATGTATCTATCGCAATTAATTTTGTGCTCAACTGTACCCAGTCTGCTAACTGACCATTAAAGCGATGATGATGATTATGAATTTTTTCATTCTGGTATTTCAAATATAAACAAAAAATAATATTTAATAACCCTGGCGGCAGTGGCAACGGCTTCGAACCCGCTGGCACACAACCGATTGACGGTCAGACCGGGCACCGTTTCGGGGGCACCGATTCGCAGGGCCACATGACGACCGAGGTAGGCACCATCCGGGGAACTCGGGATTACGTTGCCTAAAGTGTTTTAATATGAATTGTTTATAACAATGATACAACTGAATTAGAGACGTGTCTCTTTTTCTTTCACTAACTGAAAGACTGGACCAAAGCACAGGCTAAATTTTCTTGGATGAAACATGGTAGAATAAAAAGCAAAGTTACTACTCAGAAACTCATCATTGATCATCAAATTATCAGATATCAGTTGTGAAATATTGGTTTGAACTTGTACAGTGGTGGGCAGCGGGGGGGGGGGGGGGGGGCGCCCCCCCCCCCAAAAACAGGGTGGGAGGGTGCCCTTGATCGATCGACCGTAAGAGAGATTTTCAGAATTGACCCATTGACCGTAACGGTCAAAATTTGAGAGAATGTACTGTCAAAATGACCTAAAATTACACGAAATCGCCTAAAAAACGACCAAAAATTGGTCGAAAACGTTTCAAGTTTAAATTTTTTTTCAAAAATTCGTTGAAAACGTTTTAAATTAAAAAAACAACAACCAAAAATTGGTCGAAAATGTTTCAAGTTTTAAAATCAGTGTTCGTTGGATCGATTCGATGCACGATATGATGATTGATGTATGGTGCTGGATGATATACTCAGTACTGTATTATCAACCAACACTGCGCGCCACTAGATACGTTTCTAATACAAATCAGTGGGCTAAATGCTGAAGTTTCGATGCTGTGCACTCAACTTGTCAGTTTTCAGATCTTTCTGATACAAATCTGCGGGCTTCAAAATGCAAAAATTTCGGCGCTGGGCGCAACTCAGCCTGTCACTTTTCAGCTATGTTTCCAATACTAATCAACGGGCTTCAGATGCTAAGATTTCGGAGCTGTGCACCACTCAGCCTGCCAGTTTTCAGATATGTTTCTAATACAAATCAGCGCACTTCAAATGTTAAAATTTCGGCGCTGCGCGCCAGTCAGCCTGGCAGTTTTCAGATATGTTTCCTATACGAATCAGCGGGCTTCAAAATGCTTAAGTCTCGACGCTGTGCACCACTCAGCCTGTCAGTTTTCAGATATGTTTCCAATACAAATCAGCGCGCTTCAAATGCCAAAATTTCGGCGCTACGCGCCACTCAGTTTGTCAGGTTTCAAATAAGTTTCTAATACAAATCAGCGGGCTTCAAAATGCCAAAATTTCGGCGCTGCGCGCCAGTCAACCTGTCAGTTTCCAGATATGTTTCCAATACAAATCAGTGCGCTTCAAATGCCTAAATTTCGGCGCTGCGCGCCAGTCAGCCTGTCAGTTTTCAGATATGTTTCTTATACAAATCGGCGGGCTTCAAAATGCTTAAGTTTTGACGCTGTGCGCCACTCAGCCTGTCAGTTTTCAGATACGTTTCTAATACTATTCAACGGACTTCAAAATGCAAAAAAATTCAGCGCTACGCGCTATTCAGCCTGTCAGGTTTCAGATATGTTTCTAATACAAATCAGCGGGCTTCAAAATGCCAAAATTTCGGCGCCGCGCGCACTCAGTCTGTCAATTTTCTGTTATGTTTCTTATACAAATCAGCGGCTTTCAAAATGCCGAAATTTCGGTCATTATTTCGAGCCATTACTGATGTTTTTGAGTTAAAAATTCGACTTCATTTAATGTTGACCGTCATGCCCCCCCCCAAAATCGAAACCCGGGAGGGTGCCTGACCGTAAGCCCGATTTTTGAAAAAGTGTATGACCGTAACGCCATTTTGGCCAAATTCGCTGCCCACCACTGAACTTGTACGCCACCGGATATCAAGATAAATATTTACTGAAGCCAACAGGACACACTAATACCATCGTATCAGAATGGTGTTTTCGTAGCGGTCAGTGAGTTGAGTAATCTGACGGCCAATGATTAAAACACCATAGCAAAGCAACGCGTCCTCTGTGTCTCATGTCAGGTGTTTCAAACCAGGACCACCAGTTTCCAAGGCTGGCGTCCTACGCATCAGATTAGACAAGCGACCACATAAGCATGTAACGAGAAATCCCAACCAATGACAACTTGATCGATATCCTTGGGATCGAGTCCAGCATCCCGGACTGCAGCCTCACTGGCATGTACCGACATATCCGTGGCCGAGTGTCCCAACATCGAACCACCAAACTTGCCGAACGCCGTGCGCTTCGCCGCGCAAACGAAAATTGCTGAAATTAGTTGTTATTTTGCTATTAGTTACGTATTATTATTATTAGTTGTTACTTACGTCACTATTTTTGTAGTTGTACGTGAAAATTTTGCCTGCCCTAATCTTTGAAAGTACGTAAGCCTATTAGTTAAATAGTTACAGCCTATAAAGTTCAGTTACTCTAATCTGTTCCCTCGTATATATGCTTACCACGACAATAGCAACATTTCTTACTACAGCAGTCACGCTCAGATTGGATTCAGGATATGACATACGCTACAATCAATCAATTCATGTTCGGATCTGAAGCTCCGCTCAATTAATGCATCGTACCCAACCACACGTACATAATCAGTGTGACGGTGATTATTCCACTATATTTCTGATTTGGTAACCAACTTAGTTACAACTTGTTTACTCTGAATATATTTACGATTAGTTCTCGAAACATAAACTCCCCACTTATGACTGAATCATACATTACTTACAATCTCGTTGCTGTGACATAATAACTGAATAACTTTGATATTGATAGGCAGTAACCTTTCTTGGCCGCCATGAATACGTATGCCTTTGTGGAGTAGAGTGCGGGCTGTGTGACGTACCAGTGATGGTTGGCAACGAGTCGATTATTGACCGTACGTTTGTTCCACCTTCGGACGACGGCCGCGTAAACTGATCTGGATTTCAGGGAACTGATAACCGATTCCAGAGAACTGCGCTTGGGCATATTAATATGGAAAGTTTGTTGAAGACGATTCTCAGTTTAATTGACAGTAATCAAGGTGTTTTGAGAGCAGATGATGATATAACGGTTCGGTAGTAAATATTGACCATGTGTGGTTCACATGGTCGGATGGGTTGATTTCACCATGGAATCGTGATCAGCAAAATATGAAACTCCAAACGCCGATGATCAGGGTTTCAAGTTTTATTCAATTATTCTCCAGTCTTCTCGACTTCTCAGTATTATTGTTATAATATTATAGTTGTATATTCCGAAGTCAGTATAATATCTATCGAATACGGTCGATGTCAGCTCAGGTCAGACCATTATTTCAGCCAGCCAGTGGTAGAGGAACATACAGTTAGGATCGCGGTAGCGATGGCGTAAGTCAACGAATTTCTTCGTTTTGTTCCAATAACAAATCGGCAATTTCTCAGCCGAGTGAATGATCAAATGCCAAGAAGATGATTTTCTGGTGGCAAGATTGAGTCAACCATACTTCATTTTCGCCTTTATAATGTAGACCACGTGACTAAAAAGTCAGTGTGCGTCACACATAAACGAGACGCGACTTCTGTCATCACTGGCGGACGAACCAATCCTACTAAGGGAGGGGAACTTCGTCAAAGAGGGGGGAATCGGCAGTTTGGAGGCCAATTTCACCCACACCTTAAGAAACAAACTCTACTTTTCAAAACCACCAAAGAGGGGAATTCCAGTTCTCCCTTTCCCGTCCGCTAGTGTCTACCATCATAAGACTTTACGAAAAAAAACGACGTTCAACTTGAACAGCCAACAAATACGACCGACCGAAAGCCAGTCGTCCCGGAAACTAGTATCCATATGACGGGAAACGTGAGTTTGCCGACATTTTGTTCGGTGTATAAAAATACCACTTGGAGTGTTCAGTTGTACTCGTACAATAGACGAGCGATCAGGTAAACAAAAAATTTCGTAGATTATGAAAAATCTTGTCATTGATACACATAAAAATCTTCACTCATGGAAACCGTCAGAGGAAATTTACTCTCTCTTTCTCTCTCGTCCGCTGGTTCAACAGCTGTCTTCCATTTCGGGCTCATAATTCACTGAACGTGACTATTTGACAAACGGGAAATCCGTGTTCCATTTTTATACCTGACGTGAAATATGACGTGACCCACTGACTGACGCACCAGCATATTATTAGAGCACTTTTGATAAAAGAGCCGTCGAGCCGTGATCAATTAAAACGAATCGTGGTGTGGAGTTAAACTATTAGTCGAAAGGTTTCGAATCTAAGACCACTTTGTTGGTGGACACAAAACGTAGGAGATACCATACAGATTATAGAATATCAAGATAGATAATCACTTTCGTAGATCTGGAATCAACCAAATAGCCTCAAACAAGTAGCCAATGCGAGTTCAGTAAAACATTTTCAGCAGTTTCTAGAGTACTCATTTATAACTCAGAGTTTGCTAATGGAATCGCAATACTAACAAACATATTTTTTATAGCAAACACCACTACTTTAGGAAAAAATATAGTATTCAAAAAGTGCTCAAATAATTCTACACTTTCATTAAACTGATTAGGAGTCGTGACTGATAGTCGAAGAATACATGTCACGTAATAGAATAATCATCGTAGTCAAATAATAGGTATCTTGTTTTCACTTATGTACGTAATGTTAAAGATACCAGCGGTACACGGTCAAAGTACAAACTCTACGGGTGCAGACACTCACTGCCAACAGCCCGTTGATAGCGAAACATTGCCAGTGTTTCGTTGTTCGGTTGCACGAACAGTAGCGAAACATCGAACCGTAACGTGGTTACATTTACGAACGCCTTGAAATCGGCATGGCAACCTTTCAGCTGATCTGACACTAACGGCTGAGGAACAGAGTGACTAAAATGATTAAAATCATCATTCGGTGACTGATTGAAAAACGATTTCTATACGTGACATTGATAGGCTGTCTGATAAGTAAACAATATAAGATGACATTTGCTGACAGAGCCTTGATATTGGCACTTGACCTTGCTGACTATGACTGATAATGGAACACGCTTACTTAATAAATGGAATCCGAAAACTTCAAAATTCCAAAAAGCATGAATTTTCGATGTTCTGTAATGAACCTTATAACCCTTGCGCTCGCGCATGTTTGCTCAATACTGATGATAGCAAGTAGTTTGTTGTTGTTAACAAACATACATGGAAATATAACTTTTTTTCCGACGTTGATGTGCGTGTATTTACGTGACTGACTATCAGTTAGAGTAGTCGTATAGACGAAAATATCAAGACGGTCACTCAACTGTTACTTTACAATTATAACTAGTTCAACAATCTTATAGAATGTGAACATTATATATGGAAACAAACAATCAAATATGTAGGTGGTATGTTGTATCCATTATGTCAAAATGTATAGTTGAAAACCATGTCATAGTCATGGAAAAACATTTACATTATAAAAATATTTCTGAAATGCGGTGATTAGCAAAGATCTTACCAAATATTCATGTGACTGAATAATATTCTAATTAACTCGCCAATAATCGATAGAATATAAATTAGTGAGACACTTTACGGAGCACAAAATCCTCCATATTTACCACAAATTATTATATATTTACCACTCAAAGTGGTTTCAAAAGATAGATGAACTGAAGTAGTACATAAAACAAGTTATGGAGTAAAATACAATATAGTAAAACGACCGTATTTATAAAGTAACAATGAAATCAACAGTAGACAATTGTTATGCACTATGGATACCATGTTGATTTTTACAGAACTTTGCTGAAAATGATCTTATAGCAATGAAAATGCAACACGACACGGTACACATAATCCATCATTCAAATTAATAAAGAACCAGTTTGACAATGATAAAAATTAATTATAATTTTGTATGATTCTTTCATTGACGTCAAAAATTTTAAAGATTTTGAACTGAAGTTAAATAATGAAAAATGAACATGCGGAAGGGAAAAACCTGTGAAGTAATTACGTTTTCAAATAATAAAAATCTACCCAAATATCTGGGATTTTCTTATCATAAACGAATCAACGGGATCACAATTAATCGTGGGACTGGGACGCCAAAGTGTGGGGAACAAAGACTTTGAAAATAGTATCAATTTCAAATGGAAATTAGACGAAATTACGGTGATTATATCACGTCACGATATAGGGATATACTATTCTTATATTGTTATCTATCACTTATTCGAGTAAAAGTATAAACCAAAACAATACCAAATTTCGTCTGATTTTAGTTTTAAAAAAAAGTGACGGGCGTTAAAAACAAAATTGAGTATATTCAGATACAATTTTGATATCAAAAGCCAGCCACATTATCCAACAATATATGACTTGATCTTGAGCCGATGCCAAAAATACCCGTATGATTCTTTATTCTTTGTATGTAAAAATCGGTTTATTCACCAAAGAAAGTTTATAGTCGGAATTTTGATTCTTGATTTATTCTGTGCAGACGAACAATAATACGCTGTCTTCATCGTGTTTAGCCGGCTGAGCAACATACAGGGTCGAAACATTCAATTCAAAACATCATTTAATCTCGATGTTTCAGCCCTGTGTATTGCATAGTCGCCTGAACTCGACGAAGACGACGGTAGTATTGTTTCTCTGCACGAAATGAGAATAAAAATTTCGACTATACCCATTGAAAAGGATACTCTATAGCAAGTGGTTCAGATCAAACCATAAGGAAGACACTACCCGCTAGTGTAATAAATTATAGTCTACCGCTTCCCGCGCTCCTTGACCTTAACACCTTTGGCCAAGTCCTCTTCATTCACGTGTTCATCTTCTTCGTCATCCGTGTCTTCTTCCGTTGATGATTCCTCTGATGAACTGGCCGGAAGGTAGTCCCGACCTGAAAGTATTGAACAGTGATGAAACAGAAACAGTAAAATCAGTTTTTGGGTTGTTATATTCAACTTATTTATATGGTAAACTAATCCAATTTACGGATGACGAAAAAAAATTGAAAATTTAAATTACGAAATTTTTTCAATTCAAATTTCAGTTGGGGCTGGGGCTATGCTACTAATAGTCCCACAATTTTTTCCTATCAGTAAAAAGGCGCAGAACGGAAAAGAGGAGACGAAACGGTTTGATATATTGTATCGCCAAGGAATCCAGCACATTATATCCACCTCGATGGCTACAGCACATGTGCATCCTATATTTGCATGACCAAATTACGGATAAATATAGTAACATAAAAAAGTTAATTATTGATTCACAAAAAGCCGTAGTAACAGCTTTACGTTAAGTACAGAAGGAAAATGAAAGAGGTGTGAACTGTGTAACTTAAAATAGTTACACAGGTAGAGAAAGGTAAAGAAACCCTACCCGTACTTTTCAACCCTACCGTAAAACATCGGAAGCTATTCGTTGTTTATGCTGTAATATTTTCGAATACTACAGACAGGGGTGGGCCGGGTTTTTTGGCGTTTTGCAGGGGGTGGGGGGAGGTAGAATTTTGAAATCTCAGATTACCCCCCTCACCCCGAAAAGCGGGGGGGAAAGGTCGGGTAGGGGGGGGGGGGTAGAAAAAATTCTTCGCAAAAAAGCCTTGTTTTTTGCTTGTTTTTGCAACAACAAAAAAAATCTTCTACTATAAGGTATAAACATCACATATACCGTTTTTTTTCAGGTTTTAACCAAAAAAATTGACCCAGAAAACGTGTTTGTTCAAAAAAAAATTCTCACAGCCAAAATTTTTTGAAAAATGAGCCTCAAAATCGAGGTTTTGAGGCCGATTTTCTCAAAAATTTCGAGTAGGGGGAAGGGGGTAGGCGACCTAAATTTTTGTCTAGGGGGGAGGGGGTAGGCTACCCGCCGACCCTGAAAAGTGGGGGGTAAACCCCCACCCCCCAGCGGCCCGCCTCTGACTACAGGCTACCACTAACCAGATTGGTCAGGCTGTTCCAGGATTTCATCGTCATCCATCTCGGTGAACTCAACGATGCCGCCATCATCATCGTTGTCACCACCTTCGTTCAGTTTGGCTGATTCAGGCAGCTCGCCGTACAGTTTCAGGTTGCGCGCCTCCTCCTGATTGTACTTGGAGATCACGTCGGCCTGAAAACAAGTATTGGTGAAAATTTATCTTTTATCCCACATTTAACAGATTACATACCATGACCCTTGTTCAAGATTCAAGATTCTGTATTTCAAAATTACTGAAGCCATCCAGGCGCACACTGACGGACTACGATATACGATATTACGATATTATGTTTTATTCGCAACTCTGAATAAGTTGGGGATGAGCGGCAAGAGCCCCTCAAAATAACATTTGAAGTGGATAATAAATCGAGATTAATAGTTTTGGTTTTGGTTTTAAAGCTCAGACGAATCAGAGAATATATATATAGGTAAAAGTAATTATAGATCAGATCGAGGCAGTAGTAAAAGGAGCAAATGAAAAGTGAAAGTTGAAAGTGGTGATCGCAATGATAATAATCTGTGATAATATAGATAACGTTAACCATGAATCGCATTAGGTAAGGCAAAGAATTTGGCTTTAACGCATTGTTTAGAGAAAAACGTTGGGAAACTTATTGAAGGTATTATCAATTAGTTGTTTTGTATACCGTGGGGAATTTATATATGATTTAAAATCATTTATAGATGGAGATGCCACCACTTCAGGTGGAAGGGAGTTCCATAGTTCGTAGGTTCTATAAAAGATCAGGCGAGATCTTTGGGTACTTTTAAGGAACGGTCGATGTATTTTGAATTCATGTCCCCTGGTGTTCGATTCAGATAATGTGACGAAGTCTGAACTATTGACGTGCATGAAGTGGTCATGGAATAGCTTGTAAAGGGTGGTTAGGTCGGTTTTCGTCCGACGTACAATGAGTGGTTCGATATTAAATTGTTCGCATAATTCCAAGTAAGCGGTCTTTTTCACCGAAGAATGTTGGAGGTACTTTAAAAAACGTTTCTGAACAGATTCGATTAGTTTTATTGAACCGACTTGCGAAGGATTCCACAGAATTGACCCTGATTCAAGTATGGGTCTCACGTATGTTTTGTACATTTGTAGACGAAAGTTCGTATTTCGAATTCGGAACAGTCTATTTGTAACGTTTAATTGTCGGCTAGCTTTAGTGGTAATTTTATCAATTTGACGTTTGACTCCGAGGTCGGATTCAATTATGATTCCCAGATCACGAAAATTATCGTAAAGTTGAACTGGTTCACCAAGCATAGTGTAATTAGGTGGATCCACAAGAGAAATACTCGATTTCGTACCAACACTCAGGATACCGCATTTTGGCACTGATATCGTAAGTCCATGAGAGCATAGCCAATCGCAGACTGAATCAATGTCTTTCTGAAATTTTAACATGTCTTCTTGGCAGGTGATTGGTGCCATAAGCTTGATATCATCAGCGTACAACTTAATTTTAGCAAACGAGACTTGATTAGGAATATCGGATAAGAAGATTGTGAATAATAAAGGTCCGAGTACGCTTCCCTGAGGTACGCCTCTATTGATAGAATACAGAGAGGATGAGTTATTCCCGATTGATACTGAAATTGATCTACCGTAAAGATAGGACGCAAAGAAATTAATCATTGTTTGGTCAAAATTAAGGCAACGTAACGCATCCAACAAATAATTATAATCAATCGTATCGAAGGCCTTGGAGAGGTCTAAATAGAAAATGTCTGTCCTGTAACCCATCTCTAGCCAAACCTCCGAAGGGAGGGGAATCTCTCGAAAGATGAAAGAAGGGGGTGGAGTGGCAGAAATTGAGTCATTCACACCTTAATGAACAAACTCAACTTTTTGAAACTTCCAAAGAGGGGGAATGCCAGTTTTCCCAATCCCTTCTAGTGCGCTAGTGCAGGCAAACCAAGACCATATCGGAGGCGTGATTTTTGTAGTGACCAGACAGCGTTGAATAAACTGATGGGATAAACAATGGCAGAAACTCCAAAGCAACTCGACAGTCTCAAGCTAGTTTTCGAGTCAAGACTATCAGTTTTGGGCACTAATAGACTAGACAGGCGACAATTATGAAATTGGCCAACATTATCGTATATTTAACAGCTCGCATACTCAATCATTTAATGAATATTCAACGATTCAATGGTTTCTTCAGTTGAATTTTATCATGGTGACCAGGGGTGGGCCGCTGGGGGGGGGGGGTACCCCCCCCCACTTTTCAGGGTCGGCGGGTAGCCTACCCCCTCCCCCTAGACAAAAATTTAGGTCGCCTACCCCCTCCCCCCCCCTACTCGAAATTTTTGAGAAAATCGGCCTCAAAACCTCGATTTTGAAGCTCATTTTTCAAAAATTTTTGGCTGTGAGAATTTTTTTTCGAACAAACACGTTTTCTGGGTCAATTTTATTGGTTAAAACCTGAAAAAACCGGTACATGTAATGTTTATACCCTATAATAGAAATTTTTTTAGCAAAAGCTTTTTTGCGGAAAAAATATTTTCCTACCCCCCCCCTACCCGACCTTTCCCCCCCCCACTTTTCGGACAGGTCGGGTAAAATAGGTTTTTCTGTCGGCTACCCCCCCCCACCCCCTGCAAAACGCCAAAAAACCCGGCAAACCCCTGATGGTGACTCAATCAAAACGGTTATTATTTGTAAGCTTTTCCGTCGAAATCGATAGATCATCTTCTCTTCTATATTGTCATTTGCTTAACTTCTGAAGAGCTGCTAATATATTAAAGTTTCTAGCCTATCACTGGCGGAGCCAATTCTCCAAAGGGAGGGGAATTTCGTCAAAGAGGGGATGGGAAATTGGCTGTTTTCAGGCCATTTTAACTACACGTTAAGGAACAACTTATACTTTTTGACAACACCAAAGAGAGAGGAGTTCCACTTTTCCCACCCCTTCTCGTCCGCTAGTGTAGCCAATTATTTCAGCTTACCAGCAAAGTAGTAAACGAATTCATCTCGCAGAAGTTCATCGTAGACTAACAATGAACTTAAAAAAGTATCAAGAAAAATTCCTAACATGCCAACTAGAATGTAATCAACCTTGTCATCCTGGTAATCCCTCAATCCGATAAGTATGATGTCGGATGTGTTGATCCAAACCTTCTTCCTCATTTTACCGCGAATGTGACACAACCGATTGCGACCATCGAAGCAGTACGCCATTAACCGACCGTTGCCCAGCATCTTCAGCACTTGCGCGTATTCTGCAATTATTATAATAAATAGAAACCAAATACATTTTTTATGAGAAAAGCTAAATTATTATATTTATACCAATACCGCACTGCGAGATTCAGATACACAGGTAAATTGCAAAAAAAACCAGACGATGGTTTGCATGGGGAAATGAAATGGTAAAGAAAAAAGTACATGATTGAACAGTTTTTTTCAAAGTTCCGACTTACGGGTGTTACCAAGTCAGAAGTTTTATTCTGACGCTCTAATTAAGAAAACAAAGCGTCGAAACCACTAGCGATTTTCGGAGTAGTTTTTTTTTATTTTGTTGAATTTAATAATTGTTCCCAAATCTTCATTCTAACGGGTCTTTTATGCTTGACTAGCCAAACTGATGAGCCAGTCGTTCACAAGAACGAGAGCATATTCAACGCAGTTTTGAATTCAATATACCTAATAAATTCAAAGGATCAACACATTTTATTTAGTGACACCAACCAAGGCAGTTTTTTTATTATAAAACTAATCAAATGTTAGTCGACATTTGACCAACCCTGTCCATCCTCTTTGTACACGAGCTCGCGCTTGGCAATATCATTCTCGTTCTTTCCACGACGTCGATTCTTACCTCCCTTTCCCTTATTCTTCGGCATGATTGGTTGAGTGGATTACACGCTGTTTAGATGTCAAATATATGAATCAGTGGAGTTTTACTGAATTTCTGAAAATCAAGGGTTTCGACTCAGTGGTTCGCAATGAAATTATGAAGTTTGGAGAGCGATGAGAATGAACACGAACAAATATATGTACTATGTACAGATATTTTTTATCAATGTACCAAGATATCAGGACAGCAGTGCAATATAGTTCACAAACATACATAATTTAGAATGACCTAAACTGAAATGAGAACAAAGAATTTAGAAATGCAGTACGTACATGAACTAAAGTCTGCAAATAATGAACACTTATGTAAAAATGGGTATGAGAATGACGCCATTTTCACGTCATCTGAAATAAAAAAATCAGGGGAATCTTGATAATGACTCATCGTATCCAATGTGTTTTTCTGATCTTTTCTGTATGTGAGCAACCGTCCGTTACAAACCGTTGTGAAACCCGAACAAATTCTAACAATTTTCCACGACTACTTTGTCACCAGTTTACATTGTCGAAAGAAATGCGTGGGTGACTTGTCCTGTTGAACTATGTGGTTGTTAGTTTGTTCACACATAAGAATGATAAACCTAAGTTTGTTAAAGGAATCCCAAAGATTATAACATCATCAGTCAAAAAACGGGAACATTTAGTTCATGAGAAGAACAGTCGACTGATACAGAAGAAACAATATCTTCAGTGAAGTCAAAATAGAAAACGAACGGCTTATTCAGTCATGTAAATCTTGACATAAACTCTTGGAACAATAATGAACTAAGGCAAATGAAAGAATAAACATAAGATACCGATATGTTAGTGTTGAATTGAAAAAAAACACAACGAACTGATTCTGTAAAAAAAACAAGTAACTAACATACTGAAGCGCAAATAAACGATGATAGACAACAAAATTCGTCCATTTTATATGTGAACACTTTTAGGAAACGATTCGCTGTACAGTGTACATACCTACCGTGGCGGCAATCTGAAGTCCCAACCAAAATAAAGCAAACATAAACAATAATAATTTCCAACCAAACAAGTACTGTACTACAACTGCATTTTGGTTTAAAAGGTATGAATGGATACGCCATTAATCTTGCCGTCACTGAAACAAAGTCAAGTTCCCAAAATTGTCCATAGCTCATTTATTTTAGCCACAGTCAAATACGATAAATAAATATAATCAACCAAATTCACATAATAACCAGTAAAATATAGCAATAATAATATTGATGTGTATAAATGATTGATATGAATGAATCATTTGACAAAATCGAAAAAAGGCATTATGGTCAACATGAGATAAAATTCCAGGAAGGCATCAAAATTATAAAATATACAAAGTGAAAATACCCATTTTGCACAAATGTACAAATTATATTATGTAGGCACCGTAACCGAATAATTCAAAGCACGGTATGAAGAGATTTATGAATAACCGAGTACCAAATAAGGCAAGCTAAATAGGTGACATATGTATGTCAATAACTTTTGTCAGCTATGACTTGCTATTTCACTAACTTTTCAGTAAGTTTCCTGTTGAAATCATTCACTTGTCTTCAACTGATTCCGAATTGGCCTTTACTTTAAAACCTTGTTTTAGTTTTGAAGTACAAAAAAAATTACGCCAATTTGCAGAACTACTAGTCATGATTGAGTGGAATACTGAGTTGGAATATAAACGTATGCAAGAAAAAAATTAGCAGCCGAACCGTATACACTAACCCTTTTCAAGAAACAGTAATCTTCGTAAATAATTTTATGAACAGTTCAACAAATTCTAATATTTTTCTTTAAGGGGTTCGTAACGGGAACGTTAAGGGAATGGTTCATGTAATATATTTCTTGGCGTAACACTGCTCTGACTGGTTGGTTTTTTTTTTAAATTTTCTATACACAAATGAATTAATCAAGCGAATAATGATCTAAACACCACTGGGCGGATTGTAGTGATGTTGCCAGAACACGAGCACAAACGTGATGACGTACATCGCGGCCGCTATCCAACAATTGTAGGCCGTCGCCGTGTACCGCATGTTCATCTTCTCGATCTGAAATAGCAAACATTCTGATTGTTCATACTGGGATATTTCATCATCACTGAAACCATCAAGGCGCACAATGATACGTTATCTAAATGGTATATTCGTGGTGACCGTAGATAAGTTTCAAAAGCTGACGGGAAATTACGATAAATATCAATAAAGGCATGAATAACGTACAAAGAAGATATAAATAATATTCGGCGATTTTTATCAAATACGTGTCTTCGAGAGATAATCAAATACGTGACGAACCATCGCGTCAAAGTCGATGTCAAACTTGCCACTGGTGTGATTCTTGTACTCCCAGTGGCCGAGTTCCTCAAACAACTGGTACGATCGAACGTAGAAGGCGACACCAATTAGGCCCTGAAATTAATTTATCATTAACGATTTTTCCCAAATGATCAATGCTATGATAAAATCCTGAGCCTCCTGAGCTTACATAAAGTAGAAAATGGACCAACCAAAAAGATCGTGCCCGCCACGCTGATGCACATCCTGAAAGCAAGTAAAATGAGTTAGACAAGTTTGTCACTGATCTGAACTGCAGAGTCCCGACCTGAATACACGCATTTACGAATTATTGTAAGTAGCAAAGGATAAGGATCAGAGACACTTCAAAAGGAAGATAACTTGCCCCTAAACTGCTACTAACGACTCACCTTGAGATTAATTATTCCTTGCCAAAAACAGTAGCCCCATCCCCATCTGAGTGAGTTAAGTGAGTTTATGATAGATCATGAGAAGATGTTACAGAGTATTGACTGATTGAGTGACTGACTGAGTGACTGAATGAGTTAGTGAGTGGGTGAGTCGGTGAATTACGGATTGCTTGAGTAAGAGAATGAGTTGGTGAGTCAAACTAAGTGAGTCAGTAAAGCATTTAGTGAATGACTGAGTGAGTTAGTGGATGAGTGATGGAAGGAGTAAGGGAGTCAATCAGAATCAAGGAATGAGTTAGTCTGTGAGTGATTTAAAGAGTCGGTGTATTAATGCTTGATCAAGAGAAGGAGTTGAGTAAGGCAGTGAATGGAGGAGTGTGAGTGATTCAGTAATTGAATGAATGAATGAGTGAGTGGGGGACTCAATGAGAGAAAAGGAGTGAGTGAATGAGCCTGTCAGTGAGTGAGCAAGAGAGAAGTGCGCGAACGAGTGCGTGAGTGAGTGAGCAAGAGTGATTGAGGTCAATCCTTAGTAGTTTAAAAAAACTTTCTTCTTGGCACTTTCTACGGAAAGTTTCCCATATTCTTATTTCTAACGTGCCAATAATTAGTAGCACTAGCGGACGAAAAGGGGTGGGAAATGGGAAAAGTGGAATTCCCCCATCTGACGGTGATCAAAAATAAATTTTGTTCCTTTAGGTGCCGGTTGAAGGGCTCAATTATACCAATTCGCTTTGAATAATTAGCTCGTTCGCCAGTGATACCAGAACGGGGTCAGGTGTCGAATCGGGGGCCGAAAAGGCATATACGTATATGCCGATCCGTATATGCCAACCGGCATATACGTATATGCCGATCCATATAAGCCACGGCCTCCCGGCATATACGTATATGCCGATCCGTATATGCCGGCAGGTCAGCTGGCATATACGTATATGCCGATCCATATATGCCGTAGCATATACGTATATGCCG
>OZ038444.1:20493548-20511048 GCA_964036265.1 Daptonema setosum
CACTCACTTACTCACTCACTCACTCACTCACTCAATCACTCACTCACTCACTCACTACTCACTCACTCACTCACTCACTCTCACTCACTCACTCACTCACTCACTCACTCACTCACTCACTCACTCACTCACTCACTCACTCACTCACTCACTCACTCACTCACTCACTCACTCACTCACTCACTCACTCACTCACCCACTCACTAACTCACTCACTCACTCAATCACTCACTCACTCACTCACCCATGACAACATGATCCACATGTTCAGGTTTCAATCCGGCCTCCCTTACGGCAGCTGCTCCTGCGTGCGCAGCCAACTCAGTTGCCGTTTTATCCATTAAAGATCCACCCCATTTACCGAATGGTGTCCGCTTGGCAGCGCACACAAACACAGCTGAGTGAGTGAGTGAGTGAGTGAGTGAGTGAGTGAGTGAGTGAGTGAGTGAGTGAGTGAGTGAGTGAGTGAGTGACGAAGAGGATGAGGTAGTAATTATCAGTAATGAGTTTACTTTATCACAGCTAACCTTTTCTAGCAGCCATTTTGTGAGCCTTGCGGACCGGACCGTAGTAATAGTGCCGGTTAATCAGAATATTTCGAGTTATATGTAATCTATAAGAGATTTGATTACTCAAGTTATTACATAACGTAAGTAGTTCGGCTAAGTCACGTGGACAACTTGTTATTAAGTTTAACACGTCAGTAGTTTACTGGACGCAGTATGATAATCATTACGAGTGTTTATCGGTGTTGACCAAAGTAATTATCGTTCAGTGTTTTCTCCGAATCATGCTTAAATTTGTTGCGCAGTTGAGCGCAGACTGTTGTGATACTGTATTGTACAAAACTGTTTACCAATGCATTACTTCTTATATAATTTATTGACTTTCATTTTATTACAACACATCTCTTAATAATTGATCATCTTTTATAGGCATATTAAAGACGATTCATTGGACCACCTCCACTGAATCATGTGAAGTACGAAATGTTGTTAAAGTCTTTAGTTTGATGACCCCTGTATTAATCATGCATAAATTGTTTATCAATTTCCTTAACGCAGTCGCATTGGAGTCGCATTAATAACAACAAAATTAGTTTTTGCAGGAGCATGATTGTGCTGTTTTGCTGTTAAAACGAAATGAAAACATACATACTTAAAAGTACGTGATCAATGATAGTCAGCCTGAGCTGTTTACCTTCGATTTGATAAATAATATTTTTTTCTTTTAGTACGCATGGGCACGTGATCTGAAATCAATCACATTTTAAAGCACTTACTGTATAGACAAGTCTTTGACAAACCAGTCTGCAGCATTGCTTGTTGATTGATGTTAATGACGGTTGAAAAAGTTGATCAATGACCTCACCAATGCAACCTATATACATCTAACTCATTCTATAGTATTATTTGCCTCAATTTGTATGCGTTATGTAACAATTTTGGGATTTATGCTACAAACATAGACAATCCGCTTTATCATGTATTGTGTACTTATCCTATATTAGCATAATATTGTTTATCATGGTTTGCTGAATGAAAGAGGAATTTCATCATTTAAAAAAGAATTAATATCTAAGCGAGAACTAGACCTAAAGCATAACAAAACAATCGGGATATTATTCATAGCTTTAAAAAACCGAATTTTCCTATCCTAAAGTCGGTTGTTGGTTATTTCCTGTCGTTATTGCTTTCATGTGTAACTGCTTGAATTAATGAATTTGGGGTCGGTAATTACCAAAACGCAACCAAATTGCATTGACTTCTTCATTTCGCTTGAACGCCAAGAAAAATATATCATTACACATCATAATCACACATACCGTAAATCAGGTAATACTGCGTTTCAAAGGAAGAGTTATATGGTGGGCGCAAAATTTCAATGGTGATAGAAATAAATTCTCGATATTATAATATAAATACAGGTATGCACAATAATATGTTTCGTATTGAATAATACATCTCATCTCATCATAAGAAAATTTGCACACAACATTTATAATCAATGCAAATCTTGTAAACTTTGAAAACACCTGTGATGTAAAGAAAAGTAACACTAAAAATTAAATACAGACATTCATAGAAAAATTAAAAATAGTCAATTCAATAACGTTTGAGTTTTAAAACATCAAACTTTACATTGAATTTCGTGGCTTTTGTAGCGCAATTTGCGATTTGTTGTGGTTGTGGTTGTTGTTGTTGTTGTTCGCTGTTGTTACGTTAATGATCGTTTGTAAAAAAGGTCCATAAGTGAATACCATACATATCTGCAAAAGAACTGCGATGAGTTCAATGTATGATTGTTGTTGTTGTTGTTGTTGTTGTTGTTGTTGTTGTTGTTGTTGTTGTTGTCGAAGATGATGCTCAGGACAACACCAGATTCTCAAAGATCATAGCCATGCCCATACCTCCGCCGACGCACGCCGAGCCAACACCGTACTTGGCCTTGCGACGTCTGAAGTCAGACATTTCATAAGAATACGAAGACGAATTCAGAACATCTGACACGAATACATAAGAAAACGTGAGAGAGACAAGACAATAAACTTTCCTTCCCATTACATGGTAACTATTTGCAAGAATGTAAAAAAAACTTCATGGTTTTATAGTTTCGGTATCATGCATATGTACATGACCCTGACCTGACACATAAAAATACATCACTGACCGTTTGCAATTCCAAAGATCATTTCACTTTCACTGTATTGACTATCAGGTGTGTTAGGGTGCCTTCCTAATCGAGTACCAACTAAGTTGCTACTTTCTTGACGTTCCGAAATTTTTCGTTTCGATATTTCTTTTGTTTCTGAGTTCCGAAATGTTTCCGAACGCCATGAAATGTTCCGAAAGAGTTGCAACAAGTTCCGACTCGACTATGAAGACTGTCAAGAAAATGATTTCAAAATAACCCAAAATAGCAAACCAACTTCAACTCGTGCACAATATGCGCACTGATGCGCGCTCCACTCGCACCCAGCGGATGACCGACCGCGATCGCACCGCCGTTCTGGTTCAGCTTCTCCGGGTCCAGGCCGTCGTCCATTAGCGCCTTCTGACAGGCCAGGGTTTGAGCGGCGAAAGCCTCATTGATCTGAGTGAGTTAGTTAGCGATTGAGTAAGTGAGTGAGTGAATTTGTGAGCTGAGTGAATGAGTGGTGAGTGAGTGAGTGAGTGAGTGAGTGAATGAGTGGTGAGTGAGTGGATAAGTGAAAGAGTGAGTGGGTGAGTGAGTTAGTGAGTGAATTGATGAGAGAGTGAGTAAAGGAGCGAACGAGCGGGTGAGTGTGAGTGAGTGAATAAGTGCAAGAAGGAGTGAGCGAGTACATGACACGAGTAACTATGACTGACCTCCACCAGCTCCATATCCTTAAAGGAAAGTCCGGTCTGCTTGAAGAGCTGCTGAATGGCGGGTACTGGTCCGATACCTGAACACACAATTATAAGGGCAACTTCAACAGAGACCATGACAGGAAACAAACGAACAAGATGAGCGTTTCAAAAGCCACAAAGATGTCTGAAAGTTGTCAAACACTAGACATTGCGATCGAACGAGTCATGTTATGTTATGCTAACGATCTAAGTCTCATCATATCACGAATAACAACATAATAAATTAGTACATAATACTTAATAAATAACCAACCCATAATCTTGGGATCAACTCCCACTGTCGAGTACCCGACCAATCGAGCTAACGGCTTCAGTTTGTGTTTGTTACATGCCTCTTCTGACGCAATCACCAGTGACGCTGCACCATCGCATACACCCTGTGTAGATACTCACTCACTCACTCACTCACTCACTCACTCACTCACTCACTCACTCACTCACTCACTCAATCACTCACTCACTCACTCACTCACCTCACTCACTCACTCACCTCACTCACTCACTCACTCACTCACTCACTCACTCACTCACTCACTCACTCACTCACTCACTCACTCACTCACTCACTTACTCACTTACTCACTCACCCACACACTCATTCACTCACTCACTCATTCACTCACCGACGCACTGCCAGCACAAGTGAGTCCGTCCTTCTTGAAGGTGGGTGGCATGGCAGCCAACTTGGCCAAACTGGTTTCCCTCGGATGTTCGTCTATTTCAAACGATACCTTGCCTTTGCGAGTCTTCACCTCGATCGGCGCGATTTCTTCTTTGAACACACCGGCGCTTTGACCTGCAATTGAAGCAAACTGAAATAAAGAGGGAAACTTTTTCGTATATTTTTTCCACTTTATTTCCATCTCTTTTGAATGGATAAAAAGTCAGCGCTGCGGCACTACAACTTTTTAATCGGGAAAGTTGGCATTATTTGTGAAAAAATACAAGTTACGCTGAATAAAAAAATCGAGTACTTTGATAATGTGAATGATGCGATGATTCTCAATGTTTAACTACAGAACACCATTTCTCAGTCAGTTATCACATAGAGAAATTAAAAAAATATGCAAGAAAAGAAATTATCTTCAATAGAAAATCCCGAACCCAGCTGATACAATCGTTGACTGCGTTCGGCGTATTTGTCGCAGTCGGCCCTCGTGATCTTGTACTTGGCACCCAGAATCTCGGCCGTAATACCCATTGGCATCTTGATATAACCATCCGATAGACCTTCCCAGAGCAGATCTTCGAACTGAGAAAAAATTGTTACCCTTATTAAATATGCGAGCCATATGAAAACTCGAACTTGTGTCACTCACTCACTCAGTCAGTCAGTCACTCAGTCTATCACAAACTCACTCACTCACTCAGTCAGTCAGTCACTCAGTCTATCATTCACTCACTCACTCACTCACTCACTCACTCACTCACTCACTCACTCACTCACTCACTCACTCACTCACTCACTCAGTCAGTCACTCAGTCTATCACAAACTCACTCACTCACTAATGACTAACCTTGTAATCCTTGGCCAATTGTGTGCCGAATCGAATGTTTCTGACGACGAATGGTGCCTGTGACATGTTCTCTGTACCACCGGCTACCACCACATTTGCTTCGCCCAGTTGGATCATCTAAAACATTCAGTAATCAGTCAATGTAACATTTCTAGCCGATAATCATTGGCCCATTGTAACAGTTAGCGCATTAACTAGATTCAGCATTTTTTTTTATATTTTTTCATCGCTTAATTGATAATTATATGATTTCATTGATTGAAAAGAAGAATAGTTTGGCGCAGAATCATATACTGATTATACCGCTAAGAGAAACAAAACAACAGTGAACTTCATTCACCACCACCAATATTTTTATATTATCTTATCTGTATTCTGCATTTTTATGTATGACATTCATTTCCGTACTTTTAGCTATTTCGGTTGCATGTATCTATCGCAATCAATTTTGTTCTCACCTGTACCCAGTCTGATAACTGACCATTAAAGCGATGATGATGATTATGATTTTTTTCATTCTGGAAGTTCAAATATGAAAAAAAATATCTAATAACCCTGGCGGCAGTGGCAACGGCTTCGAACCCGCTGGCACACAACCGATTGACGGTCAGACCGGGCACCGTTTCGGGGGCACCGATTCGCAGGGCCACATGACGACCGAGGTAAGCACCATCCGGGGAACTCGGGATCACGTTGCCTAAAATATTATAAAATATCATTTGTTTATAATCATGATATAACCTAATTAGAGTAATGTCTCTTTTTCTTTCACTAACTGAAAGACTGAACAGGCTAAATTTACTTGGATGAAACATGGTAGAATAGAAAACAAAGTGACGGTACACGAGAAACACATCGTTGATCCTCAAATTAACAGATTACAGTTGTGAAGATTGGTTTGAACTTGTACGGAGTTCAATGGAATTTTTTTTACTGTGCTTACTGATGTTAACAGTGCACGTGCACACTAATAACACCGTATCAGAATGGTGTTTTCGTAGCGGTCAGTGAGTTGAGTAATCTGACGGCCAATGATTAAAACACCATAGCCGGTTTGTGTCTCATGTCAGGTTTCAAACCAGGACCACCAGTTTTCAAGGCTGGCGTCCTACGTATCAGATTAGACAAGCGACCTCATAAGCATATAACGAGAAGTACCAACCAATGACGACTTGATCGATATCCTTGGGATCAAGTCCAGCATCCCTGACTGCAGCCTCACTGGCATGTACCGACATATCCGTGGCCGAGTGTCCCAACATCGAACCACCGAACTTGCCGAACGCCGTGCGCTTCGCCGCGCAAACGAAGATTGCTGTAATTAGTTGTTATTTCATTATTAATCACGTATTATTATTAGTTGTTACTTACGTCACTATTTTTGTAGTTGCACGTGAACATTTTGCCTGCCCTAATCTTTGAAAATACGTAAGCCTACAAGTTATTTCACGCCCCAGTTCAGTTACTCTAGTGCAGAGGTGGGCCGCAGGGGGGGGGTAGGGGGGTTTACCCCCCCCCCCCCACTTTTCAGGGTCGGCGGGTAGCCTACCCCTCCCCCCTAGACAAAAATTTAGGTCGCCTACCCCCTCCCCCCCCCCCTACTCGAAATTTTTGAGAAAATCGGCCTCAAAACCTCGATTTTGAGGCTCATTTTTCAAAATTTTCTGGCTGTAAGAATTTTTTTTCGAAGAAACACGTTTTCTGGGTTAATTTTCTTGGTTAAAACCTGAAAAAACCGGTATATGTGATGTTTATACCATATAATAGAAGATTTTTTAGCAAAAACAAGCAAAAAACAAGCGTTTTATGCGAAAAAATTTTTTTTCTACCCCCCCCCCCTACCCGACCTTACCCCCCCCCCCCACTTTTCGGACAGGTCGGGTAAAATGGGATTTTCTGTCGGCTACCCCCCCACCCCCTGCAAAGTGCCAAAAAACCCGGCCCACCCCTGCTCTAGTGTATTTCTTCGAATATATGCTTACGACAATAGCACCAACTATCATTTACCAATAACATTTCTTACTACAAAAGTCAAGACCAGATTGGAATTAGAAAGGATATGACATACGATACAATCAATTAATTCATGTTCGGATCTGAAGCTCCGCACAATTAACGCCTCGTACCCAACCACACGTACATAATTAGGGTGAAGTTGGTTAATCCACTATATTTCTGATGTGGTAACCAACTTATTTACTACTTATGTTTACTCTGAATACCTTTACGATTACTTCTCGAAACTAAAGCTCACCATTTAAGACTGACTCAGACATTACTTACAACTTTGTTACTGTGGCCTAATAACTGAATAACTTTATTTTGATAAGCACAAACCTTTCTTGGCGGCCATGAATACGTACGCCTTTGTGGAGTAGAGAGCGGGCTGTGTGACGTACCAGTGATGGTTGGCAACGAGTCGATTATTGACCGTACGTTTGTTCCACCTTCGAACGACGGCCGCGTAAACTGATCTGGATTTCAGGGAACTGATAACCGATTCCAGAGAATTGGGCTTGGGCATATTATTATGGAAAGTTTGTTGAAGACGATTTTCAGTTTAATTGACAGTAATCAAAGTATTTTGAGAGCAGATGATGATGATATAACGGTTTGGTAGTAAATATTGACCATGTGTGGTTCACATGGTCGGATGGGTTGATTTCACCATCGAATCACGATCAGCAAAATATGAAACTCCAAACGCCGATAATCAGGGTTTCAAGTTTTATTCAATTATTCTCCAGTCTTCTGGACTTCTCAGTATTATTGTTATATTATTATGTTGTATATTCCGTAAGTCAGTATGATATCTACTCGAATACGGTCGATGTCAGCTCAGGTCAATCAGCCAGTCAATGGTAGAGGAACGTACAGTTAGGATCGCGGTAGCGATGGTGTAAGTTAACCAATTTCTTCGTTTTGTTCCATTAACAAATCGGCAATTTCCCAGCCGAGTGAATGATCAAATGCCGAGATGATTTTCTGGTGGCAAGATTGAGTCAACCATACTTCATTTTCGCCTTTATAATGTAGACCACGTGACTAAAAAGTCAGTGCGTCACATAAACGAGACGCGTCTGCTGCCTTCACTAGCGGACGAACCAATCCTCCAGAGGGAGGGGAACTTTGTCAAAGTGGGGGGAATTGGCAGTTTGGAGGCCAATTTTACCCACACCTTAAGGAATAACCTCTACTTTTCAAAACCACCAAAGAAGGGGAATTCCACTTCCCCCCTTCTCGTCCGCTAGAGTCTACCATCATAAGACTTTACTAAAAAAACGACGTTCAACTTGAACAGCCAACAAATACGACCGACCGAAAGCCAGTCGTCCCGGAAACTAGTATCCATATGACTGGAAACGTGAGTTTGCCGACATTTTTGTTCGGTGTATAAAAATACCACTTGGAGGGTTTAGTTGTCCTCGGACAGTAGACGGGTGAGCAAATCAGGTAAACAAAAAATTTCGTAGATTATGAAAAATCTTGTCATCGATACACATAAAAATCTTCACTCATGGAAACCGTCAGAGGAATTTTTCTCTCTCTCTCTCGTCCGCTGGTTCAACAGCTGTCTTCCATTTCGGGCTCATAATTCACTGAACGTGACTATTTGACAAACGGGAAATCCGTGTTCCATTTTTATACCTGACGTGAAACATGACGTGGCCTACTGACTGACGCACCAGCATATTATTAGATTACTTAACGTCATTTTGATAAAAGAGCAGAACTGAGTGATCGATCAAAACGAAATCATGGTGTCCAACTATTGCTCAGAAGATTTCCACTCCTTGACCACTTCTTTGGTGGATACGATAAGGGTACATAGATAATTGTATCAAGAAAGTCAGTCACTTTTACAGATCTTGACCAGCAACTTCAACCCTCAAATACTGACAAAGACATCACGAGGTAATGTTTGAACGTCGAAAGAGTTCGGTAAAACATGTTGAATTTTTAAGACCTCTGGAATAACTCAGAGACAGAGCCTGGTAATGGAAATGCAACTTTACTAGTAAAGTAAGCAAATAATTATCTTATTTTCACTTTTGTACGTTACTTGTAATATCAAAAATACCAGCGGTACACGGTGCAAAGTACAAACTCTACGGGTGCAGACACTCACTGCCAACAACCACCCATTGATAGCGAAACATTGCCAGTCTTGCGCTGGTTGTGCGCAACACTGCAACAACGAAACATCGAACCGTAGCGTGGTTGCATAAAACATAAGAACGCCTAGAAATCGGCAAGGGAACGGTTTAGTTGATATTAGTGATTGAGTGACTGAAATAATTAAAAGTTCAGTGAATGACGGTTTCGGAGACTGATTCATCAAAAAACCTTATTGTATACGTGACTTTGAATGGTCAGACAGAGCAGTATATTGGTGTACTTTTAAACGACTCACTGATATGATAACTATGCGGATGATGACGGATTAATACTGCTTTTATAATGGAACACATCTAATTTTACTCACTAAATGGCATTCGAAAACTTTATTTCTCATCCCAAAAATTTCCTATTTCTAAAACGCCTGAATTAAAACTTTCTGTCATGACATGAACCTGATAACCCGTTGCACTCGCGTGTTTACACAATACTGATGATAGCCAGTAGTTTGTTTGTTGTAGACGAGTAAGCATGGAAATAAAACTTATTTTCCGATGTTGATGTGCATGTTTTTACGTGACTGACTATTAGTTAGGAGTAGTCACGTGGACGAAAATAACAGGACGGTCACTCAACTATAACTTTACAAATATAATTAGTTCAACAATCTTATGTATTGTGAACATTATATTAAAACATTAAATTTAATTTCATAACATAGTCATGAATAAAGGAGCACGAAATTTTCAACATTTGCCACAAATTATCGTATATTTAACCACTCAAAGTGGTTTTAAATAGATAGATGTACTGAACTAGTAAATAACACACGTTATCGGGTGAAATATAATAAAGTAAAACCATCGTATTTATAAAGTAACAGTTAAATCAACAGTACACAATTTTATGCACTATAGCTACCATGTTGATTCTTGCAGAACTTTGCTGAAAATGTGTTTACTACAGGAATACTACTGCAACACGGTACCAAAAGTATCTTACTGAAAATAGAAAGAAACAGTTTGACAATGAAAACATTCAAATTATATATCGGATTCTTTAGGTTAACAACGACGTAATTTTTTTAAAGATTTTGAACTGAAGTACAATAATGAAAAATTAACATGCGAATGAGAAAAATCTGTGAAGTAATTACGTTTTCACATGATAAAAACCTACCCAAATATCCGGGATTTTCTTATCATAAACGAATCAACGGGATCACAATTAATCGTGGGACTGGGACGCCAAGGTGTGGGAAACAAAAATTTTGTAAAAAATGGTATCAATTTCAAATGGAAATTAGACGAAATTACGGCGATTATATCAAGATATATGGATATACTATTCTAATATTGTTATCACTTATTCGAGTAAAAGTATAAACCAAAACAATTCCGAATTTCGTCTGATTTTAGTAAAAAAAAAAAAAGTGACAGGCATTAAAAACAAAATTGAGTATATTCAGATACAATTTTGATATCAAAAGCCAGTCACATTATCCAACAATATATGACTTGATCTTGAGCCGATGCCTAAAATACCCGTATGTTTCTTCATTCCGATAATGCAAAAATTCTTTTCATTCACCAATAGTCGGAACTTTCATTCTTGGTTTATTCTGTGCAGAAGAACAATAATATGCTGTCTTCATCAGGTTTAGCCGGCTGAGCAATAAAGAAGGCCGAAACATTTAGTTCAAAAAATCCTTCAAACTAGATGCTTCAGCCCTTTGTATTGTATAGTCGGCTGAACTCGACGAAGACGACGGTAGTATTGTTTCTCTGCACGAAATGAGAATAAAAATTGCGACTATACCCATTGAAAAGGATACTCTATAGCAAGTGATTCAGACCAAACCATAAGGAAGACACTACCCGCTAGTGTAATAAATTATAGTCTACCGCTTCCCGCGCTCCTTGACCTTAACACCTTTCGCCAAGTCCTCTTCATTCACGTGTTCATCTTCTTCGTCATCAGTGTCTTCTTCCGTTGATGATTCCTCAGATGAACTGGCCGGAAGGTAGTCGCGACCTGAAAAATATTGAACAGTGAAGAAACAGAGAAAGTAAAATCAGTTTTTGGGTTGTTATACTCAACTTATTCATATGGTAAACTAATCCAAATTTTTTCAATTCAAAATTTAGTTGGGGGCTGGGGCTAATGATACTAATATTCCCACAATTTTTTCCTATCAGTAAAAAGGCGCAGAACGGAAAAGAGGAGACGAAACGGATTGATAAATTGTATCGCATCGCAATCCAGTACATTATATCCATCTCGACGGCTACATCACATGTGCATCCTATATTTGCATGACCACATTACGGATAAATATAGTTACATAAAAACAGTTAATTATTGATTCATAACAAGCAGTAGTAACAGAAATACGTGAAGTACATAATGATTTGAAAGAGGTGTGAACTGTGTAACTTAATAGTTACACAGGTAGAGAAAGGTAGAGAAACCCTACCCATACTTTTCAAGCAACCCTATCGTAAAACATCGGAAGCTATTAGTTGTTTATGCTGTATTATGTTCGAATACTACAGGTTTTATTATCGTCTACCACTAACCAGATTGGTCAGGCTGTTCCAGGATTTCATCGTCATCCATCTCGGTGAACTCAACGATGCCGCCATCATCATCGTTGTCACCACCTTCGTTCAGTTTGGCCGATTCAGGCAGCTCGCCGTAGAGTTTCAGGTTGCGCGCCTCCTCCTGATTGTACTTGGAGATCACGTCGGCCTGAAAACAAGTATTGGTGAACATTTATCTTTTATCCCACATTTAACAGACTACATACCATAACCCTTGTTTTATGTTCAAGATTCTTTTTTTTTCAAAATTACTGAAGCCATCCAGGCACACACTGACGGACGAGCCAAACCTCCAAAGGGAGGGGAATCTCTCGAAAGATGGGGGGGGGGGGGGGGGTGGAGAGGCAGAAATTGAGTCATTCACACCTTAATGAACAAACTGCCAAAGAGGGGGAATGCCAGTTTTCCCAATGCCTTCTAGTGCGCTAGCCAGGCAAATCAAGACCATATCGGAGTCGCGATTTTTGTAGTGAACAGACAGCGTTGAATAAACTGATGGGATGGGCAATGGCAGAAACTCCAAAGCAACGCGACAGTCTCAAGCTAGTTTTCAAGTCAGGACCATCAGTTTTGCGCACTAATAGACTATACAGGCGAAAATTA
This sequence comes from Daptonema setosum, assembly GCA_964036265.1. Lineage (NCBI taxonomy): Eukaryota > Metazoa > Nematoda > Chromadorea > Monhysterida > Xyalidae > Daptonema > Daptonema setosum. The sequence goes on from OZ038444.1 coordinate 20,505,784, forward strand.
TAAAATTGGCCTACATTATCGTATGTTTAACAGCTCGCATACTCAATCATTTAATCAATATTCAACGATTCAATGGTTTCTTCTGTCAATTTTGATCGTGGTGAATCAGTTAAACGTTTATTATTTGTAAGCTTTTCCATCGAAATCGATAGATCATCTTCTCTTCATATATTGTCATTTGCTTAATTTCTGAAGAGCTGCTAACTTATTAAAGTTTCTAGCCTATCACTGGCGGAGCCAATCCTCCAAAGGGAGGGAAATTTCGTCAAAGAGTAGATGGGGAATTGGCTGTTTTCAGGCCATTTTAACTACACATTAAGAAACAACTTATACTTTTTGACAACACCAAAGAGAGAGGACAACACCAACTTTTCCCACCCCTTCTCGTCCGCTAGTGTAGCCAATTATTTCAGCTTACCAGCAAAGTAGTAAACCAATTCATCTGGCAGAAGCTCATTGTACAGGGTGTCCACACGAAGTATCACAAGTGATTTTTTCTAATAACTTTTGCAAAAATGAAGTTGTGAAATTTATTTCCTCACTGGAGGTAGTCAACATATTAGGAAACATAATGATTTTGTAATTTTCGAAATCCGTCCAGAAATTTGGAAAATATGAGGGTTTGAAAAAATGTCGAATTTCCACTTATTTTCGTGGGGAAATTGTGAAAAATTGGGTTCTGTGACTGGGAGAATTGAACTCATTCGAATGAATTGTGACTTAAGAAGAGAGTGTTTTATTTTTTGAAGTGATGTTTATTTGTTTTTTTGTCAGCTCAGATGTAATGTCCTGTTTTATGAAAAAGTGAGAACATCGGTTGAATATTCCAACTTTCAGCGTTTTCATGCCTCATGTTGAAATGAAACCTACAAATTCATCGCTTTTGTCAACAAAGAGTTAAAGAAGAAATACGGTCGAAGTCACCGACAGTCAATACGATCAAGAAATGAAATTAAAAGCCATAAAATTGACGAACGCGATGATTTAGAGGGTTTCATACCAACATGAAGCATAAAAACGGTGAAACAGATAGGACCATTTTAAACCCTGAAACGAGACATTAAACCTGAGCTGACAAGGAAAAACAACAATTACAGTCTCAAAATACAAAACACTTTCATATAAACTTACAATTCAATCAAATTAATTTTAATTTCCTAGTCACAAAACCCGATGTTTCGCAATTTTCTCCTGAAAATAAAAGAAATTTGACCTTTTTTCCGAAACCGTGTATTTTCTGAAATTCTAGGCAGATTTCAAAAATTAAAAAATCATTAGGTTTCCTAATATGTTGGCTACCTCCAGTGAAAAAATGAACTTTACAACTTCATTTTGCAAAAGTTATTAGAAAAAATCACTTGTGATACTTCGTGTGGACACCCTGTAGACTACAAAAAGGTATCAAGAAAACATCATAACATGACAACTAGAAGCTAATCAACCTTGTCATCCTGGTAATCTCTCAATCCGATAAGTATGATGTCGGATGTGTTGATCCAAACCTTCTTCCTCATTTTACCACGAATGTGACACAACCGATTGCGCCCATCGAAGCAGTACGCCATTAACCGACCGTTGCCCAGCATCTTCAGCACTTGCGCGTATTCTGCAATGATAATAAATGGGAATATGGGGAACCACACACATTTTTACGTCAAAAGCTAAATTATTCTATTTTATTTAATACGGTAGTGCCTTGCGAGAGTCAGTGTCAGATATACAGGATAATTGCGAAAATCAGGCGATGGTTTGCACGGGGAAACGGTAGAGGAACAAGTAAATTATTGAACCTTTTTTTCAAAGTTGCGAATTACGGGTGTTACCAAGTCAGTAATTAGATTCTGACGCTCTAATTAAGAAAACAAACAGACGAAACCACTAGCGATTTTCGGAGTAGTTTTTTTAATTTTGTTGAATTTAATAATTGTTCCAAATCTTCATTCTAACGGGTCTTTTATGCTTGACTAGCCAAACCGACGAGCCAGTCATTCACAAGAATGAGAGCATACTCAACGCAGTTTTGAATTCAATATACATTGTATCAATAGAACAATAAATTTTACTTTTTGACTCCAAGGCTGTATTTTTGCAATTATAGAACTAATCAAATGTTAGTAGCCATTTGACCAACCCTGTCCATCCTCTTTGTACACGAGCTCGCGCTTGGCAATATCGTTCTCGTTCTTTCCACGACGTCGATTCTTACCTCCCTTTCCCTTATTCTTCGGCATGATTGGTTGAGTGGATTACACGCTGTTTAGATGTCAAATATATGAATCAGTAAAGTTTTACTGAATTTCTGAAAATTAAGCGTTTTGACTCGGTGGTTTTGCAATCGCATCAAAGGATATACGGAGATTATTACATTATGAAGTGTTGCAGTTGGAGAGCGAACAGAGTGAACAAGAACGAATATATACAAAGATTTTTTTATCTTATCATTGTATCAGGATATCAGGACATCAGTGAAATATAGTCCAGTCCACAAACATGCATAAGCATAAGTTTGAGTGACCTGACCTAGATTGAGAACAACGATTTCAGATTTAGATATACGTACAAACTAAAGTCTACAAATAATGAAAACTTATATAAGAATGGATATGAGAATGACGCCTTATCACGTCATCTGAAATAAAATTTAAGGGAATCTTCATAGCTGCAGCTCCGATATGACTCATCGTTTTCCAATGTATTTTTATGTTTTGTGTGTGAGCAACCGTCCGTTACAACCCGTTGTGAAACACGAAACAAATTCTAACATAACAATTTTCCACGACTACTTTGTCGCCAGTTTACATTGTCGAAAGAAATGCGTGGGTGACTTGTCCTGTTGAACTATGTTAATCAGGATGATAAACCTAAGTTAGTTAAAGGAATCCAAAAAATTATAACATCTTCAGACAAAAAACCAAGATTATTCAATCTATGAGAAGAACATAATTTCAGTTATCTGATACAATGAAATAACATCTTCAGTGAAATCAAAACAGAAAACGAACGGCTTATTCAGTCACGTGAATGTTCACATGAACTCTTGGAATTACAATGAACTGGAGCAAATATATTTGAATAAAGATACCGAAATTTTAGTGTTGAAACAAAACAAAGCAAGCCGACTCTGAGAGAAAAAAAACAAGTAACTAACATACAGAAGCACAAGTAAACGATGAAAGGCAACAAAATTCATCTCTTTTAGAAAATGTGAACACTTCTAGGATCTGTACAGTGTACATGTGCTTGTGCACCGTGGCGGCAATCTGAAGTAGTAAGTACCAACCAAAATAAAGCAAAACAATAAATTTCAATCAAAGAACAGATAGAAACACTAACGAACATTCATAACCAAACAAGTACTACAACTACAATATTGATTAGAAGGTATAAATGGATACGCCATTAATCTTGCCGTGATTGAAACAAAGTCCATTTCCCAGAATTGTCCATAGCTCATTTATTTGTAGCCAGTCAAATAAGATAAATAAATATAATCAACCGAATTCACATAATAACCAGTATAATATAGCAATAATAATATTGATGTGTATAATCGATTGATATAAAGGAATCATATGACAAAATCGAAAAAAGGCATTATGGTCAACATGAGATAAAATTCCAGAAAGGCATACAAATGATAAAATATACAAAGTGAAAATACCCATTTTGCACGAATGTACAAATTATATTATGTAGGCACCGTAACCGAATAATTCAAAGCACGGTATGAAGAGATTTATGAATAACCGAGTACCAAATAAGGCAAGCTAAATAGAGTGACACATTGTATGTCAATAACTTTTGTCAGCTATGACTTGCTATTTCACTAACTTTTCAGTAAGTTTCCTGTTGAAATCATTCACTTGTCTTCAACTGATTCCGAATTGGCCTTTACTTAAAAAACCTGGTATTGTTTTAGTTTTGAAGTACAAAAAAAATTACGCCAATTTGCAGAACTACTAGTCATGATTGAGTGGAATACTGAGTTGGAATATAAACGTATGCAAGAAAAAAATTAGCAGCCGAACCGTATACACTAACCCTTTTCAAGAAACAGTATTCTTCGTAAATAATTTTATGAACAGTTCAACAAATTCTAATATTTTTCTTTAAGGGGTTCGTAACGGGAACGTTAAGGGAATGGTTCATCCGTTCATGTAATATATTTCTTGGCGTAACACTGCTCTGACTGGTTGGTTTTTTTAAATTTTTTTCTATACACAAATAATTTAATCAAGCGAATAATGATCTAAACACCACTGGGCGGATTGTAGTGATGTTGCCAGAACACGAGCACAAACGTGATGACGTACATCGCGGCCGCTATCCAACAATTGTAGGCCGTCGCCGTGTACCGCATGTTCATCTTCTCGATCTGAAATAGCAAACATTCTGATTGTTCATACTGGGATATTTCATCATCACTGAAACCATCAAGGCGCACAATGATACGTTATCTAAATGGTATATTCGTGGTGACCGTAGATAAGTTTCAAAAGCTGACGGGAAATTACGATAACGATAAATATCAATAAAGGCATGAATAACGTACAAAGAAGATAGAAATAATATTCGGCGATTTTTATCAAATACGTGTCTTCGAGAGATAATCAAATACGTGACGAACCATTGCGTCAAAGTCGATGTCAAACTTGCCACTGGTGTGATTCTTGTACTCCCAGTGGCCGAGTTCCTCAAACAACTGGTACGATCGAACGTAGAAGGCGACACCAATTAAGCCCTGAAATTAATTTTTTATTAACGATTTTTTCTAAATGATCAATGCAACGATAAAATTCTGAGCCTCCTGAGCACACAAAAATGAGAAAATGGACCAACTAAAAAGATCGTGCCCGCCACGCTGATGCACATCCTGAAAACAACAAAAATGAGTTAGACAAGTTTGTCACTGATCTGAACTGCAGAGTCCTGACCTGAATACACGCATTTACGAATTATTGTAGGTAGCAAAGGATAAGGATCAGAGACACTTCAAAAGGAAGATAACTTGCCCCTAAACTGCTACTAACGACTCACCTTAAGATGAATCATTCCTTGCCAAAAACAGTAGCCCATCCCCACCTGAGTGAGTTAAGTGAGTTTATGATAGATCATGAGAAGATGTTGCAGAGTATTGATTGATTGAGTGACTGACTGAGTGACTGAACGAGTTAGTGAGTGGGCGAGTCGGTGAATTACGGATTGATTGAGTAAGAGAATGAGTTGGTGAGTCAATCAGTCAAACTAAGTGAGTCAGTAAAGCAT
>OZ038444.1:20516048-20520782 GCA_964036265.1 Daptonema setosum
AATATCCGTAAATGAATTTATATAGGCTTCCATATGATACGTTCTTTATTGTAAGTTTATGCAGAACTTTTTCTAAAGAAACAAGTTGACTAGGTCTCAAGTTTGGTCAGTCTTTCAAGTGGTCAGCATTCATTAGTTTATACATTTATCTCCACCAGTCTGCTTCATACCAGGGTTTTGGCAAGACTATGTACATATGTACCTATGTAACATATCACAAAAAAGTACATACAGTTTGTACCAGTATACATTTGAAACACAGATTTAGACATTGCGATTATTGCTCGCATGATAAAATTTGAAAAATGTCGCCTGATATGCTTTTCATGGAAATGCATCATTCATACATGTCATCATACATACATACATGGTTCCAATTCAGTGATACATGTAATTATTTCATTACCTACAATTTTTACTGCTGTTCATGCTCATATTCCTATCACGTAGAATATCCCATTTTCCACATCTTTGATGTTTGTTGAAAAAATCTGAATCTTTTTCTCCGTAATTGGCGAAATCTGTAGAGTTTCTCTGTTATGCTACCTAATATACATAAGTACGAAACTCTGTGACATGGGGCACACCTCATATTTCATACCCCTATCACAGAGATCAACTTACATACACAGGTCCGAAAACTAAGATTATGTTCCTCCTCAACTTGCCAACAAAACAGATTTAGAGTTTCTCGGTTTTCCCTTGTATGTACCAGTGTGCCATGGCACACAACCCAATGGCACATAATCGAATACGCCCGTTGGGCACATACAGAGGCGCCCGTTCCTCATCATCCAACGTTACAAAAAGCTCGTCCAACGATGCAAAAAACAGATTTACGTTATTTTCTTTCATTTTAGGAAAAAAACTCTTCTTAAAACCCCACAAATGAGGAGGAATTCCCTCCTTCTCCTCCGCCAGTGAACACGCGCTCGAAGCACCGGCGGGCAATTTAGAAGAACCCAACGTAACGGTGCCCCGTATTGTGCATATACCATTAGATTGGATGGTTGGCACATTCAGGCCCTGACTGCACTCTCGTATGCTTTCGTATTAGCACATCAGCAAACGATGATGTTTGGAAAATTTGTAAGTTCATGATAATCTGTAAGTTCGTGTTCGTTAAAGATCACACGAAGACCTGTCAGTCCATCAGGGTCCCAGATTGAGCTTCGAATTTCTAAATTCAATCAGATGGGAAAAAGCCAAACTGATTAGAGCATTTTAATCCACCCTGTACATACAAACGTGTTAGTACTGAGGTAAACCATTTATGTAAAATATGCATGAGGATTTGATTCCAGTGAAGTGTTGTGAAGGGTATATAACAAACGTGTATAGCATTCCCATTTATGTACAGGGTGGGGCAAAAGTAACTATACACTTGTTGACGCAAAATTTCTCCAAAAAATTATATTGCATCAATATGATTAAACAATCCAAACAGATGCTAAAACACCTGAAAATTTTGATTCTGCTATTTATTTTAATTTACAACAATTTATTTCATGAGTTATGCTTCTTTTGCTCGAAATTCGCCATATTTTCGGTTGTTTTCAGTGATTTTTGTCAGTTATCTCGCCATATCAACTGTTATTTGACAAAAATTTATGTTGGTATGTAATATAGAATGTAGAAAAATATTCTTAAACGTTAAAAAAAGAAAGTAAGTTTACATTCATGCATAATAAATAGAATATTTGCTTCTTTTTCAACGAAAATCACCGATTTTAGTATGAAAATGGGAAAATTCAAAACACTTATTTTTCAGCTTAAAACAACTAAAAACAATATATTTCATGTTTATTGACTTATCTTAATACCATAGGGTTCATTAAAACATCTAACTTGAACTGTTTTGTCAATAATCCAAAAACGGCGAAAATTGGCCAGGCATCTTGAACACGGGCCTTACCATATTATCCGTATCAAATTGAACCATAGGAATATTCTGAAGTTGAAATCATTTGATTCTCATTCAGATACATCAAGTGAAACGTTTTATACACTTCTTATCCTTTATTGAGGATTTTGATTAGACCATGAGGACACTTAAAGACGTTAAAAAAGGAAAAACCATGAAAATACTGAAAATCCTGTTTTAAGTTGAAAATAACTCAAGATACGGTCAAGTAGACATCAGATTCGATTTTTTCAGGTATAATAACGTATATATTGCTCATAACATCATATACACTCAATATAATTTTTTTGAGAAATTGGCCTCCAACAAGTGTATAGTTACTTTTGCCCCACCCTGTATATGTAATCACGCGTCTGAACCTGTATAACTTTTTTAAGCACCTACCTCGTCGGAAGAGCATCTGACTTTTTCCCTATCTGACCTTAGCACGCGTGCCATTTATAATTTGAACGCGGGCCAAATCCAGATTTGAATTCAAACTGCGCGCCAAAGAGATTATAAGAAACAAGACTACCTGGATTAACTATGACGACTGGGATGAAAGTCAAAGTTAGTAAAGCACCACCCACCGAGTGTACAAATGTGCCACATTGAAATGGTGTGTTGTTGAGGAGTAGTGATCCTTCAAAAACTTCTAATTCGAGCAAAATGCAGATTTGAATTCAAACTATGCGCGCCAAAACTATCTGAGTAACAAAAACCCTGGATAAACTATAATTTTGAAAGCAAAACCCATCGAGTGAACGAATGTGCCACATTGAATTGGTGTGTTGTTGTGAGTCCTTCGAAAAACAGTGCCCTTCGTAAATTGAGCTCGATCCGTCAGTGTGCGCGTAGAACCAACGTTTTATGTGTTTTTATAAAAGCACTAGTGCAGTGTAGCAATGCACTATTATGTTCATATGTAAAACACAGCTTTCGTACTTTTTACCGAATTGAAAGGAAATTTCACTTACAGTATTTATTGGTGAGCTTATATTATAAAAGTTTGCTGTATTCATTACTTAATTAACTTTATTGTATGTACACTACATACATTTTGTGTGAGTAGTGGAAAGAACAAATGAAACGAGCCAACGAGAGTCAATAAAGATAGTTGTTAGATAACACCCTCCGTTTATGAGAACAACGATTTTTGTTGTTTTACGGGACCAGCTTTATACAATATGACAGGCTTACACTACAAAATATGTTTGTTATAGATTTTCGTATTGTCTAATGAAACAATTTCTCTGATCACATAACATGCCATAATGCAACGTGGTCAGCAGTCGTTTCGGTCGGTCAAGTCGCGTCAGAGCCATGGTTGATTAGCCGACTCACTCACTCACTCACTCACTCACTCACTCACTCACTCACTCACTCACTCACTCACTCACTCACTCACTCACTCACTCACTCACTCACTCACTCACTCACTCACTCTCTCACTCACTCACTCACTCACTCACTCACTCACTCACTCACTCACTCACTCACTCACTCACTCACTCACTCACTCACTCACTCACTCACTCACTCACTCACTCACTCACTCACTCACTCACTCACTCACTCACTCACTCACTCACTCACTCACTCACTCACTCACTCACTCACTCACTCATTCAATCACTCAATCACTCACTCACTCACTCACTCACTCACTCACTCACTCACTCACTCACTCACTCACTCACTCACTCACTCACTCACTCACTCACTCACTCACTCACTCACTCACTCACTCACTCACTCACTCACTCACTCACTCACTCACTCACTCACTCACTCACTCACTCACTCACTCACTCACTCACTCACTCACTCACTCACTCACTCACTCACTCACTCACTCACTCACTCACTCACTCACTCACTCACTCACTCACTCACTCACTCACTCACTCACTCACTCACTCACTCACTCACTCATTCTCTCACTCACTTACTCACTCATTCATTCAGGTGCTGACTCGGCGTTCGGCCAATCGGACTATGAAGATCCACACGCTTGCGTCCCTCTACCGATTCAAATAGCTTTCTCTGGCGCCAGTCAAAGTCAGTTTTTTTAGTTATGCAGTCAGTCAGAAAACAAGTTATGTAGATAGTATTCATGAGCGTAAATTTTTTGATACAGAAATTTGGTTACTCGAGTCATTCAGATATATGTATTTAGTCAGTTATAAAACAACCAACAATTTCAGCCCGTTTCTTGGCCCGAAAGTTGGCAAACTGCATGAGGCATCCTGCGTGGTTAGTTGACTTTTTCACCCCAATCAGTCAGCCATTCCATAAACTACGATTCCAACCGGTCAGTCAGTCCGTCAGTCAGTCAGTCAGCAGTCAGTTAGTCAGTCAGTCACCCAAGTAAAAAGTTAGCCGAATTTGAGACGTTCGAGCGAGTGGTCGTACAAAACATACTTCACGGTCTGTCTCCATCGTTGTCCGATGCTATCAGTTCCATCCCGAGATGGCGATTCGTGCGTGCCGCGTTCCCGCACGTGGTTCAGGTGAGTGAGTGAGTGAGTGAGTGGGTGGGTGAGTAAGTGAGTGAGTGAGTGAGTGAGTGAGTGAGTGAGTGAGTGAGTGAGTGAGTGAGTGAGTGAGTGAGTTAGTGAGTGAGTGAGTGAGTGAGTGAGTGAGTGAGTGAGTGAGTGAGTGAGTGAGTGAGTGAGTGAGTGAGTGAGTGAGTGAGTGAGTGAGTGAGTGAGAGAGTGAGTGAGTGAGTGAGTGAGTGAGTGAGTGAGTGAGTGAGTGAGTGAGTAAGTGAGTGAGTGAGTGACAACTTACAGACGTATTGACTGATTGAATGATTGCAGTGTTGTGCC
>OZ038444.1:20520982-20550331 GCA_964036265.1 Daptonema setosum
TGAAAACAGCCATTGAAACACTTTCAACTTCAGTCAATCGCCTCCACCCACATCGTTCACGAGTCCACCCACCGTCCTGACGATTATTTCATCGACCGATAATCGAGATACGACGACTGCGTTGACGCCAACACCTGGTGACTTGAGCGATCGATCCGGTATGTATAAGTCACTCACTCACTCACTCACTCACTCACTCACTAACTCACCTCACCACTCACTCACTCACTCACTCACTCACTCACTCACTCACTCACTCACTCACTCACGATTACAGAGCACAAGTTATCAGTCGGTGATCAAGGCAGTGGAGCCGGCAGTCTTTCGGATGCTTCGAATCTGGGAGAGAAGACGGCTTCAAACCGGCTAACCACATTGACCATGGCGCAACACTTACAAATGGTTACTGTTGTTGTTTTTGTTAATGTTGTTGTGGTTATTTCGTTGTTGTTGGTGTTTTTTCGATGTTGTGGTTATAAAAAGTTGTGTTCTAGGTATTCGGTAGCAATCCGCTCCAAGCGACTTATCTGGATATTGCCATTCTCCGATGTCTGTTCATCCGCCAGTGGTCTGAGGAGGGCGTGTATTGGGCACTGAACTACCTGATGCGTCGGTAAGTGAGTGACTGAGTGAGTAAGTGAATGAGTGAGTCAGTGAGTAAAATGGAGAAAAATATTGTGATCGTTCACGGAACGAGTATACAGTATGTAAGTGAGTGTTCTGTATTTCTAGACTTTCGGAGATTCGTCAGATTCTGTCTTCCCAAGAGAAGGGTAGCTCCGATCGCAAGTCCACCCGACGTCGATGTTCGGTTCCGGCACCGGCCATCCGATTCACATACCACAGTGGTGAACAGGTTGGGAGTGTTTGAAAGAATTGGTGACGAAAACAACATTCGAACTAAATAACTACATTTCTTGATAATTAAAACCTTATACCTTTACTGGTTGGGCGCCAATGACAGATTTGAGTTCAAATAGCACGCGATTAAGTTATCGTGAGTAACAAGAAATCTTTGCTAGAATAAATGACCCCTGTTGCAGACCAAGACCGATCTGTCGCTAATCGGTCGCACCGGGTCAGACAAGGTGGCACCCACTTGGAAACAGCTACAGATGGATGAGCAGACACTCAAGAACATTGAGAAGACCGTTGGGTACGTTTGCAATCCTTTTTATTGAGAAAAAGAACTATTTGATTTGTAAAATTACTAGTTTTCATACAACAAGAAAACAACTTTTTTCACATTTTCACAGTTTACGGAAAAGTAGACCTGATCTTTAATGAAATCTGATTGTAGTGGTGCGTCACCATCGCCATCCACCCGCCGTGGGTACAGCCGATCGGTTCGCATAACCGGCGCCAGTCGTTCACCGATCCGGCGATCGCCCATGTCAACGTCGATCACCGATACACAGTTGTACTACAGTGATTACATGACCGAGGTGTGCGAGTGAGTGAGTGAGTGAGTGAGTGAGTGAGTGAGTGAGTGAGTGAGTGAGTGAGTGAGTGAGTGAGTGAGTGAGTGAGTGAGTGAGTGAGTGAGTGAGTGAGTGAGTGAGTGAGTGAGTGAGTGAGTGAGTGAGTGAGTGAGTGAGTGAGTGAGTGAGTGAGTGAGTGAGTGAGTGAGTGAGTGAGTGAGTGAAACAATAAACGTTACCAGGCGGTGGGTTCGACAGCGTTCATCGACAGCGAAGGCACCCTGAAGCCAGGAGTCTGTCTTCGTGCCGTGGATGCCGTCCTGGAACGTCAGCTCTCATTAAGAGTTTGCGAAGCTGCCATCAACGTCATCGATATTCTCATGACCTTTGACGACATTCTCGACAAGGTCACACAACAAGGCGGTTGGTTTTGTTCATTATTTTTTGTAACACAAGTCCCCAAAGTTATTTAACCCACAGTATAAAAAGTTGCTATATATAGTATTTTAGTATAAAATGCTGTTGTTATTATTGCTTTAGTTTAAAGTGCTGTTGTTATAGTTGTTTTGGTATAAAATGCTGTTTTTATAGTTGTATCAGTTGTTGTTATTATGGATGCTGAATTTTCAGACCCGGACGCCAGTGGTGATCTCTCTGCCAACGAACTGACGATGACCACCACAAGCATAACCATGCCAAACACGCCGTTGGAACCGACGAAAGACATCGTAGACGAACAGTCGGGAAATCTGAGGGTGTTCGTGCATGCCTTGTTCAAGTTGGTTTGACTGATAATTATACTATATTGTACTATAATAAAAAGGTCATTAACATGTTAATTTACTCAACGAACCAATTATATCGTCCATTTATTATAAAATTGATCTCGTGACTTTCTGACCTCAGTTGCAAAATCCTTAATAGTTCAAACAGATTTTCAATTACTCTACAACGTGTTTTGTGGTCGTCCATTTCAAAATTTTCAACTGTAGTCCCATCGAACTGAAAGTTTCTTAGTCATCCTTTAATTTATTTGACAATCAACAGCTGAAAGTCAAATAAAGATCTGCTGCTCAATCACGGTGTCTGAATTTCAGGATGCACATTCTACTCGGCTGTCCGCAAGGCTGCAACGATGGCATACGCAATGCACAGGCCGAATATCTGCGAGTTGCCGCGCGATCCGGTTAGTGTACGTCTGGTTACATCAACAACAACAACAACAACAACAACAACAACATATTTCAGCTCTGTCAACACTGCAGCGTCATGACCCAATGACGTTTGCGGAGTGCATCAGAGAGTTCGTGGAAAAGTCACAACCTCAGGAAACACTGGACCTGGCGCATGCCATGCTCTCATTCTGTTGCAATACATCAAACATGAATATACTTCATGGTTAGCTCATTTTTTGTACATATAGGGATTGAAATTGATTATGAGAAATATTTTTTAAAACTGCAGGAATTATTTAGGGTTTGGCATATACAGATTTTCAGTTGATACTTGAGTTTGGGCATAGTCAGAACCGGATTCTCAACTTACTCACAGCACAGCGGTTGCCAAGTTCATGATTGGGAAAAGCCCTATACAATGTTATATCTAGTAAGACTTCGATCGTCAAGAAAAATAATATTTCTCTTATAAAAATTTAGTAGGCCTACAAATTTACGTACGTTCTGAGTTGAATTTCGTTTAACAAACGGGAAACTGTACGTTACTGAACTTTATACAACAGGTGTTTGACGCACATTGGTCAGATGAAACTTACTAAGAAGTTGATTTTGAACATGATAATCATCTTTTTTTCTCAGCAACGGAGAATGGTTCATACTCGAACAAGTTCATGGAACGCTCCAAGGGTGTCGAGGGAGCAATTGTGAATGCCCTTCTGAAGCCCCTGGTTACAAAACTGATGGACAAGATCACCGATTTGCAACAGCCGGAAAATATGGTGAGTAGTTTTTTTGTTTTCTTAATTCTTAAAGAAGTTCAGGTACATAATTACCATATGATTGGACTAACGTCAGGCTACGAAATGTTTCTTTAGTATAGGAATAAATGGAGATGTTAGGGAACAACTCGGCATTAACTTCTCTCAAGCTGGAAAAAGTCAGCTTAACACAAGAATTCATTACGAAGTTATCGAGAATTCCAGCACCTTTTCGGTACAGTAATTTATTTCGACAATATTGTTCAAGTTCCCAATCTGCAGGGTGTGTACCACGACGTTCGGAACCTGATGCTGTTCGTCCAAGAGAATCACGGTAACCCGTTCCGTCGCATCGAGCTATCGGCCATGTTGGACGGTCTTGTCAGAGGTTCCGTATTTGGAGCCGGCCAGCCGCCTGGTGGCGATGCTAACATGCATACAAAGTTGGTCGTAGTTAATACTGGTTACAAAGTTATTTCACTCAGGGGATTTCTCATTGTCATTATGTATGTAGAAGAACTTGGATGAACCTTGGAAACCATGGGAACAAAGGCCCAGTTTTTTTATAAGTATGTCTTAATTCTAAATTTCACTTGAATCCTATCGTCAAATTCATAGAAAAAAACATTTGCATGAAACACCTCTGTAAAATAAAATAGATAGCTGTTGTGCCGTAACAATTTATAGTTTCAACATTATGATATAAAACTGGTATTAATTACTAAGACCCGTATGATATCATGGCTACTTGGGTCTGGTCGAATGGAAGTTTTTTACTGCAATGTTATTTGAAAAACTCGATTTTTTGTCAGGAAGTATTTTGCAGGTTTTGTACATCTTACAGATTCATCCAACCTATAATTATAATCTTTGATTTATCTGACACTCTGAGATTTATCTCACTAACGTATGTTTATTACAGAGGGACATTCTTCAATAGGATCGTTATTACATTAACCCCTACGTGTATCATTTCTATAAATAAGCGACAATTATTTTTGAAACACTCGTTAGGTTTATTCTAATTGATTGGTACTGTAAAATCAGGTTTGTCGTAGACCTGTGTCAATACATCCGTCAGCAGCAGCCATCGTCCACAGTCAGCAGTATGTCATCTCTGCACACTCTGCCAACACGCCAACACACCTACCGAGGTCCGCAGAACCGTCAGTTCAGCGTTCCAACTCTGATTGTTCACGACCTTGGTGTTCCCCTCAAGGATCGTCCCAAACTGCTCCCCATCTTGGACTCGATACCCGATCGACCACCTTCAGAAAATCGATTTGAGTTTCAAAAGTCCCTCCCGAATCGCCTGGCTCGCGGATTATCGGTTCGACCTAACCGCACCTTGCCACCCAAAGCGTTCCTCAATAAAAGGGCATCGAGTAGAAGCCTTAGGTAACTGAGTTCGTCGTGGTCGTTTTCTCGGGATGCACTGCTGCACAGTTTTCAGTCTGATTAAAGCCCGTTTCGTTGCTCGTTTGAGATTAATTTCAAATTATTTGCAAACGGTTCTAAGCATCGCGACATTTTGAGACTTTTTGCATTGCGTTCGCCAACGTGTTTTAATCAGTTTTCAGCATTACTGCGATCTTGAATTGCACAGCGTTCAACTTTTCCCACTTTATAACACATACTTGTGTGAGTTCAGCCAATGCGAATACATTTACGCTCACTCTTTCGCACGCTATTCTCACATTTTTGGGTACTCACATCTCTTTAACTAAAACATAATAGACTAAGCACCGGATCTTTGTTCCAGTGCACCAATGGTCGGCGCCATTCTGACTGTGCCACCATCTCCTGCTACCTCTGCTGCACGTCAGCACCGATCAGAGATGTCCGAGTATTACCAGCGGCTCTATCGAATGTTCTATCGTCGATATACTCGCAGTCACGACTGTTCGCCGGCTGAAACTCCGCATGAAATCGGGAGCGAAGGATCATCCAGTTCCCGAAAAAAGGAGCGGTCAATGATTTCTCGCACTCAACACCACAGTGGTGGCGGTGTTAGTGGGGGTGGAAGTAGAGGTGGAGCTCGTCGGCAACTTCACAAGCACAGATCGCAGGATCATGCCACGGGCAGCAGATCGGAATTGCTCGCTATTGGAGGAAAGCAATTCGATGCGAGACACCGCCAAGCACGGAGACATCGTAGTCTCGATCCGTCAACGCTAGTTACCATTGGATGGTTGTGTCCTGCGCTCCCTATGTGCCTGCAACAGAGTAACTGACCGAATATACGTCCCAGTTATGTTAAAACGTCCATATTCGGTATCGTCTCAAAGAACTGCCTAGAACGTTTGAAATATGTGTTAGGTTAGGCATTAGGCGTCCATGTTTGATGTTTTATCCTACATACCATCGAACAACCAACAACCTGTTACTATTAAGTTTGTCTTACGTGTTTCTCAATTTGAAGCTTCACAAACGTTGAATTTTTGTTTCAGATCTCCATCATCCTATTGTAGTAATTTAGTTTTGATCGCAGCTATAGTTATGCATTTTTGTTAGTCTTTTGTATCCATTAAGATTTTTGTCGCCCATACAATGGTCACCTTTAATGTCCGTTTTCTTCATCGATTTATTTTCGATTTACCTATGCTATTTATCATACGCTTACGCATATCAATCATTATGCGCTTATGCCTATTTCCTTGTACGTATCTCTGATTTTGTCAGTTATCGGCTTAAAACTTGAATTCCAATCACTGTCCGCGCAGTCATATATGTAATAGTTTTATTGCAAAACTAATTTCCTATCAGAGTTTCTGCATAAAAAAGTTGTAACAGAACATGTAGTTTTGCAATGAAAAGCTTAAAAGATTACGAATTGACACATAATATAGCATTTTCAGGATTGAATCCAAGTCGTCGGGCAGTGGCAGTGAACTGGAAGTGCTGGATGCGCAAGGTCGTCGATGTTCACCGAGCAATCTGAGTGCACCATCGATCAAAGATCAGATGTCTCTGAGACGTGGACTCTTCAAGAAAAAGAGCGATTTCAAGGTGTGTTATGACGAAGTTTCTGATCATCATCAACTTGATCTCACTGTTTCAACTGCTTACCGTGTAATTACAGGGTGCCAGCACCACGTTGACTACATCCAATGAAGCCGATAGCGACGGCGAGTCAATAAGTGGTGGTAGCCCGGTACAGTTGAGACCAGGTAAGATTGACGAATCAAATAAGAAATCGGCAAATAGATGTAGAGTAAATGCCGACAAAAAATGATGAATCTACATATTTCAGTGGCGGATGATTCGACGGCACAGTCGGTCTCTAGTCCACTGTTACCAGCCGTCACCGTCATGACTGACGTCTCGCAACCTTCAACATCGGGCAAGAAAAAATCACGCAAATTGCAAGCAGGTACATCAAATACTTCAATAATTCGTAAAGCATTTGCTTATTAAGTACTGTAGTCAGATGAATTTTCAATCCACTACATGTTGTATCGCAACTTAGAGGTAAAATAGATTTTCGCATTTCAGCACTGAGTGGTCTACTGCGTTCGGTACGCAGTGAGAATAGTCTATCGGATGAATCGGAAACAGATAGCAACCCCGACTATGACATGGATCAGACATCAGCCGAATTCGCCGATATGACATCGACGTCGATCTCCGGCAACCAAGATGGTAGGATGCAGCAAATGTTCCGGGTTGGTGGTTACTAACTTAAATAGAACCATTCTCATTAGGTAAATGGCTAACAAAACAAGTAGGTATCAGCAATTTTTTTGAACACTGTTTAGTGAGAAAAAGAATCAGGGGCTCCTCGTTTCAGTTATGTATCAACTCAAAAGTTATAACGCGTAACATCATGTACCTTTGCTAAATTAAAAATATTTGCTAAATGAAAGCGACAACACTGTGATGATTGGGAAGTTGTCCAACGAATCAGTTGTAGCCAGAGTCACCCGTGCCGACTGTGTTCGCGGCCGCACTGCTCAGTGTAAGCCCAGATGTGTAGTGTTGCCGTTGCCGGGGTGCCGCCAGCCACACCATTATCTTTTTTTCAACACACTTGGGGCGTGTTTCACCTCCTTGTACACAAATTGCTTGGTGCGGAATTCGACGAACAAGTTCATGATTCACAGTTTGAGCAGCGATGTTTCAACTTCATTATAAACTTTTTGCCAACCGTATTTCAATACGTGAACAGATTTTCGTTAAAGACAATGGTTCAATACAGATCAGGTTTGGGCTGTTAAGTAAGATGGAATTCCAACCACACCATAAACTGAAGCAACATTGAAGCTTCGAATTCACATAAGCGAATTTGTCTACAAGGAAAAACCAGAATTACAACAAATTTCGTTTGTCCAAACGGGGAGCTCCCAGCCTGGGTGCCTATTCACCAATCGCCGATTATCCTATTATTTCAAATGTCTGAATATCATTTATTTGACAGCAATCACACCAATATTCATGTGTGTCGGGCTTTGTATTCCCCAATTTTCCTACCTGGCTATATAACAGATGAGGAATATACAATGGACAATGAAGCTTAATGTTTGTGGAAAGGTACTCTCATAAACGCTTTTCAGTTTGGACTGTTTCAAAATTAATGCCTTTAACCTCCGATCAAGCTTCCTGGACAAACGTGTAATTTTTACCTAACGTGTGGTTTCTTATAAAAGTCTTAAAATACCCCGGCTTTTTAACTGATTGCAGTGTGGGATACATTAATTAACCCTTACTTCATTGCTTTTACAGCCAGTGACAGTAAGTGAACAACAACAGCAGATGCCTTTTACAATTCTCCTTCTGCTTTGCCTGGATTTTTTCATTTAAAATTGTAAAGCCACAATTGCGCAAGTAATTTGAAACATGATTGCACCACTTGTTTAAAAAATTTCGTTGATGACTGAACTGACATGTTGTGCGGCATGATGTGTATCAAGTGTTTTAGAACGCCCCACAATGCAACTTAACACGCAAAGCATGCTAAGCAAAAGTTTCATATCCTTTTCAATAGTCACTGATTCTTTGCACGTTACTTGATCACGGTTACAACTTACTTTACAATAGTTCAGAGTACACAAATACGCACATACAAAAACGTAATACAATATATGTAGGCGTTATCAAACTTGCTGGGGTTTATTCAAAATGTAGTCTGTGGTTTTTAAGCAGAAATAATAGAACAAAACTTGAAATATAGAAATTCGAATATAAATAAAATAAAATCGGAGTTCTGCACGCCTTACTCACTGCTGCTGACCTACATAAATAAAATGAATGTGATCCATTCCAACATTTCTTCCTATGTTACGTTGCCAGGTTTTCTTTTGTTTTACTTACGTGTGACACTTATTTATGTAATAAACACAGCAAATTTTTCAACGAATTTGGAAGGAACACTGATCAACTAATTTGATTTTAGGGTACGGCTCGTGCGTGTGGTTTATTAGCTCCAAGGAAGAGTTTGGTCGAAGACGCAGATGATGGTTAGGAAATGCAAAAATTGAGCTTCAGGGATCAGTTTCGATCATGTAAATCTCGTATTGTGAGGTTTTCTGAACTTTACCATACTATATTGGTTACTAAACCACAACATGCACATATGTTTTCTTGTTACAAATTTTTCAAAAATAATAAAACTGTTTTGTTTCCATTACTTCTTTCAGAATTGCTCCGTCGCATGACAGAAAAGCAACGTCAGTTTCTGGCTTTGATTCCGGACCGTAGACTGGTCAACTTGAAAGGTGTTCAAGAGGGTTCTCGAAGGTTTGTAATTTTTATATGTATTAATTGTTCTATCAAAATTATACCATGATGCTCTAAACAGCTTACATCATGATGCTCTAAACAGTGATCCGTTTCAGGTTCGCATTCCTACTTGAGACGTGCAAGCCTGGTACAGTGCCTGATCCGCCGTTGCTAGCTGGGCTGCTAACTTTGGTAAGTTCTCAAGCAGTAGAAAGTTAAGCTGAGATCAATCAAAGTAGGATCTTATTTTAAAAGACAAGATCTGGAGACGAAAGTGAAAGATTTCAAGTGCATGGCAGAGTTAAAACCAGGATTTCCCATTCAAATTGGCATCCCATGAAGGAAAACCTTAATTACCTGCAGCAATCACCAGTGGTCTCTCGTGCCGTCATCTATCTCGAGTGCTGTTACTTCGTACATCGTTGCAATCGCGGCCAGTGGCCAGACTGGATACGCAGTCATGTACCGTCGTCAAGGAAGTGAGTAATAGAACAATATGACTTCCAATACTGAATATGTTTTACTGAACAATATGACTAAACAGAATTACTAACGTGCATAGTTGAAACTATGTTTTGTTTTCAGTGTTAGTAGCAACGTACGTCAAGTGGCGGCCCCAACTGGCGTTCGACGACAACATCTCATTCAGAGGCAGGCCGGCCGACTGTTCTACAAGTGGGCTGAACAAGTCAGTTCTCCCGTTCACTCTGCAAGTTCCACTTTATCCAAGATCATAAAAATTTATTCAAAAACTTTTTTTTCAATATCTCCATATTTAAATTTTTAATTACTGTAGATTGGCAAGTTGCTGAACCATATGATGGACAAGGAGGGGATGACAACCGAGAAACTCATCGAAATGCCGGCTCAAGAAAGCCGACGGCGTCAACTGCGGATCTACGATGAACTTGAGGATTTCTTAGATGAAGGTGAGTCTGTGAGATTATGTGACTGATCTGATGTTATTAAAAAAATAATTAAAAAACAATTTAGGTACCGTCAACTTTACCGGCAACGACATCCCGATGGCACTGAAGCTAATCGCTTGCGTACTGCTGTTAGAGATTTCGGCATTCTTACGCGAGACATTTGCGCAGATACCTCGAAATCGGTCATCAGGTGCGGGTGAGGTGCGCAATAATAGTACACAGCTGCCGGTGAGTTTTTTAGCTAGTGAGGAAAAATATACGGTATACATGATATGGTAAAAAAATTAGAATTATTAGATAATAGGAGGCAACTAAATACTTTCCATGATAACATTCGTGTAACAAAGTGAGTAATCTACTTTGTGTGATTGGTTCTAGCAAGATCACCGAGGCACCTGGCATGTGAGTTGATGAGCTTACAAAAATGCTGGTTGAATTCTGAGGGACGTACATCTGTACTCACTATAAGTCCCGTTCTCACTACTACGTCTAACGTAAACCCTACTAACGGAACCACCGCTTCAGTTCATCATTATTTTTGTAGTGCCTCTTTAAGCTTAACGTTTTTGAAAACTTTAGGCGGGGTACGACAAACTCATGAACAATCGTCGAATGTCGATCTTGTCCACAACGTTTGGACGAGATGCAACGCATGGCGGAAGTATCAGTAGTATTGGTGAGACCCCCGGTGGCCGAGATCTACATCGTTAGTGGCACTCACTCAGTCACTTCATCACATGCATCAATTAACTCAACTATTCATGAATCTGTTGTAGATGGTGGCTCGGACCGCCGCATTAGCTTCCAATCGAATGAAGGAGAAGAAGGAGCATCGCCTCGAGACAGTCAGACAAGTCAAATAGAAGACCCAGCACAGCAAAGTCGTACTGACAGTCGCAAAGGTCGGTTTCATTCTTGTTTTGCTATTTGTGATATCTTCAGTTTGTTTGTTATTGTTTGCAGTTCCAAACCTACATAACATTGCATATCCATGTTTTAATGTACATATGTATCATAATAAAAAGTGTTTTGCATTTCAAAGGCACAAACATATTTGCTCTGCCGTGTATCTATGTCATTTATATATCTGTGTATGTTGGATGACTTGCCGTGTGATTGTAACTTCAGATATATCGTAAAATGTATCAAATTTTGTAACATATCTGTGGGTTTCAGAGTTTCATGTATGAACTTGTTTCTATTATCTGTCATAGGTCAATCAAAGTCAATGTCGCGTTCCATATCGCACAACTTCATGAACGCCGTCAGAGGAGTACTACATCGTCAATCTACCGTGAACAGCAACAACGGTGATGGGGAAACGATTACGGTATCTGATGACGGTGATCGTCAGAAAGAAACTGTAATCAAACAACATGACCGTATGTCCTATCAGTGGACATCGAACGTGGTACCACCACCTACACTCAGGAAAAGGTCCTGCTTTGCGAAGCTTTATGTCTGCATTTGATTATTCAAAGTAATTGTTATTTAGTAATTCAAAGTGTTCAGCTTGGTGCCGCAACAACCAGCATCGGAGTATATGGTGCAGCCGCGCGCTCGTGCCAGCGGATCGCAGTCACCTGTGCCCGAACTGGTTTTGCGCAAAGCGACCATTGTGCATCACCAACCCCGATCACTCGAAGAACAGATATCGGGACGGCACAACCCGCATGATCCGCTGCAAACCTTGCTTAGTCCAACTGGCGATGTGCTAAGACGACGGCCGACATTTAAACGCGCCGAAACGGTTGGATCGGCCGAATCGAGTCGTACCAGTTCAATAGACAGCCAACACAGTGATGCACCAGGTAGTATGGGACTTGAGTGGTATTGATCGTACACATCACGCACACCCTCCAATCACCGATAGCACGCCAACACATTGATCACCCACCACCGGGCACTTGTACAACTACTGGTCGTCGTCTACGTCGTCGTCTTCGTCGTCCCGCTGTTGTCCGTCATACCGTTGATTGTAACCAGTGACAATGTTGTTGTCATTGTTGTGTCAATGACAGCAGCAACAATGTCGTAACACTTCTCCTCTACGTTATATATGTTCAGGTTTCACCATACTGTGCGCAATTTGTATTGCTGAACGTTGTTGGCATCTCAAAACATTTGGGTATTTGATGGCGTCTGCATTCACCTCTGATCTTCAGGGCCTGCAGTGTTCTGCTTCTCGCATGAATATCGACTGCTTCTTTTGTCATTTGCTTCTGCTTCCCGTCCACCGTACGCTCACGCTCATTGATTTTTTTTAATTTTGCCTCATTCAATTAAAACTTTTTATATTATAGGAATTTATATTATTTTATTATGGGAAATTGAAATATTATTTTACTGAAATTATGTTTAACTTTTTAATATTCTAGGTACTGATTACATGGGGTGCCATTTTGTAACTCATAATTACAGTACCATTGGGTCGCAGTTATTTATTAACACTTACTATACTTGGGAATACTAAATATTATTGGGTTTGTGTTGCTTTATCATTCATAATATCATATACGTAGATCTCACGTACAGTTCATATCCTGTGTTATTTGTATGTCGTTCAAATGGAACATCCCTTTGTTAGTCACCCACACAGTGTAAAATACATGATCACTTCACTGTGTTATAGATATTTGGGCCATCTGACTTTTCAATTTTGAACATCATTTATATGTTTTGAAAATTAAAAAAATACCATGTCCTTCGTTCCGAAGTGCATTTTTCAAGTCACAGATAATTGTCGGCTCATTTTTTATGGGTTGCAAGAAACACAATTGACTTGAAGCAAGCACTGATCAACATACCGTAAACCTTCTCAACTCCTCCATCACACGTGTCCTTTATACTATTGCACACCATTCTGTCCCACATTTCTCTCTTTCCTTTAGGGCGTCGTCTAGCCAAAGGCAGAGGTCGCGGTCTGTTGGGAGCCGCCGGAAGTACATCAGGGTCGCAGAAGGAGAATAAGTCATCCACAAGAATGTCATTTCGTCGATCAGCCAGGAAACGACCATCAAATGCCGGTTTCCCGGGTGCGAACGCGTCTTTGACGTTGCCCGAACCGGATGAGGACACAAGTTGGTGTGAACAGTGCGTTGCAGTCGACGAAACAAGGTGTAGTGCGGTGCCTTTAGTGTAAAAACACAATAGTGATCAGACCGCTAAATCACTCTGCATCACCGGCTTCTCAGGTACCAACAGAGCACTCGTGCCAGCACAACTGCCTCAAGTTTCAAGCACCATAAAACGACACAGAGAAAGAGAGGGAGAGAGCATGGCTCAAAAAGGCTTTTTGATAGAACAGCTGACTCGACGAAAATTTCATACAATAACCACACTAAAATGTTAATCACGGATTTTTTGCCATCTCAAACCTTTTTATTTGCCGTTCCGTCAGTTGTTTCATCTACGAGTTTTTGGCTTGTAGAGAATGGCCCCTACTGAATATGCTAAAACCTGATTTTATGTTGATCGCGCCGCTTTTCTCGGAGTTAGCCGTTTCAGTTCAAATATGCAGGTTATGACTCCGGTTGAGCCCACTCGATCAGCTAATGTTCAATGATCACACATGATTTGCCAAATATTGCAGTGTTGTGCGCACAAACTAACGTGACTCGAAATGATTTATTGTGTGCGTGATTTGTTGATTTGGTCGTGCTTTTCCGCCATAACATTCAAGCTCAATACGCCAGGTTTACGTTTCTAATTTATGAGAAGCATGACTCCATCAAATAAATGTGAGAGTGAAATCGTTTTTAACGTGACAGCCGTAAGTATCATAATAGATCCCCGTAGTCAGTTTATTAATTTTACTTTACTCCTACATTTAGCTCAATGTACTATTTTACTAACCCCATGTGTAGGAAGTAATAGAACACAGAAAGGTCGGTGCTTAGCAGCAATTAACTCACCGAACCCTTTTATATAATTTCTGGAACACTAATCTGGGTCCCTGATACTCACCTGTCGCTTGGAGCTTGGCCGCATGAAGCAATGCGGAAGCAGTCAGAACACATCCCATTCCCACCCAATCCATCCCAACCCTGAACGTCATATGCTCAGCCACGTCAACGTCAACGATGCCCGCGTCATCCAGTCACCACCTGACGTTGCCCATCAATCGAGGTCCGTCCACCATCAGCGGATCGTCGTCGATTGGCGGCGTGATCGAAGAGTGCGGACGATCTCCGGCGTCGCGCCATCCGTCGTTCAATGCGGCCGTGCACCGTCACGACAGCCACAAGCAGTCCAACACCCTGACACTGCCCGTCCAGTACACGGATCTGCCCAGTCCAGGTGAGGTGAGACACCGGACGACGCAGGTCGAGTCCACACAATCACACTCCGTTAAGTATTACTCGGGCAAGTTGAATGTGTTTGGTTGATGGTATCTTTTCAATATTCAGTTTCACGGGACTTTTTTTATTCTTTAATTTACGTTAGGATGGCTGAGTTTAAGTTTGCATAACACAGCACGGTAACTAACCAACTTTGGGGTAATAATAATAACATTCATCTGAAATGTACCCAATAGAAATCCAACGAATGAGCAGGAGTTCTGCATGCTCAGTGCGTTTCCATGCATCCGTGCATGAAGCATGAGTCTTCACTTGACATTCATACTAATACAATGTTTGGTTTCACATGGATGCGCAGCGTCCAAAATGGGCTTTCGGCAAGCAAGCCTGATTGACAACCATTTTACAAAATGATCAAAATCAGTTGCACACGCGTCTGCAGCACATGACACAGGTGTTCCATCAATCCATCAGTATTCCCGAATCAAATTAAAATACAATTTGTAAACTCCACACAAGCATTGATAGTTGGGAACCCTGGTATTGTGGAACATCACTGTCCTGAATATAATGATTGTTGTCGAAAAATGGTCGTACTGTTGTTCTCTATCATTTCACACACATCGTTCCGTGACACTATCGTGTTGTTGATGTTTATGGTTTGGTTGCAATGTTGTTGTTGTTCTGTTGATGTTGTTTCTAGATGCGGCCGACTATGCGGCTGTCATGTCCGGATTTCGGCGGAAATCCATCTACCGGAAACGGCAGTCGGCGGTTCTCACATTTGGCGATGTGGCTGAAGTCGGTTGGTAGATACAGAATCCGGCTGATGTCGGCGGGGTGATTCGGTAGTAAATAAATGCCGATGATGTGTTTGAACGGTGGAGTGAATTAATTCATAAAACATATTGATTCATATTCCAAACAACAAAAAAACTAGCATACTGTGTGTATATTTTTCACCGCCCGTTACCAGGTTTTTGAAGGTTTTTTAAACTGAAATACAGAATCTTATCGACTAAATGATCAAATGTTTTGTGGCTGAATTTTTTTAAGGATTTTACAATGTTTCACACCGTCACCATTTTTATTACCGGTCACTCAACCTGCATTGACCTGAATCGGTTGGTTGAAGATTAAGTCGATATGCTAAGTCTGTTGTTACTCTGATCGACTAAAGGCGGATGGAGACCAAACAGCGGAACGGGAAGCATGATCGAGCATCTTGGTAAACAAATAAATAGTTATAGTAGAGGGTGCAACGGTGGATCTAGGATTATTTAAAACAAGCTGAAGAATCGATCGTAGTTTCACCGGTCAAACTTTGACTGAGCACCTTTCAGTTACGTGAGCCTCAAAATGAAATTTGTTTTAAAATTCTCCAAAGTTTTGAAGATGATTCAAAGCCGTTATACTCTCCACAAGAGTAGATGATGCATGAGATTGCATGTACGAATTGAAAAGTTCTCTTTATTGTGTCGGGTAATGACGAGTTCATTCTGCCGTAATACAGTTTTTTCAAAAGCTCTAAGTGTTTGACATAAACAGAAAGGCTATTGTTTTATGACCTGCAGACAATGGAAGCATCTACTTTGAAACAGCAAGTTGTGTTACAGCAAAATGAGGTATATTCTCGGTGTATGTAATCACAATCTTTTTGCCAGCCATGCATGTTTCACTGGATTTTTTCGTCGTCTGTTTAATCCAGCCTTATTCGAGAATCAGGAAACATGTGAAACTTATTCGGATGGTAAAACTTCAGTTATATATAATGCATAAGTATATTGGCACGCTGGAAAGTGTTTCTGAAAAAATCCTTGATTGGTTGAACAGACGATATTTAATCCCTATTTATGTACGTAGTTACATAGTTTCACTTCACATATTGTATATTGTAATAGACAATGCACAATGCACGACTTTTTTGTTGAACTGCCGTGCTCATTTTCGCACGTTTCGTTAAAGTTAGTTCAATTTGGAACCGCATCTTTTAAAAAAGATGGAGAAACAATTACTTGCAGCAAGAGAATAGCAGTAGTTCGTAGTACATAAATGCATGAGTTAAAATCTTTAGAACCATACAATTAGCTTTTTTCTCTAAGTTTCAGGGATTTTCTATCCAACTTTTAAAATAAAAGCTGAATTTACCTAAAAGAAAATTTACTGAGAATGATGGTTATCAACTAAAAATGTAGTAAAATCGTGATTGTGATTTATGGTTTTTCTTAAATTATTCTCTTTATCGCATTAAATAAGCTGCATAAATGTTCGGTTCATATTAAATCAGCAAGTGTTTTATAGAACAGGCATGTCGGGCTGACCGTTGTTCCCGGGACATTCGGAAATAATTTGTGTCACACGTGAATGGATACACACGAACTAAAACAGTACATATGGAACACCATACTCAATCGAGTTGTCTTTAATCCAGTTATCGTGTGACACAAGTAATTTTCTGTCGAAACAGTTTGTCGAACTGTTGGATCTGACTGAACGGACTTAATGTTTCATCAATTTGAAACATACCTGTTCAGGGGCTGCGTCGGCCGGATCTGGCGGCATGATGGGCAGGCGTGAGTCGTCGAGGAAGGCGTCCAGTATTGGAGTCGGCTCGGATGCGGATACATCGACGCCCACCAGTGAACATCCGCACGATAGACACACCGGTAGGTTTACGTTGATGTTTAATTCTTTTTACTTGCTTGTTTTCGTTAGCGATTTCATTCCAACTTGAATAGTTTAACCAATCTTATTATCTGATTACGCAGTTTATAAATTAAATATATTTTAATAGTCCCAAAACATGTTCACCTACTGGCACCCAATTCATTTACTACCTAATTTTTTGTATATTGTGTTTGTCCGATATATTGATTTCTGACTAGTTTTTATTCAACCGTGTTTTCATATTCCGTATCAGCATGATGCAACTTTTCTATCCCATTTTACACTTCAAGTACCATTTAGCTTTCCCAACCCATTATTTCAGCGTCACCCACCAACTATCAGTACGGTTTGTGTTCGTTTAGTTGCACTCCGGGGTTTAGATGTGTACCTTGATATTACATGGTTTTAGTATAGATTAATAACTTGAATTAATGTATGTAATAAGTTTTTGATCGTGTAATGTTTCAGGGGTTTCTCAACAGATGAGCGATGATCCGTTTGTTGATATCGAACTGGAAATGATGAAGAACATGCCCTGGCTGAATGTTGGACGGCATTTAATTTATTTGAATTCTTAAAAACGTTTGAAAAAATACAGAGTGAAAGATATTGCTTCGTTTTCTCAAAACTTGCAACCGAGTGTTTTAGGTGGTTATGCGTGTGGCCAACAGTTTCAACTTTGTGTGCACGCACGAACGGTACTGTCATGAAAACTGCTTTGAACGCGTGCGCCGACAGATGCATCGATTGACCGTTTCACTGCGAAAGGTCTGTTTACTACTTTTAAGGGTTACGTATATCCAGTAACCTAGTTACCAAATTGAATTTTTCTCATTTTTATCATTGAAATACACTTGCTTTATGAAGGCCATTTCAACCTCATATCTACAGTATTTAACAGTTTGGATGAAAAGTTTTTTGCTTTTTAGTTCCATGTTTCATATGTTGAATAATGTTTAAAAAAATTTATTTATTGTGCTTTTTATAACAGGTTTACGGCGAACAGTTTTCTCTGGAAGGTTTGGTTGACAAACGCCGTCAGTTAATGGAGACTTGGCAGGAGTACCAGCTGGCCAAACATCGGGTTGGTGTATAAATATTGTTACAAATCTTTTTGCAAATCTTCGAAAAAAATCGGTATCGGTATTTAACATACAACTGCTGTTTATTTGTTTTATATTTGTTACCAAAGGTATATAAAAACGAAAACACATAGTTTTACTTAATGCAGGATAATCAGAAGATGGGACTAATCCATTTAGCCCATGCTAATTGTCATGATTACTTGATTACCCATCAGGTGACTGAGGAGACCCTTCGACAGTTATCACAAGTAAGGCGTGTGTCCCGTAAATGTTATGAATACATGGATAACCATATCCACAAATGTAATTAATTATTTTTTAATGTTATAAAATTTACATTTGTTAATTAATGTAAAATAATCACCCTCTATGAAACTTTACTGTATCCCTAATGTTTGTCGCTGGAATGAGTTTGCATACAATCTAAAACAATATTGGTTTTGCTAGATAAAAAACTATTTGTAGACATGTAATTATTAGATGAAACAAATTGTCCATACCTAGCATAACCAATTTATTAATGAAACTTTATTCAGAGTGATGTCTGTACATACCCGCTTGTTCTGTATTTACAGAGTCATTATGAGTACATAGTTTATTAGTTTGTGAAATAAGAGGGAAACGTACTGTAGCTTGTTATTCGATTTGTTTGTAGTGTGACTTCTTCAGTTTATGTAGCTTAAAATAAAATTATAGGCTAAAAATGGTGTTTCGCGTCAGGTTAGTGTTGTGAATAATTTGTTCAAGAGTGTAAAAAGGTTTCATTTTATAATGAATGACAGGCAGGTTATTTTTACGATTGTCATGTTTGAATTATTTGCTACGATGTTGATTGGAGTGATTTTCGATTACGAGTTATATTTATTTTTATAATTGAGCTCGACTTTAATTTTATTTTACAAATATTTTGGTATAAAATTAGATCAACGATAAGTAATTTGGCTTGTCATCATTTTCTACAGGGTGTGAAGAGATGCTTGAGGGTATAATAACACGCTACTAATTTTGATTCAATTATCACATTCAAGTAAGACCTCACCCTGGCCTAGTAATCTAATGAGCACGCATTCAACAAGAATGGCTTCTTCTACCTTCTTAAATAATTGTATGTAAATTATGTATGTCTCTTCTTAAGCTCTGTAAATTACATAAATGCTTTTTTCAAGACATCTTCACGGGAATTTGTATTTCGAGCTGTGATCTTAAACTGTGTTGTTTACTGGATAACCACTGCATCATCCATAGCCACAGGAGTTTGAAAATAATGGTTTATTGAACGCTTTTTTCAAACACAAAGTGACAAGCAAGGTTTTTATTCACTTCTAGTTTCAACGATCAACTAGGGTTTTTTTCAGCCATCATGTCGCAGTGGCCTCGGAGTCACCCACCACGGATCGGTTACCGGATCACTGACCCATCGTCGCGAGTCCGCTTTCATTCACGGCAATCGACTGGAGCCGAACCCACCTAAAATGAAGTCTTTGCTGCTGATTGAGAAGCTGCAGGCGGCCAATGACAACGATGAGAACATTTCTCGGGTTCGTTAATATAGATGTTGTTGTTGTTGTTGATGTTGATGTTGTTGTTGTTGTTGTTGTTGTTGTTGTTGTTGTTGTTGTTGTTGTTGTTGTTGTTGTTGTTGTTGTTGTTGTTGTTGTTGTTGTTGTTGTTGTTGTTGTTGTTGTTGTTGTTGTTGTTGTTGTTGTTGTTGTTGTTGTTGTTGTTGTTGTTGTTGTTGTTGTTGTTGTTGTTGTTGTTGTTGTTGTTGTCTTAGATTATTCTGGCAATTATTTTGAGTTTCTGCAGGATCGAGATGCTAAAAGCAAGAAGTCTGGTTCGCCTGATTCACCCACAGGATCGGAGATATCACCCACCGATAATAAACAATCTGAGCATCACATGTGCAAGTACATCCGAACTCAGGTGAGCTTCCACTTACTCACTAACTGATTTACTCACTCACTCACTCACTCACTCACTCACTCACTCACTCACTCACTCACTCACTCACTCACTCACTCACTCACTCACTCACTCACTCACTCACTCACTCACTCACTCACTCACTCACTCACTCACTCACTCACTCACTCACTCACTCACTCACTCACTCACTCACTCACTCACTCACTCACTCACTCACTCACTCACTCACTCACTCACTCACTCACTCACTCACTCACTCACTCACTCACTCACTCACTCACTCACTCACTCACTCACTCACTCACTCACTCACTCACTCACTCACTCACTCACTCACTCACTCACTCACTCACTCACTCACTCACTCACTCACTCACTCACTCACTCACTCACTCACTCACTCACTCACTCACTCACTCACTCACTCACTCACTCACTCACTCACTCACTCACTCACTCACTCACTCACTCACTCACTCACTCACTCACTCACTCACTCACTCACTCACTCACTCACTCACTCACTCATTCACTCACTCACTCACTCACTGCTTCAGATTGGAGCCGGGGTTCATGCGCCATTGTCCCTGTGCCTGAAGGTGGCTTTGATCATGAATGACACACATTACCAAGATATAATACCCGTTGCGTGGGAAATGTTACTCCAAGGTAACATGCAAGTGCAGAGCTATGCCGGTGAGTGAGTGAGTGGTTGAGTGGGTGAGTGAGTGAGTGTTTGATCGATCAGTGAGTAAGTGAGTGAGTGAGTGAGTGATTGAGTGGGTTAGTGAGTGAGTGAGTGAGTGAGTGAGTGAGTGAGTGAGTGAGTGAGTGAGTGAGTGAGTGAGTGAGTGAGTGAGTGAGTGAGAAAGTGAGTGAATTAGTCCGTTAACCATTCAGTTTCTCATAGATTACTGTTTTAGCCTGCACGTTTATTGTATCATCTGTGAAACGACCTGACGTCTGTACCGATATCATGAAGGCCGAACTGTCTAATCCAAATCCTAATAATCGATCTGGTGCCATCGCACGATTCTACGCCCTGTGGCGAAGCAGATACCATTGTTGGCTGAAGATGGAGGAGGGAGCACATTTGCACTTTAAGGTGAGTCATTTAGGGAGTGAGTGAGTGAGTGAGTGTGTGAGTGAGTGAGTGAGTGAGTGAGTGAGTGAGTGAGTGAGTGAGTGAGTGAGTGAGTGAGTGAGTGAGTGAGTGAGTGAGTGAGTGAGTGAGTAAGTGAGTGAGTGAGTGAGTGAGTGAAAAGTGAGTGAGTGAGTGAGTGAGTGAGTGGGTGAGTGATTGAGTTATAGATTCTTTCAAAGAGCAATTGAGTGAAGTGTTGATTGATTTTAGGTACCTCCACCAAATGTCGACTTCACACTGCCATCACCGCCACTCGGTCAGTCGCAAACGGGAGTCGTTGATCCACCCTGGATGCCGCATGTTAAGAAAGCAGTGGAACAACTTTCCTATAAAGAGGAGGAGAAAACTACGGTGAGTGACTGATTGACTGACTGACTGACTGACTAACTGACTGACTGACTGACTGACTGACGGACTGACTGCCTGACTGACTAACTGACTGACTGACTGACTGACTGACTGACTGACTGACTGACTGACTGACTGACTGAATGACTGACTAACTAACTGACTGACTGACTGACTGACTGGCTGACTGACTGACTGACTGACTGACTGACTGACTGACTGACTGACTGACTGACTGACTGACTGACTGTTTGGTTGCAGCTGTCGACAATCATGGCAATGACGAAGACCAGACGCAAGCAGAAACAAGACGTGATGCGTCGCGCGATGACCGAAGCTGAACAGCGACAATGCGAGCTGAGAGAACAGTTCAGGTAAGGTTATTTGTTAAGGACTACAATCGTGACTGTACATAAGTGACCAGATTAAGGATTCGGCTAATTATCAAGCGAATCAAACGAGCTGTCAGTTATTCTATATCAGATATGTTTATGGTCATGAAAGGTATTGAATGACTGACTGAATGCAAGAAACAGCGTGTGAGTAAGTGAATAATTGAGTACGTGAGTAAGTCAACAAAAATTAAAGTTAATGTGTAGAAGATTAAGTTAACAACTGAATTGGTGAGTAAGTGAATGAGTCAAATGAGAGAATCAAAACAATTTTAGAATGCGCTCCACAGCCGTGTCACTTCAATGCTGCTGGGAACCGGCGTTGATTGCACATAGTGCGCAGGCGAACGCAAATGCCGATGATGAAGGTTATCCATCGATTCATTCATTTATTAAGTCAGCTCAACAGTCATTCTGGGCTTCTTAGCTCAGTGCCCAGAGGCCCGCTTATAGTGCGAACTATGGGGGTTTAGTCTTGAAGGGATGTGGTGAAGAAGTTAAACCACTTTTTTTACTTTGATTTTTTTTATTAACTGAAGTCATAAGGCACACTAATACCATATCAGAATAGTGTTTTTCGTAGTAGCCAGAGAGTTGAATAAACTGACGGGCAATGGCAGAATCTCCAGAGCAACGCGTCAGGATCTGTGTTTGAAGTCAGGTTTCGAACTTAGGACCGCCGGTTTTCGAGGCCGGCACCCTACGCACTAGACTAGACAGGCGACATAAGTGTTGAAGACAATGAGTACGCACTAATAGTCAGGTTGACTCAGCCTGTCACATCCCTCCGTGGGTCGAGCGTGAGTAGCACTCAGTCTGCGTGGAGTATATCCTTGTGATCTCCGTTGGAATGGGGACCATGCAGGTCGCGGATTCAATTGTGCGTATCGAGATCTTCTGAGATCCTGAGATGGCATACCTGAACGTTTACGTTTACGTTTATTCTGTAAAAATTTCGCTCACTCATTCACTAATTTCAGAAGAGGCCGAAGGAGCTCACGTAGCCCGGACTCAGCTGCTGCCGGTGGCCCAACCGTTGTTCCCATCTTGTCTTCTCACGGTGGTACCAATGTTTGTTGACCTCATGGATGATGCCCAAGTGGACTCGGATGGGGTCGCTGGTTGGTTCATTTTATCAATTGCTCACTCACTCACTCACTCACTCACTCACTCAATCACCTACTCACTCACTCGCTCACTAACTCACTTTCAAACTCACTCATTCATTCCCTCTGTTTAGTGAGTGAAGTGGCCCGTCGCGTCGTCTGGGCATGCTTGGTCGAAGATCCAACACTGTTCCTGCGCCATTTCCTGGAGAAGATCACAAATCGTGACAGGCAGGTCAGTAATCCAGTAATTCAGTTACTTAAACGAATGTGAATGAACCAAACAACTAGTCGGCGGGTTGATGGCAAATAACGTTGGTTTTTTAGGAATATCTGCTCTCACAGTTGCGTCGTTTGCTTCAAAACTTCCGTGAACTGCCGTCACAAGCAGCGTTCTCCATCTTCAACTACTTGGTTATTAATCACCCACTCACTTTTTTCACTCACTCACTCACTCACTCACTCACTCACTCACTCACTCACTCACTCACTCACTCACTCACTCACTCACTCACTCACTCACTCACTCACCCACTCACTCACTCACTCACTCACTCACTCACTCACTCACTCATTCACTCACTCACTCACTCACTCACTTACTCACTCACTCACTCACTCACTCACTCACTCACTCACTCACTCACTCACTCACTCACTCACTCACTCACTCACTCACTCACTCACTCACTCACTCACTCACTCACTCACTCACTCACTCACTCACTCACTCACTCACTCACTCACTCACTCACTCACTCACTCACTCACTCACTCACTCACTCATTCATTCATTCACTTACATCAGATCGGTTTCGTCATGTACTACGTCCGTTCACCATGTGAAGGCAGTCAGAAGGCTATCTCAATGGCACTGAGTATTATCTGGCTAGTAGCACCCAGTGTACAAGGATTATACTTCAAAGATGTCAAGCAAACCCTGCGGAAAGAACAGTGCGATGTCAGTTACATAAAATGTGTAAATGAGTGAGTGTTTGAGTGATTGAGTGAGTGAGTGAGTGAGTGAATGAGTAAGTAAGTGAGTGAGTGAGTGAGTGAGTGAGTGAGTGAGTGAGTGAGTGAGTGAGTGAGTGAGTGAGTGAGTGAGTGAGTGAGTGAGTGAGTGAGTGAGTGAGTGAGTGAGTGAGTGAGTGAGTGAGTGAGTGAGTGAGTGAGTGAGTGAGTGAGTGAGTGAGTGAGTGAGTGAGTGAGTGAGTGAGTGAGTGAGTGAGTGAGTGAGTGAGTGAGTGAGTGAGTGAGTGAGTGAGTGAGTGAGTGAGTGAGTGAGTGAGTGAGTGAGTGAGTGAGTGAGTGAGTGAGTGAGTGAGTGAGTGAGTGAGTGAGTGAGTGAGTGAGTGAGTGAGTGAGTGAGTGAGTGAGTGAGTGAGTGAGTGAGTGAGTGAGTTTGGTCTTATATCATAATTTCTTATGGTTAACTTCAGCACGCCCTCCTAATTGCTGCCAAAGTTCCATCGGCCAAGAAGATCGTCGTACACGGGAACGACGATACTGGAATCCCATCTCAATTTCCAATTCATGAGGTACGTTCTTTTTCTTTTAGCGGTTATTTCACAATTTTATTTTAAATTAATAGAGCGGAAACATGGATAAACGTTCAACTTTTTCCAAAACTTTATTGTGTTATATTAACGATCATCATTCTTATTTTTGCTTCCCATCTGTCAAGAATAACTGATTTTTAATTGAATTTCTAAGCTTTCATCTTCTTATTTTTCTTTCACGTCTTTCGTTCTTTCCGCCTACTGTATTTAATTTTACAATTGCTAATATTACCAAATACCAATCTGATTGTGGTTGTGGCGTCAGAGCAAGTCAGCCAATAAGCGGGATCGCTGGTTTGACCTGACTGAGTGGCCATGGGTAAGTTCGCACGGATTCGGTTCCGGTGCAAATCGTCATCTGTCAATTATAAACACGTTTTGCAGCGTTTTCCATCATAACTTCAAAAATATTAATTCAGCAAAACACGAAAATGATGAGCAAATGGAAGACAAGCTTATGTTAAACAAGTAAATCAAAAGGAGATATGAAGTCTGATTATAATCAAGCAGGATGAGGTTTGCACCGGAAGGAGTATGAGAACACGAACCACGACGACAGTATTTGACTTGTCACATTATCACCGCAACTTATGCATAAATGAATTTATATATATTTGTTCAGACCAATCAGTTGGATGAAGTCAAATTCATTCATAAAAAATCTATTTGTTTCGGACTCATCTAACTGATATGCATTTCTGAGCTGCGATTATCGAAAGTCAAGATCAAACCGAGATTCTCGGAAACAACAGACAGTTCTGCTTATAAGTTTGACCAGCCATCACCGCTTCTCACATAAAAATTTGATGTTTCATGGACTGGAAAACTATAAATGTTTGTTATTAACGGGAATCTCAGAAGGGTCTTGTTGTACAACACTCACTTGACATTTATAATAAAGTAACCCACCTGGATTGCCGACTGAGCATTGTCACCCAAGTAAATCACCTGTGAAACATTTACACCCTATTCAAATTCTCCTCCGCCATTTCCCTTCCTCCATTATCTGGATTTGTATGTTAGATTACCATGTCCGTTAACAGGCACGCATCAACCTGGCAGGGCAGGGCAACAATATGAAAAACGGGCACAATCATTAAACATACATACTAGGCTGTTTTGAATCTAAGATTTTTTTCTGTGAAGCGAGTATACTCGTTATTCTTATTCTTGTCTATTTGTGTGCAGAGGAACAATACTACGTATACTCGTTATTCTTATTCTTGTCTATTTGCGTGCAGAGGAACAATTCTACGTACCCTATCCAATACACAGGAAGGCTGAAACATTTGGTTACTCGATGTTTCAGCCTTCCTGTGTATTGGATAGGGTACGTAGAATTGTTCCTCTGCACGCAAATAGACAAGAATAAGAATAACGAGTATAACCTATCCAATACACCGGAGGGGTAAAAATTCTAGTTCAACCAAATGTTTCAACCCTGTGTATTGCCTAGCCTGCTGAACCCAACGAAAACGACATAGTATTGTTCTTATGCAAATAGACAAGAATAAGAATACCGAATATATCTCCAAAACGTTTAAGGAAATTAGAAACGATGTTTAGAACCCAGTCGAGGCAATTTTCTGTCAAAATAGTTATGTTCATAACTCCATCATGAAGAAAAATATCGTGAAACTTTATCTATGTAATGTATGGAAATAAAATGCTGAAACAGCGTGAAACTTTTCCATGGAAAGTATATCAAAACAACTTGACTACTAGATTTATGGAAACTAGGCTGCTTCTAGAAAAACCCGTGCGCCTTATCAAAAATTGACTCGTTTACAAAGTTTTTTGTTGAATATGTGAAACATTTTGTTTACTTTTCTAGGAAACACAATTCCAACAGCTGCTGACCGACAGCCTGGAGTTTTTCAATATACCTGACGAGGAAATCGACGATCATTTCCTGGTGGACAGCAAGAGTGGATTCGCTGCATGCGCCGACGTCGTTTGTGCGGTGAGTCAGTCAGTCAGTCAGTCAGTCAGTCAGTCAGTCAGTCAGTCAGTCAGTCAGTCAGTCAGTCAGTCAGTCAGTCAGTCAGTCAGTCAGTCAGTCAGTCAGTCAGTCAGTCAGTCAGTCAGTCAGTCAGTCAGTCAGTCAGTCAGTCAGTCAGTCAGTCAGTCAGTCAGTCAGTCAGTCAGTCAGTCAGTCTGTCAGTCAGTCAGTCAGTCAGTCAGTCAGTCAGTCAGTCAGAGATCGAAGTCGAAGCACAAGTAGACTTGAAATAATTAATTTAAACATGAGTCTACATACATACATATTTACTCTTCAGTTTCTAAGTAGTTGTTTAACAAATACTCTTCTGTTTTAGTGATTTCTACTTCTTCCACCGATCGCAGTATCCACAGTTGAATCTGCTCAAGTTGGACAGACATGATGCATGGAAACGAATCAGAGAGATGGTTAACGATCTGTTGACTCACTCACTTACTCACTCACTCAGTCATATATTACTCCAACATTCTCTCGCTCCTTCCAGGCATTCACACTCAAGTTTATCGATTTGGGCAAAGTGCTGCTGACTGAAAGTATACTGAAGCACTCGCCGGAGAAAGTGGTGAGTCAGTCAGTCAGTCATTCAGTCTGTCTGTCAAACAGTCAGCCAGTCGGTCGGTCAGTCAGTCAGTCAGTCAGTCAGTCAGTCAGTCAGTCAGTCAGTCAGTCAGGCAGTCAGTCAGTCAGTCAGGCAGTCAGTCAGTCAAACAGTCGGTCAGTTAATCAGTCAGTCAATCAGCTGGATCGTTTTCAGATTCCACAACGAATCCACTTTCTGCATGAAGAGCTGACTCGACTGGCAGCTTTTCCCCGTAAAGCACTGGAGACCTGCTTCGGTATGTACGATGGTCCAGGCGGAGCCGAATTGCACGTCATGGATACCATGCACAAACATGCCTGGGCGATGGTGAGTGTTTGTCCGACAGACTCACTGACTCACTGATTCACTAACTCACTCTCTGGGTGACCGACTGACCCACTGACTGACTGGCTGAATGAATGATTGATTGAATGACTGACCTAAGTATTTACTCATCGATTAATCGACTTACTGAATTGCTCTATTGCAGCTTATGACCGGCATTTTGTCGGGCATGGAAAATGCGTTCATGTTTGGTGACATCCACCTTTTCATCAACGTCATCAACGGAGTCATGATTCTGCACTGTGAAGACGCCGTTGTGTTGCGACACTGCATGGCTACTTACATTGATATGGCCGTACACTTCAACAACCTGTTCAGCAACAACGGGTTCGTGGGTGAATGGATTTGTGAGTGAGTGAGTGAGTGAGTGAGTGAGTGAGTGAGTGAGTGAGTGAGTGAGTGAGCGAGTGAGTGAGTGAGTGAGTGAGTGAGTGAGTGAGTGAGTGAGTGAGTGAGTGAGTGAGTGAGTGAGTGAGTGAGTGAGTGAGTGAGTGAGTGAGTGAGTGAGTGAGTGAGTGAGTGAGTGAGTGAGTGAGTGAGTGAGTGAGTGAGTGAGTGAGTGAGTGAGTGAGTGAGTGAGTGAGTGAGTGAGTGAGTGAGTGAGTGAGTGAGTGAGTGAGTGAGTGAGTGTGTGAGTGAGTGCGTGCGTGCGTGCGTGCGTGCGTGCGTGAGTGAGTGAGTGAGTGAGTGAGTGAGTGAGTGAGTGAGTGAGTGAGTGAGTGAGTGAGTGAGTGAGTGAGTGAGTGAGTGAGTGAGTGAGTGAGTCAGTGAGTGAGTCAGTGAGTGAGTGAGTGTGCTGTCAAACTTCACGTACTCATTTTTAACAAATGATAAATTTATTTAAAAATAAATGTATGGTATAAAAACATTAAGGATGAACAAATTCCCGCGATCATTCTCTCAAGTGCTCACTCGACTAATTATGATACTGCCCTCCATCCAGTCTTCTTCCTTATCCAAGAAAGTGAAATCTTTCAAATTGCTGATATGATTCGAACTCGCAACCCACGTGATGTTTGATCATATTTTACAAGGCTTCACAAGTGCCTCCAATAAGAACACAATTATGGATACACCTACACCCACACCCAATTCGATGAACACTCCAATCAAATTGCTGAAATATACTCGATCCAGTGTCGGTACACGGTTGTGGCAGGCATCGCCATCCAGTAATGTTGAGTTGTGCAGGTATCTGGAACAGTTGATATTAAACTAAATTCAGATATGAAGAGCATTCCGAGATTCGATTGGTTAACATACAGTCGAGGACATTCCAGATCGCGAAACATCACTTTCATACGAACGAGTAAGAGCATGATGATTGGTCTTTGTGTAACCGTATCATACACATGTATGTATGTAGCTGATGAATTGACTATGTTTGATTAGTCACCTTCCATCGTATAACACCATGAGGTGATGTTTCACAATTAGCTAACATGACAAAAGTAAAGCCAACCTTTCGATAACTCCTACATACCAGCCCTCACTCAACGAAATTGCCTTATTCAAGCGTTCTACCAGACTGGGATCGGTTGTGTTTCGATTGAATACCATAACGGTGGCCTTGACCTGTGACACCTCGGCTTGCGTTCTTATCGGGATGATTCGTAGTGAACAATCGAGATCGTTCGATGATTGTAAGGTGGCCTGAGATTG
The DNA here is from genome assembly GCA_964036265.1 of Daptonema setosum. Lineage (NCBI taxonomy): Eukaryota > Metazoa > Nematoda > Chromadorea > Monhysterida > Xyalidae > Daptonema > Daptonema setosum. The sequence goes on from OZ038444.1 coordinate 20,550,104, forward strand.
AGAAATCGACCACTGTAAGCATAATCTTCAACTGGAATAGTTTCCATTCGGTGTTTTTTCGGACAAAGGCGGACAGCCCGAAAAAAGAAAAGGTGCAGTTCGAACATAAAGCTTTATGAGTTCCTACCTTCATGTGTGTCTTTTTATGTTTCTCGCCTAAGGACTTATGTGAATATCAGTTTCTTGATTGTGTTGAAAGCTAACCAAGTTACCCATGTAAGCCCAGTT